>CM019149.1:83664132-84015686 GCA_009733165.1 Naja naja | reverse complement strand
TATGAGCTGGAAAAAGTGCAGAAAAAGACCAAAATCAGCACATCCAAACAACTTTCCCATTAGAAAAGGCTTGGTTCACTTGGTTCACTTAGCTTGAAAAAAGGGAACATACTGAAGTAAAAGGAAAGATAACTGAGGTATATAAAATATGACACTAGGAACAGGAACATGCAGTGAAGCTTAGTAGAAGGAAGTTTAAAATAGAAGAAAGGAAACATTCCCCCACATAGTAATAACATATTGGTGCATTCATTGCTATGCAACATGTTGATGGCCAGTTAAATGATTTTAAAATGGAATTAAAATGGATAGCTCATGAAGGAGAGGTCTATCAAAGGTTATGTTTTGAAAACTTAATACTTGCTCTGGGATTGAAGGCAGCATGTTGCAAATAACATTTGCAGGGAACACTGGTGGGAGAGTGATATGTTCTTTTTCTCCTGGTGCTGAGCACTTCTGAAACATCTTGTTGGCCATTATGAAACTTTTACGGCATTATTTGGTGACTGGGAACTGGGATCTTGTTAATAATCAAGTTCTGCTGTGATTAGTGCTGAATCCACAGCATCGCCTCTGACTTGTGGTACCCTTAGCAATCTTTAGACTCACTCCTATCTAGAGGGCTGCTGATTTTTTTTAAAATTACATTTATATGCCGCCCTTCTCCCAAGACTCAGGGCGGCTTACAATTTTTGGGATACAACCCAATGCGCTCAGCAATAGCCTTCATTCCATTGTATATGCCTGCTTATTACTAAGCAGCATTTTTACAAAGTCAGCTTATTGCCCCCAACAATCTTGGGTCCTCAATTTACCTACCCTGAGAAGATGGAAGGCTGAGTCAACCTTGAGCCTGGTGGGATTCGAGCCTGCACTAATTGCAGGCAGCTGGAACTTAAGTGCTAGGCATTTAACAGCCTGCACCACCAAGGCTCTGCTGAATTTTCAGAACTTTCTGTTCCTGATTCTTCATGCAAACTTAACAGATATTGTCATCATATTGATTACTAGGCTTCAGACCCTCAACTGAGGTCAGCCAGTTGTAGCATATTTGTCAAAGCTCTGTAAACCAAAGCACCTGTGGGGCAGGACTAGAAGCAATGGATTGGAACTTATCAAAGAGAGATTTATTTATTTAATTTATTTATTTGTTTGTTTGTTTATTTATTTATTTGGATTTGTATGCCGCCCCATCTCCGGGGGGACTCAGAGTGGCTCACACGAAGAATCGAAATACAAAACATAAATACAAGGCATTAAAATATAAAAGCCATCCAAATAAATCCCTAAAATACAATAAAACCTAATTAATTGAAAAAACCCAACCAACCCCAATCCAGGCCAGCCTGTAAAAACAGCCAAGTTTTAAGATCCAACCGAGAAATAAGGAAAAATTTCCTGACACTGAAAACAATTAATCAGTAGAACAACTTTCCTGCAGACGTTGTGGGGGCTCCAACACTGGAGAGTTTTCAGAGATTGGACAGCCATTTGTCCCAAATGATACAGGATCTCCTGTTTGAATGAGGGGGAGAAGGGTTGGACTAGAAGACCTCCCAGGTCCCTTTCAACCCTGTTTTTCTATCTACTATGTTTCTCAAGAACACTCTCTGGAGTTTCCTAGCTATATTGCCCTCTTTTTACCTTCTTAGATTTCCCACCTTGGATGCAAGCAATGCTCAGATGAGGATGTACATTTTCATCCAGTTATTATACAGAAAAGATAAGAGCACAGAGGAGGAGGAGTTCCCAGACAGCATAATCAATTGTGGGAGTTTCAATCCCATCCTAAATAGTATCAAGCTGAGAAAAGTATTATATTGTCATTAAGCCCAAGGTTTTAAAAAATAAAACAACAAACATCCTTTACTGACTGCCTCCCTTCTATTGTCTTCCCCTAATACTCCAAAAACTGTTTTAATCCGTAAATCCCTTACATTTCTTTCTTACTCCTTACATTCCTTTCTTATTACATTTAGGGTTAGGCACATTAATAATGCTGCAAAATAATGCAAATGTTAGATAACCAACCATTAGTGCTTGTCCCTTGTCTGATACAAGCTGTCAAGTGGGGAGACTGAAGTCTTTTCTTTTATGAATTCTGGCTAGGAGTCACATATGGAAGCTCAAGAGGTGAATCTTCCATCTAATCATGTCTAATAGTCATTTATAGATCTTTTTCCACAAACCAAGCAGCTTTCTAATACATGTATGTAGGGAGTAGCCAGAGACTGTATGAGTGCACCGTCAGGCTCAAACAGAGAAGAGCTGAGATTTGATGCACTTAGTCTCCTGGATCCAACTTTAATCACATAATCCAACCAAATAAATAAGCAGGGAGAATGTCTCCAGTGGTTTGTTCCACATAACATCATGGCAGATTTTGATACACACGGTTTATACTAATACAACTCTTCCAGAACTATCTTGTTTTAGCAGATAGAGGACTACATGTTTGACTGCTCTCCATGACAGAGTTTTGCCTGCTTATCTGTCTATACTACACGGTCAGCCCTTCAGTTGAAATGTTCTTGTGGTGTGGGGTTTCTATAAGAAAGGAATTTTTTTTTCTATAAGAAAGGGAATTTTCTTTCCCTTCTCAAAGTTATGGCTGGATTCTACCCCACTCTCCAGCCCTGCAGTTTCTGCTGCCTTAAAATGTTATATTATTCCATTCAATCCTTTTTATCTTTACTTTTTGTCATCAGGTAAACAGGGGATCTGTCTTTTACACTAAAATAATGGAGTTTCTGGCATCTTAAATTAATAACTTTATTATCAGGTGAAACATTAATGGATCATAGCCCAGTTCATCAGATAGTTGAAGGGTGAGGAAATTTAATTCTCCCCCACCCCCACAACCTTCTGAAGTGTTGGAGAAGACTTTAGAAACATTATAGGAAGGTTTTTACAGCCTGTTTTTCATGGTGGGTGGAGGAATAAATAGAAGCAAGAAGCATATGAGAGGAAAACTACTTTCATTTTCCCTCTTCAAGTGGCATATAATCATGCTGTCAAATGCTGGCTCCTAAATGGGTGATTTTGATGATGTGATTTCAGTCTAATTTTCTATGCAGTGGTTTTACCCTTTATTTTGCACATGAATGTTTACATATACACTCACAGATATACACACACAAGAGAACTCAATAACAATCTTAGGGTAGGGATCTGGGCAAGCTCTTGTTCAGATCTTTGGTTTGTAAGGAAGGCAGATACATTCTGCAGAACATTCATTCAAACTTGTACAGGTGAATGCTTGATCACAATATCTGTTGTCGGGAGCAGAATAGTTACAGTGAGAGGGAACTACTGGATTTGACAAACATGATGCAGGAAAAAAGCCTTAACCGATCACTTGGAATTTTGATTAGTATATGTTCAATTAAAATATTCCTCTGATAGATCAGATCTTCTTCCTCTAAAGAATAATATTTGAAAATGATCAAGGTAGATGATTTTGTAGTCCAATATTTTCCCATGCTTCTGTTGCTTTATCCAGATGTAAAGAAATTGGAGCTGTCCCAACTTAATTTATATCACTTTACTTCTGTACATAATTAACAAGAAGTGGGTTAAAGCTGGACACTTATATAGGTCTCCAGGAAGATGCACCAACTTCATGAGATATGATGGACTATAAACTAAGCAATTTGTATGGGTTTATAGGACATGTTAAGCTTCCAGACAACAACAGGTTAAAATTACAATAACCAATAATACAGTAATTGTGACAATGAGGTTACAATTAATAGCCTAATTTGTGTTCTGAATTAATCTTCCTTCAGTTATGGTCAACGAATTGTGGAAATATACCAACCTCAACAGTAATATACTTTAACCAACTGGCTATAAACATAATATCACATAGATAATCTCAACTCAAACATAGATGAATAAGAAAGTACACATACAGGTTGGCTAAACAGGAATGCATATAATCCCCAAACCTCTAATTTGTTGCTGAAAAATCAGTAGTCTGTTTTCAGTTGTCAGAAGGACAGAATCAAGCCTTTGTTTGACCCTTACAGTAGACTAAAACACTAAAACAAGTTGAAGACAAAAATACTATCTGTAGGTGAATACCAGCTCCTTTCCCATTTGTGATATTTCCACCTATTCCACCCTATTCTCTCTTTAAGCTTAGGCTTTTTAATGTAAAGGTGCAACAACATAATTAACAAAATAACAGAGTTGAAAGACACCTTGGAGGTCCAACCCCTGCTCAGACAGGAGACTCTATACTATTCTGGACAAATGGCTGTCTAATCTCTTCTTGAAAACCTGCAGTGACGGAGTACCCACAACTTCTGAAAACAAGCCCTTCAACTGGCTAATTGTTCACACTGTCAGGATTTTTCTCCTTAGTTCTAGGTTGCTTGTGACTCCCTCATTTTTGTGGCAACTCCTGAGATATCGGAACACTGCTATCACCCCTAGTCTTTCCTTTCATTAAACTAGACATACCCAATTCCTGCAACTGTTCTTCATACGTTTTAGCCTTTAGTCCCTTAATCCTCTTTGTTGCTCTTCTCTGTACTCTTTCTTGTGCAGGGAAGAGCAACAAAGATAATAATAATAATAATAATAATAATAATAATAATAATAATGGTGATGATGATAATTTATTAGACTTGTATGCCACCCTCTCTCCCGAAGGACTCAGGGCAGCTAACAATATAATGATGATTAATCATTAATATAAGATGATTAAGGGACTAATCTTTCTAGGGTCCCAACATCTATTTTATGTCATGGTGACCAAAAATGGATACAGTATTCCAAGTGTGGCAACAAATACATTTAAAACCATGTGAAGCCTGCTGTGCAAATGTGTTTTGGGCCACATCTGAGCCAAAAGAATCCCATCTGTCTAGCAGACACCTTAAATGACATTCTGGATTCTTTCCTTAAGCACCCTCTTGCTTTTTGTTCTTCATCTTCTCTATCTCGTGTTGCCAACCACAGGCCCCTGGATCTGAACAAACATGTCTGCTCTAATGAGCACCCTGTAAAATAGATCCTACAGCTTTGCCGCCCTTCCTTCTTCACAAAGCAAGGACACAGTAGGCTTACTATTTGAAGTTTCTTCTCGGTTTGTTCTGCTAGTCTGTTAAATTTCCCTGGTCTTCAGCCCATTCATGATGAATGCTGATGCCACTGTCAGAGAGCCCCAAGTCTGTGCTTTTATTGTTCAAATGACTGAGGTAATGAGGTCCAGATTTGCTATGAAAGAAGATGAATGGCGTTTTGTTAAGTGGACACATATACAGAACGCTCAGACTGCAGACTTTGCAGGAAAATTACTCTCCTACTCAAAGCAAAAGACTGACAAGTGTTTGCGCTTCTACTCTTTAGATATTCCTGGGAAAGAAGCCAAAGATTCCCTTGTCCCATAGGACTTTTGCAGTGGAAATTAGTCACTGGGTTGAACTTTGTGGCATATAAAACTTCTTGAAGTTGTCAGAAAGGTAAGATTTTTCATCACACCCTATCAGCCTAACCAGGATGCTGTAGCTAAAAGAGGCCATTTCTTTAAGTCCGTTTCACATTATTAATTCTCTATGTCAGTCCAGGAAACTGCAGCTTTACAGTAAGGTATAACCTAGAGTGAAGGCACTGAACAGATTGCTGGATCAAAAGGATCATGGCATGATAATATTGTGCAGAGTGAGAATATCCCATTAAAGCCAAAGCCATACTTTTGGGTACAGATTTCCTCCATGCAGGCACATCTTCTTAATATGTCAAGCAGTCCCAATAGATGTAATTGCATGAAAGATTGGAAATGCGTCAATTAGGGAGTGATTGCATTTAGCTCAATATTTGCCTGTCTGCTGACAGGCCATAGATTTCCTAAAATTCTTCCTTAGCTTTCCTAAAGAAATTGGGGAATGAATTGGGGCCTTCTGAGCCCTGCCTATTTCAGTGACAATCCATTGCTCATTGTGTGAGGAGGGCTTAAGGTAAGTATTTGTTTGGCCCACTGCCAACAGGGACATCATCACCATACCTGAGTGCAGGAACAGATGCAGGAACAAGATGAAGATGAACAGCCTGCAGGATACTGGATCATCATCCTCTACTTTCAACATCTCTGCAAATGCACCCAGCATCTGCCCTGCAAAAGGTGGATGTTTTCTGACTGTCATTGTCTTAAGCCCTTCACAGCATTTGGTTCTGATCACTTTGCTTCATTCTAGCAGCAGCCTTAGCTCAGATTGGCTGCAGAGTCTGGCATATCCTTTCACCAGCTGCCAATTGTTGCCTAGTAAGCCATTTTTGACTTGTGCCTTCAAGCTACTTCCTTCCTTCCTTCCTTCCTTCCTTCCTTCCTTCCTTCCTTCCTTCCTTCCTTCCTCCCTCCCTCCCTCCTCCCTCCCTCCCTCCCTCCCTTCCTTCCATTCATTGCATTTATACAGTCATGTATTTCATTCATATGACTCTGGGCAGCTCACCATACAACACAAGAAAGAACAAAGCATTGCCATAAAGCTGAGATCTCTAAAATCTATTCATATCAGGCGATTCTACCTCATCCTGAAGAAAAGGCCAAGTATTCAAAGCTTTTCAGAAGTCTACCAAGATTGGACCTCATGCAGAGCACATAGCAAGAATTCAGTTAGTATGTGTTTAAGGCATGAGTTACTAAGAGTAGCACCTTTTCTTCCAGGAACAGTTGCAATTGGAATACAAGATGAAACAGCATGAAGGCCTTGCTGGGCACAGCTGCCACCTGCTTATTGAACAGCAACTGTGAGCCCAGAAGGGCTCCCAAATTGCACCAACTCTGCTCCAGAGAAGTAAGAACAATCCCATCCATAGTAAAAAAAATGGGACATCCCCAGATCCAGGAGAGTTCTAAAACCCAAAGTCACCCTGTCTGTCTGGGATTGAGTTGAAACCAATGGTGGTATTCTACCAGTTCAGCCCGGTTCTGGCATACCGGCAGCACCGAAGATCAGTGGAGACTGAACCAGTCTCTCTGAGGAGCTGCTGGAGCTGCTGTTGGGCCCACCTGCCTCCCAGGCTCCCCTTCTGACCTTTATACCCTGCTTTTGAAATGCAGCTGCTTTGCACAACACAGCAGATTGCCACGCATCAGCTACTGAAGCAATAGGGAGAGTGCAGGATTGTATGAGGTGAGTCGGAAAGCCACTGTGCCTAAGCAAAGTGCATATTTGGCACACACACGTGCAAAGTGTGTGTGCACATGCACAGCACGTCCACCAAACCACGCCCACTGAACCGGTGGTAAACTATTTTGAAATGCACCCCTGGTTAAAACCTGTTCTTCCCCATCCAGACCCTCTCAACCTCCAAGACTGATGGCATTGCTTGGGTGACATAGGCAGAGATAAGTACATGGGTATTATTTGCATACTGATGGTACTTAACCTTGTTCTGACAGATGACCTCACTTAGTGGTTTTATGTAGGTGTTAAATGGGAGAGGGCAGAGAATGGAGTCCCGAGTCTTATGGCCAAGATCCTTCTTGGCGGTTGCTGGGTTGTATGCCCATGTGTGTCTGAAGGAATAAGACAGGAGTTTCTCTGGAGTATTGGCTATCCTGTTACTCATTAGGATTCCTCCCTGAGCTATTGGCCTTGGTTGCAAGCCCAGTTCCAGTACAGCTCAGTAATTCATGGATTCCATGGCAACCATCAGCCTGTCCCAAACCATCACATTTCTAATGATGTGGATGTCACATGTTAAATCTGTTTTTTTAACTTTGAGCAGCTGTTTCATGATCTGGGTGTGGAGGACATTACCACTTGTCATATGTCAGTGATTTATTGCTGCTCCCTCTCTGCACAGAACTAAATTCATTCAAATGGTATGCCTTGGCCATAGGGTTTGAAAGAGATACTGGAAGAACCACCAACAATCTGGCAGATGGAAGGGCTGGTTCACCACTGGAAAGAAGCATTATCTCAGGCTTTTGACCTGATCACCACTGTGTAGAATGATTCTGTTGGACGATCCCAATTGGTCCCTTGGTTTTCTGAGATCCTTTAGCAGACGAAGTTACAGATGCAATGCCTGACTTAGGAATAGGTTCTAACTGAGTATGATTCATCCTCTGCTCCTCCCCCCAGGGTTCACTCAACTACCTGTCATATTCAAAAGTCCTTGTAGGCATTTACAATTGACAAATAATTGTATCATAAAAGAGAATAAGTGAAACAGAACAGGAAGCAGATAATTAGCAAGTTCTCCTCTTGCATTTTTGTGGAAGTAAAGGAATTACAGATTGCAATGGAACACTTTTAAGTGGTGTGATAATTAAATGATGTATCCTGTGCCTATCCCAATTTTGTAACCTTTTTTGCTATGGTTGTTAAGCGAGTCACCTGCAGTCATTAAGCAAGACATTGTTGTGGTTAGCCAGCAGCAGGTGCAGACGGCTGAGGAGAGTGAGGACTCAGATGAGGGGCCAGGACCATTAGGGAGTGGACTGCTGCCTTCAGAGATTGTGGGGGCTGGCAGCAGCGATGAGGAGGTTCCCAAGGAGCCTGTGCCAAGTGTGCTTGCACACAGGATTGCTCACAGGAAAGAGCATCTACAACAGCATGGGTGACTCGGGAGTAAGGCTGCAAGGTAATGGCCCCTCCTTCAAGAAGATAAAAGGGAACTGTGCAGCAAACGTTCTTTGTAGGAAGCAAAGACGTTTTGAAACTCAGCCTCGTGGACATTACAGTTGGTATTTGAAGACTCTTGTGTTGTAAACTATTTCTTATCTGTTTTTTTTTGGCAGCCTTCCAAAAACTTGGCACGACTCTTTCTTGTCAGAGCTAATTAGTTGGAAGCAGCCTTTTATCTGTGAAGAAACAGAATTCACAGATGAAACATTAAAAGGTTGTGCTGCTGCCTTTGTCTTGTGTTTGCTCGCTTGGAACCAGGTTTGGGTCAGAACAGACATCATGTGATTGCGACTTGCAACCTCCTGCCATCTTCCCCATTGACTTGTTTTATTGAAACTATTGAGAAGGCCACAAATTACAATCACATGACTGTAGACTGATGCAATTGATGTGAATACAAGCCAGTTGTCCAATGCCCAGGTTGTGATCCTGTGATTGCAGGGACATCAGTGCAAGGACAAGTTATAAATTGTTTTTTTTTTCAGCACAGTGGTGACTTTGAATAGTCAGTAAATGAATGGTCTTAAGTCAAGGACGACCTGTAATCTGCTTATCCATACTCAACTGCAATGGGGGAAGGACCTGGGGACAGTCAGTAATACAGTAATTGATTGGTCAGCTTGGATGTGTCTTCCTGAGGTTATAAAACTGATTCAGTTCAAAAAGCAATAACAGTGGATCAATGAAAAAACTTATGGGGAGAGGGGAAATCAGTAAAATTTATGCCACAATCTGAGGGAAAATTGGTACAAAATGTTCTTCAGATGATAAATTACTCTGTCAACAATTGCCAAAATGGATAAATTATACCACGATAAATGTTGGAGATGCCACAACGAAAAAAGAAATAGGTTTTTATCATATGTAGTGGTTATGTAAAAAAAAAAAACAACAAAAGCTCCAAAGTCCAGAAAAGAAATATATTAAAACAGCTGAAACATTCTAAAAATAAAATTTGAATTATAGCCACAAATGTTTTTATTAGGTATGATCTCAGAGAACAAATGAAAAGCATCAAGTTTTTATTAAGATATATTATGACAGCAGCAAGAATCAAGCTGGCACAATATTGGAAAAGAGAAACCTTGCTGTCAATACAGGACTGGGAGTCAAAAATTGAAAAATATGCGGCAATGGAAAATCTGACAATATATATTCATAGCAGAAGTCTAACCAAATTCAAGCAGGAATATTTGTCTTATATTTAATATATATAGGAAAAGAAAGCATTTGGTTTTTATGAAAAAGAGAAACTGTTTTAAAGTAATAAGAATAGTAATATATATATATTTTAAATTCATATTTATATGCCGCCCTTCTCCGGAGACTCAGGGCGGCTTACAATGTTTGGAGCACAACCCAATGAGCTCAGCAATAGCCTTCATTCCATTGTATATGCCTGCTTATTACTAAGCGGCATTTTTACAAAGTCAGCTTATTACCCCCAACAATCTTGGGTCCTCAATTTACCTACCCCGAGAGGATGGAAGGCTGAGTCAACCTTGAGCCTGGTGGGTTTCGAGCCTGCACTAATTGCAGGCAGCTGGAACTAAGTGCTAGGCGTTTAACAGCCTGCACCACCAAGGCTCTTTAATACATAAATAAATAAAATAAATATAATTCAAACAAAATTGAATAACAATATTCAAAATAAAGTATAACAACATTCAAGAAACAATTAGAGCCTGAGTGGGGAAGGTGGATGAGAATGAAAGAAAGAAATGCTCTTTTTACCATTTTTAATATTTTTTTTGTCAAAATTCATATACATACGTGTGTGTTTATAAAATATTTTTTCTTATTTTTTCTTTTATGCTTTACATAACTGATAAGAAAGCATAAAAGCTTTGGGAAACACCAAAACTTCAATGGATTTTTAGATCACAGCTTTTAAAACAAGAAATAGTATTTAGAAATGACCTTGTTACTTTCATGTTGTTGGAGCTGTATTGAAATTAACAATTTATTTAAACAGATTACTCCATTTCGGTAATAGCCGTATATGTACTAACTCAACTTTGAGATTCAACATTTTTAAATGTATATATTTTATTTCAATCACATGGGACTTCAATTTCAATTTCATTGTACACATGTTGTACATTGACAATAAACATTTGATTTCATTTGACTTGACTTCTGGATAAAGGAAATGGATTGACAATAAAAAGATTTATTATTCAGCATCAGAAACATAAACATTTGGCTCCATCTTTTCAGGGGTTTGAAGAATTGATTAATAGAGTTCAAACATGAATGACTATAAGGAATTGTCGCCTCAATTCATCAATGAATGTATACCCTCTAAATATATGCTTTGTATGTTTGTATTTTTTGTCTCTTTTTTTCAGCTTTTTAAAAAATATATTCTTGTTTCATTTTTGGTATTTAGTTATTGAAGATGATTCAAAATATGTGTTTGTTATTAATTTTGGAATGTCTTGTACTCTATGAAGTACATGACATGTTTTCAAATAAACATTAAATAAATTTCATATTAATTTTACATTGTTACTATGTGAATTTTTTTAATGGTTTCTTTTTCTCCTTCATGTTTAGATTATTTAAATCACTATGAGGCATGCAGATTATGGTGTATTTTGTAGTAGTAACAAAAGTAGTAGTTGTTATTTTTCACCAATTAAAAACTTAAAGCTAGCAAGCAAAGTAATCCTTGGATCTGCTTGATTAACAAAAATCTAGCCATTCCCTAGCTACTGAACTGGACAGAATATAGCAATACGAATGTTAGGCTTTGAACAAGATGTTATGCTAAAATGTGAATAGCTAATCTATGACTCAATGTGCTATATAAATATTGTTGGTTACTTTAGGATTGTTTGATTTTAGCCAATTTTAGGCTAAATGGATTTTAGGCTAGTTCAGTAAGCCATGGCTTAGTGTGTGCATGGACTTAGCCATTATAGTAAGACACAGATATCCCAAAACTACAATAAAGCATTTCATTTAAGCTTGTGTTTGCAAAATTTGATTATTAGTATGAGCTGGTCATCTGGAAACACTCTCAGCTATGGGATTACCCTGCTACCACACAACTTTTCTTTAAATCAAGAAGTCTTTTGAGTTTTCATGACTGACAAGGCCTTCAAGACTCTGCTCAAAAGTACAAATCTGAAGCTGACCTTGGCTGAAAAAGTAACTGACATAAAAATGTCAGCATGAGTTTACATACAACCTAAAGACAGAGCTCATGGCTTTTTCCCCCCCTACAATAAAGTAAATATGGCTTGGAATGAATGCAATACTGTACCAATCTCAGTTAAAACTTGATTTGCTAAAGCTTCATACTAAGCAGGCAACATAGTTATCATTTGTTCTACTTTCTGTAGCTGCATTTGCTCCAGCCCAAAATGAAACCTGGAAAAAAGAGTATGTGGGAACAGGTAGGGGAAGAAAGAAAAAGTGCAGTTGTCCACATTAAGATTCAGATGACACTTTCAAGGGCCGCTGCTACTCCTGAGAGGGAAGAAGCTGGAATGAAAGAGTCTGCCTTGCTCTTGATAAAAGGGAATGTCTGATTTTGAGAAATCACCATTACCTGTTGTAGGAAGAATCATAAGACCACCACCCCCTCTTTGTTTCCATGCTGCCAGAGAAGGCAAAGAAAAACCATCCATAGAAGCTAAAGCAGCCTCTGTCTTCCAGTCAGAATGGCCTCAAGTAACCCCAGTCAGAAGACTGAGACTGGCTAAATTGACAGGATCAAGGATTAAGTCAGAAAACACAAAGCCACACAGAATTTACATTCCCCATCTTTTCCCAAGGCTAGCCTTGACCTGACCACCACCCAGGAAACCAAATAGGGACAATTAGAATATAGAATCTAATCTAATCAAATAACCCCATCAGGCATCTCAATGTCAAAGGTCCAAAAGGGGATAACAATCATCCATTCCCCATGCCAAGTTGTCAGCTGTCCCAGAACCGATGCTGAGACACTTTGCTTCTGATTCCTAAATAAATGAAGACCTCCTTTCCTGCAGCTTGCCTCCAAATTCATGGTTCCTGTGTCTTTCTCCTGGCTTGGAAATGGACTGGATTTTCTTCCAACCCTGTTCTGACCTTTAAGTTGCTAGGTCAGAGGGTGTATGGAGCTGTAAGTAAGAAACCTTCAGCTGCTTTTGGATGAGCACATAATAGTTCTGTTTTATAATAATCTGATTCTGAGTAATTATTCAAAGTCTAAAATGGCTTGATCCCAGATGACTGAGGGGAGAAGCAGATCGTTTAATGTTCCTCCAAAGGAATGCCCAGTAGTAAGGGATGCTCATTGTTTCAAGAGTCAGAGATATCCCACTGTACGCAATTTGAGATCTGGTGGAAAGGTTCTCCAGGTCTCAGGAATGATGGAAGATGGTTTAACAATAGCAAGACAAAAACTCTCAATGGGAGCCACCATCTTGTGCGCAGTGATGGAGGCTTTGAGGGAGGTAAAAGGCAGAGGCCAGAAGCAGGTGAGGCACCCAGTGGGCCCAGAGAGGATGACGACAGAGATCCTGCAGCCAGGCACCCCACATGACATCACCAGACCATCACATGACTCATTGATGATGCACAGCTGATCCATCACAAGACCAGTCACAAGACTTCCACTTGACACACCCATACCTGAAGCCCTTATAAACAGAACACTGGCACTGACATCCCCTAAACTCCACTGAAGATGTCACCTAGCCTGGTAATGAAACGTTTGGAAACCAACCCACAAGCTCAGAGAATGAACCTTTACCATCACTCTCAATGGTGAAGTCTAATTATATGGAATTTGTCCATTTACTAAAGCAGAAGTGAGTAATGGTGGCTTTTAGATGTTTTGAATTTTAAATCTCATCAATTTTGGTCAGTAGAACTAATGAAAAATGATTTGGTGCAATCTCCCTATCCAAAATATCTTTGAATTGCCTATCTCTATGCCAGAATAACTGAAGCAAATGATTTACATTAGTTTTACATCCAACCAAACAGTTTACAATTTTCATTCCTGATACACTTCTTTACCATAATAGATAATTTCCCATTGGGTATGCTTGTTTATTTGCTAAATATGTCTACTTTAAACACTCTATGCTTATCTCTATGGAATATGAAGGTATTTTATCAGTGGTGGGATTCAAAAGTTTTACTACCGATTCTGTGGGCGTGGCTTGGTGGGCCTGGCAAGGATACTGTAAATCAGTGGTCACCAACCAGTGGGCCATGGCCCACTGGTGGGGCATGAGAAAATTTTGGTGGGCCACAGAGAAATCTCACCCCCAGAGCATCCCCCCACAAAGCAATTAATCCAGCCTGCACAGAAACACAAGGCTGCACAGCCCACATGGCCTGGGGTAACCCTCCCCACCCTCTCACTCCCTTCCTGGCAAACTTGCCTGCTAAATTGCTATTTTTCCTTTTTCTGACCATCAGCTGTTTTGTTGTGCCGGGAGATTTAGATTAGCTAGGAAGCAGGAAATGGTTGGATTTCTTGCTTTCTAGCTAGTCTTTAGATCTCTGGCTCTGCTTTTAAGCACAGCTGAACCTCCCTTAGGACTGAAGGTTCTAGTATTCAGTGCAGACTCATGGCAAGCAAATTTGAGAGAATGAGCTAGCTGATGGCAGATAGATAGATCACTGAATGATTCTGTGAGCAACCCAATCTGCCTACCTGCTTTGCCTGATTTTGGGTAAAAGTTGCTCTTTTTTAATAAAAAAAATTCAATATTTACATACATGGTATGTTGTGAGTTAATTTTGTGAGTTTGCTTGCTAGCAAATTTTATGAGTTTGCTTGCAAGCAAATTTTATGTGACAGACTGAGCTAGCCGATGGCAGATAGATAGATTTCTGAATGAATCTGTGATTCTGTGAGCAACTCAATCTGCTTGCCTGCTTTGCCTGATTTTGGGTAACAGTTGCTCTTTTTTTTATAAAATATTCAATATTTATATAAATATTTATAATATTTACATACAAGCCATGCCTAGCCAGTCACATGACCACTAAGCCACACCCACAAATTAGGCCATGCCCACAGAACTGGTTAGTGGTCCCTGGGATTTAAAATTATGAGTTTGGTGGTCCCTGAGGTCCAAAAGGTTGGCGACCCCCGCTGTAAATCACCAGTCAGAGGTGGTATTTGCCAGTTCTCTGAAGTACTCAAAATTTCTGCTACTGGTTCTCCAGAACTGGTCAGAACCTGCTGAATACCACCTCTGTATTTTATACTTGCTTTTAGTTATTGGAATTTGCTTAGAGTGGTCGGAAAGGGTTAGAAAGATAGAATACAAAGACAAAGCAATAAAGAGACATCCTACAAGTCACATGCTATGAGGGAGCAGTTAAGTTTCTCCAGACCATTGCTTACTTAGGGGAAAAAAGTGATTATACTCAGTTGTGGGATTCAATTTTTTTTTTGCTCCTGGTTCTGTGGGCGTGGCTTGGTGGGTGTGGCCGGGGAAGGATACTGAAAAATCTCCAGTCAGAGGTGGTTTTAGCTGGTTCTCCGAAGTACTCAAAATGTCCGCAACTGGTTCTCCAGAACTGGTCAGAACCTGCTGAATACCACCTCTGATTATACTGCTTTTTCTGGTAGTGATTCAAAGCAGCATTGGTTCACGTCTCAGAGCTCTAGCTCTAATGAAGTGGCTAAAATGGACACCAGTTATGAAGGAGTTAATCAAGACACAGTTAAATAAAAAAGAACACATATCAGATTCATGAACAGTTATTTAGGGCTATGTAGGGCATCCAATGAATTCCCTTGTGGATAATTAGGCCTGGGCATTGTACAACATTTGTCCCATTTAATGAGTATTTTTCTTTTAAGGGTTTTTAAAAATCTTACAGAAAGGAAAGTTTTTGAATTAATGCTCTGAAAGTGGCAGATCATTTGCAAACTTTTAAAAATGCAATGAAAAAAAATTGCCCACTACCTCCTGCACTGGAGAAACAGGAATTATATCCCTAATTCTGATCCTGTGATTCTGAAACCACAAGCAAAAAAAAAAAACAACCATAGAAAAAGTATCTGTTTTAGTGGTTGTTTTAATTAATTGTCAAATGGTGTGGTTTTGTAGAACATATTTGTCTTATATGGGGGCTGCCTAAAGCATGCATCAATTTTTTTTAATTACATTTATATGCCGCCCTTCTCCGAAGACTCAGGGCGGCTTACAATGTTTGGAGCACAACCCAATGCGCTCAGCAATAGCCTTCATTCCATTGTATATGCCTGCTTATTACTAAGCGGCATTTTTACAAGGTCAGCTAATTGCCCCCAACAATCTTGGGTCCTCAATTTACCTACCCCGAGAGGATGGAAGGCTGAGTCAACCTTGAGCCTGGTGGGATTCGAGCCTACAGTAATTGTAGACAGCTGGATCTTAAGAGCAGGCATTTACAGCCTGAGCCACCCAAGGCCACTGATCACCACAGATCAGTGTGTTGTGCAAAGACAGCAGTTGATTCGTTAATTTCAACTTTCGCCTTAGGAAGGGGAAAAAAAGGCTTGATGAACTGCAAAGGCATCTGCAGGGGAAAGGCAAAAAAGTCAAGATGGCAGCTCTGACCATGCAACCAAAGTCTCATCCCTTTTATGTGTGTTGTAGTGGTTCAGTTGCTTGGTTGTGGCTGCCATCTTGACTTTTTTTTGACACCCACCCCATTGGATGCCCTTGGTGAAATGGCTTATATCAGTTGGGAAACTGCTCTCACGAATCCTTTCTCCAAACTTCAGAAAAATAAACAAAACAACAGAAGGTCTTTTGAAATGCTGGTTACGAGGTGCAATTTTAGCTGGCTGGTGAGTTAGGTTGCATTCCTCCAAGAATGAATGCAAGTCTTCAGAAATAATTGACGGTATTCACAGTGAGTGACAATGTGGCTTGCTTTTATCGCAAAGCACAGTGTGAAGCTGTTGTGGTTAATACCAGGTTTATGATTTACTGTTATGCAAACTGCAACCAATTATGGCTTATTGAACAATGTGGTTAAGTAGACTATGATTTAGTGCAAAGTTCAGTCCAAGCTTTCAGGGAGTGGCTATGTCTAGAGCTGCTAAATGACGAAAAAAATCCACCCCTTTGTTGGATTGTTTTGAAGATATGAGGCATTTCACAGAAAAGAAATAAGCATTGCCATGGAATTAGAAGGAGCCCTTTAGACCTATTTCAGTACATAATCTGAATCAGAGCATCGCTGACAGATGGCAGTCCAGCTCTGTTTAGAAGGGAAACCAATCACTACCTCTACAGATAATTGATTTTGTAGTCAGACCATTATTTCTATATTAAGATGCTATAACAAGCATAGGAAAATGGGATGGGAAAAATCTGGCAACAGTTATGAAGCTCCTACAGATGCAACTGCTTGGCAATATATAGAAGTGAAACACATAGTTATTGACAAATTAATATGGTCCAGATATTTTAGCAGTTTCAGGGGCCTCTGGAATTCTAGGATCCTTAAGAAATGCTGTCCTTGAAGCAAAGGCAAACATTTGGTTTTATGTGGAATTGAAAAATAGGATGGTTAGAATTAGCAATATATATGAAATGTGGAATGTGGAATTAAAATATCCACTATTGGAAAATTAATGGTTCCAAGTTTCAAGGAATGTAAAATACATTTCTTAAGATTTTGGAATGATGTTATTGATGAGAAAATATTGCTTCATGTTTATCGGCTTTCTTAAGTGTTCGTTTTAAAACAGCTGGATATTAGATTGTGTGTGTATATGTGCATCCATTGATAATGCAAGCAATTTAAGGGGTTTTTGACTCATGTAATTTGGTCTTCCCAGTCATAGTTCTAATTTAGTGTCAAGGTATTGAACACAGTTATAGGAAAAATTAGTAGTCAAGCATATAAATGTGTTTATACTACTAAAATGTGGAACGTAACATTTTCTGAAGAGTTCTGGCATTATCTGGCAAAGAGAATAATTTTATGTAGCTGTCTTCTCTTGATGTTAACAAATGGATTATGATATGTGTTTGCTACCAGTTTTGAAATCTTCTTTTTCCTAGTTCTTTCCCTCCTTTGTTAAGTTTACTTTCATCAAAGTAAGATATGTAGATTTTTATAAACAGTGTAATCATGAATATTTTTTGTCATAGTAGTAAACATTTCAAATACAGTATATAAAAGCCCCTCATGAAGTAAATATAGTTTTCCATGGTATATTCTTATAAGAGTTATGTGGGTCCATATAAATAGGTGCAATAAACTTAGGTAATTCTTCATTAGCCAGAGCTGCAAAAGCTGGGGAATGTGGGAGTTGGAAGACCAAATCTGCCTATTGGTTTATGAGGGATGATGGATAACATGGCTCACAGGGTTGACTTTCCATTGTTTTACTCTGACATGCAGTAAAAGAGTGTTAATATGGCATTCTGCTTCTCCAAGTTTACACAGCTCACTGGAGTATTCATTAATAGCCTGACAAGATTTTCCATAGCCCTAAATATAAACAGCCGACACAAACTCCCGAATGTCGTTGGAAACTGGATTTTGGCAACCAATCAAACATCATCCTTCATGCCTCAGGATTAGCTGAGGGAAAGGACCTTGTCTTGTAAAGCTGTCACTTAGAAGGTTACCATTGATGGAGGGCGACAAAGTCTTGAACCCTTGACCTTGTCTAAACCCATCCATTACAGCTTCCCTGCACCCTCTCGACAGAGAAAGGGGGATGCACACAGGCCAATCTGGACTGCAGAAAAACATGTATGCATGTGGTGACGAGTCAAGCTATTCACGCTCTGTTCTTGGCTCTGAAGCTCACTGTGTGACCTTGGCACTTTTTTTGCAAATCGTTTTGAATGAGTCATATCTAACCTGCAGGCATTTGTAAAATGGATTTAATAAACACTGGGGGAGGGAAAGTTATTGCTGCTAGAATAGCTGAAGGAACAAGAAATTATTGGACAGGTTAAAGTTTTGTAAAACTAAAAAAAAATTCCCCCAAATGAAAACAAAATCCTTAGCAATGTGGCTGGTTTACACATTACATGGAGCCACTGATGTGAGTTGCTTGGCATGAACAACCTATATGAAACTAGCCAACTCTGTTTCATTTAACTGCAGGTAGTCTTCAATTTACAATCATTCATTCAGGATAGGATAGGATAGGATAGGATAGGATAGGAAAGGAAAGGATAGGATAGAATTCCTTATTGGCCAAGTGTGGTTGGACACACAAGGAATTTGACTTGGTGCAAATGCTTTCAGTGTACATAAAAGAAAAGATACATTCATCAAGAATCAAGAATCATAAGGTACAACACTTAATGATAGTCATAGGGTACAATAAGCAATCAAATCATACTAGGAAACAGTCAATATAAATCATAAGGATACAAGCAACAAAGTTACAGTCATACAGTCACAAGTGGGAGGGGATGGGTGATAAGGAATGATGAGAAGATTAATAGTAATAGTAGTGCAGACTTTGTAAATACTGGACAGTGTTGAGGGAATTATTTGTTTAGCAGAGTGATGGTGTTCCGGGAAAAACTATCCTTATGTCTAGTTGTTCTGGTGTGCAGTGCTCTAAGCATCATTTTGAGGGAAGGAGTTGAAACAGTTTATGTCCGGGATGTGAGGGGTCTGCAAATATTTTCACAGCCCTCTTTTTGACTCATGCAGTATGCAGGCTCTCGATTGGAAGGCACATTGGTAACAATTTAGTGATCAAAGTTACAAAGTTATAAATGCACCGAAAAAGTGACATGATCGTTTCTCACATGACCATTGCACCATCTCCTTGGCCACGTGATCCAAATTTAGATTCCTGGCAACTGACTCATATTTATAATGGTTGCAAGGTCCCAGGGTCATGGGATCACCTTTTGCAACCATCTGACAAGCAAAGTTGATGGGGAAGCCAGAATCATTTAAGAACCTTGTTACTAACTTAACAACTGCAATGATTCATTTAATAATGGTGGCAAGAAAGTCATAAAATGAGGGAAAACTCACTTAACAATTGTCTCACTTAGCAATCAAAATGTTGGGCTCAATTGTGGTCATAAGTTGATGACTACTTGTATTTATTTATTATAAAGCCTTTTTATACTGCTTTCCATTAAAAAAAATAGTTCAAGTACTTTCGAGTTAAATTCAAACAAACTGGTAGGTTAAAACAATTGATAAAAGCATGTATACACTGCATAAAATGCACAAAGTAAATTAATTTTTTTTAAAAAAATACAATATGGTAACAGAAAGTAAAAAAATGGCAATAAAGAAGTTTGAAATCGTGTTAGATTTTTATTCATCCTACATACATAAACATATACATACAAATATGCAGATACGTACAATATTGGTCAACTTAAGGCAGTGAACATATATAATTCTCCTGTCTCTTATTTCCCCACAACAGCAAAGAGAATGACTGGCCCAAAGTCACCCAGCTGCTTTCATATTCAAGGGAGAACTAGACCTCCCCATCTCCTGGTTTCTAGGCCAGCATCTTTGCCAATATATCAAACTGGCTGTCTCAAAAATGCATTAAAACACTATTGAAAGTTCTTGGAGAATCTAAAACAAATGAAATGAATGCCAGGTACACTTTTCTCAGTGAGTATAACCACCTACAACCTCTGATAATGCCAGAGAAACAAAATGGACATTGCAACACCACATGGCTAGCAATGTCCATTCATATGTGCATGATGGCTTTATATATAAGAGCTTGTGTTACTGCATTGCAACACACATTTCATTCCCGCCCCATTCTTCAGGGGTCCATGTAAAGAGTGTTCTGGACTTAGAAAGCTACTACCAAAGAGTCCTGCTTTCAGGTAGGTAGTTGCCCCTATGGCAAACACCTCAAGCAAAACAATGATAACATGATATAGATAGGGGAAGATATTTTTCTTCAGATACTGTAGTATCATGCTGTGGGTTAAAAAAAATCAAAAATAGTAAAAAAAATAGCAAAAAAAGTGAAAACAGTCAGCAGGACATGTGACTGCAGCAACTGTTAATAAAGCAATACTGAATTTTAACAGTGTATCATCTGTGAATGAACATTTGTGAAATGTTGTCTACTCTTTACAGCATCCTTTCTCAATCTTGGCAACTTTAAGAGGTGTGGATTTCAATTTGCAGAATTCTGGGTTGAGGTCCACATGTCTTAAAGTTGTCAATGTGGAGAAAAACCTGCTTTACAGGCAGCTTCAAATGTATTAAACGGAAGCTCCCAGGATTCCGGTTGGAAACACAGAGAATTATAGTCCAATACTTCTGGAGAGCATTACTGTAAGTACCTAGCCAGATCCATTTGTAAGATATACATTGTGGCTTAACAAGTGGGAAACTAGCCACCACAGTTAAAATTTCAACTTATACCTGCACTGCGCCTTAAGCTGCTTTTGCTCTGTGCTCATCATGCTGGCTTGACTCTAAGCCAGTTTTGGAAAATCCTGTTTAGACTGAGATGCTTTGGCAATAGTTTGCATGATATTTGGTCCAGATTGCAGACTGAAGGACTGAATGTCTTGCAAGATCATGTCCTCCCACTGAACAATTCCTCCCATTAGACATTTCCCCTACTGCTCAGCTGTCCCACCTTCTCATTACAGGAAAACAATGGCCATTTGTCTTTCTTCTTGTAGGCAGTCTTCCTAGAAATACATACCTCTCTCACACACTTGCTCACACTGAGAGAGAGGGAGAGAATCATTCACATAGATACATAAAACTGTTAAATGCCTATATGTAAACTTAAAGAATATTTGATGCAGTATAACCTCTTGGAAAATAAAAATTCCCCCATTGCCACTGTGTTGTGCTGTTATCTTCTGTGGTTTGATGGATCACCCATTAAGAAGCAATATACCCCCATCCAAGGAAAGAATAAAAAATTAGAAGAATGCAACTGTGCAATGTGTCAGTTAGAGATGAAGGAAATGTTAACAACACGTACTTAGAAATAGATAGGAAGTTACAAGATTTGGCAACAACAAGAGGATAAGCAGCAGAAACCGCAAGTAGAGATGAAGGACACGTAAAGCTTAAGCAAGATATAACTCTATAGGGGCAAAATGACATGTAAGCTCAGGCGAGGTGCAACTCCATATGCAATCAGACACGTATACTAAAAGCAAGGTAGAACTCCAAAAAAGGCAACAGCTTTGTGAAATGCTACTTCCCTATTTCTGGAAATCAACTGTAAAAAAGATCGTGCTATACCAATAGCACTTAAACTTATATATTGCTTTATAGTGCTTTACAGCCCTCTCTAAGTGGTTTTACAGAGTCAGCCTATTGCCCCCAACAATCTGGGTCCTCATTTTACCCACTACAGAAGGGTGGAAGGCTGAGTCAACCTTGAGTTATGCTGTTGTTCGGGGGGTCTCAGCTCCCAAATTGGACTGGGACCCATTTGCTGAAGAGCTTCAATAAAAGTTTTGCAAAAGTCGTCTCTCGTGTCTGGCTCTGATTGGCTTCTATGCCAGGCTGAGCCAATTTTGGGGCAACAATTTTTGTCTTAATAGTTCCATTGAAAGAGTTCAGTAACCATCACTTTTGCTTAACATTTTAAACCAACAAACTTCGATATATCATGCAAAGGTCACAGCCACTCTGCCATTTCAGGATTGCTGCAAAAGGGAAGCTCTAAAAGATAGGGCAGCTATTAGCTGAGTTCAGCAGTTGTTCTTTCCTCTGTGAATAGAAGAAAAAAACTGGAGAGAAGGAGTTACCCTGTGAGAAAGTAAGGTGGACAGGAGCACTCAAGTGCTTTAAAATTATAAGAGGAAAAAGTCTTTGGGGGACAGTTTTATGATGCTGGGGGGTTTATTTTATTTTATTTATTTTAATTACATTTATATGCCGCCCTTCTCCGAAGACTCAGGGCGGCTTACAATGTTTGGAGCACAACCCAATGCGCTCAGCAATAGCCTTCATTCCATTGTATATGCCTGCTTATTACTAAGCGGCATTTTTACAAAGTCAGCTTATTGCCCCCAACAATCTTGGGTCCTCAATTTACCTACCCCGAGAGAGTCAACCTTGAGCCTGGTGGGATTCGAGCCTGCAGTAATTGTAGACAGCTGGATCTTAAGAGCAGGCATTTAACAGCCTGAGCCACCATGGTTGGACTAAATGTCCTACAAGGTCCCTTCCAACACTGATTATCTGTCAAATCTGTCATTGTGGTGAAAGTAAACAAGGTTGTTCATTTTTGGCTTCAAACTAAGTTGCTGCCTGGCAACAGGGTAGTGAATAGGCCGTGTATATGGAGCATCCCAAATCCAATCATCAGCATTTGTAGCAGGTTTAGGAAATACACCGTGAGACCCAGGAAAGTTAATACTATTATTAATTAGTGCTAGGAAAAACAAACAAAAGCAAAGCTAGTCCTCATTTAGCAACCACAGTTGGGATCATAAAACTCGGTCATTAAATGAAGTGGTCATTAAGTGAAACCAGAATTGTGATTACGATCTTACTTCAGCTTGCCTTTGCTTTAGGGACCTGTGAAAAGTGTAAATGCAAGAGTTGGTTAAAACATTGCTTTTTCATCACTATCAGAACTGCAAGTGTGGTAGTGTGTGCAAGTCAGTTACTATATAGGAATAAAGACAGGTACAAAACAGTGAGGTAAATATGTACCAGGGTGTGTGTGAGTGTGTGTGTATGTACACCTATGCACAAACCTGCATTGCAGGGTATATCCCAAATGATAATGTGAGAACAAGATCCTTAATCTGAAGGAAGGGTTTACAAACCCTGCAAGAGAAGATTTCATATCCTCCCGCATAGGTAAGTGCAGGGCAGGTCTCTGGTGGAGCAAGAGAATAACATTCATCACCAGCTTCTAGTAACTGGGGGCCTTCAATTGAGTTTTATTAGCTATTTCTTAGTGGCAGCTAGCAGCTAGGAGCTAAATCTAAGCTCTCTTTTCCACCAAGGGAACTGTGAAGCAAAGAACCTTTATTACAGTTTGAGTCCCAGACTGTGTATATAAAAAAAAGGGTTCTGAACATACGTATGTATAAAACTGATGCTGATTATTAGGGAGGTGAAAATCTGGAGCTGCAGGTGTTCTCTCTGGGTCCCCGGACTGGGGTAATCAATCAGAGTGTGGCCCAGGGTCCTCTACCTGTTTCCTTTCTGCAAGCTTGCAGTGCAAGAAAACCAATTTTTAGCAGAGGGGCTCTCCTGAAGTCAGAGCTGATCCAGGGGACAACTGCCTCTGTGGGGGTGGAGAGCGAGAAACCATGGAATTAGGCCCAGCATTTGTTTGCCTCTTTTTCTGGCCTTAGCATCATTTCTGCACCCACCACAATCCTGTAACCTGTTCTGCAGCTGCTCTGACTGCAGACTAAATTTATAGCCAGCAGAATATCACAGGACTTTGGGGGACATTTTTGATCGCTTTCCTCCCAGCCCTAATGGAAAAATGAAATCTTAACATTCTCCAGGAAAAGAAGCATCCGTTTAGTACTGAGTTTCTGCTTTCTCCTCTGAAGTTTCAGGTTACCTGTGGGAGAGAACACTGTACATGCTCAATGATGGGAGAAGGGGGCTGGAGGTTTGTCTGGCCTCGGCTCTGGACCCTGGGCTTATATAACCAGATATGAAAGGGTGGTCATGTCAAGTCTCTTTCTTGAAAACTCTTAACAGGCATATGTTGCTCTCTTTATTCCTAGAGTGGAATAATAACTATTAAAACGTTCTAAAACCACTTTATTGTTCAGAATCAGAAGTAACTTGATGCTGATTTCATTCATCTCCATAGCCTTCAAGGATTCAGAAAAAGAAAAAGCAGCAGCTCAGGGACAATACATTGTTGTAATGTTGTCTGGATCCTGCTGGTGATGGAAACCTTGAACATTTGAAAGAAAAATTCACAGTAAAGCTCAGGTTGCAAATAGAGTCATCCTGTCCCCCAAATAAATGAAAATAAAAATAGAGAAAATGGTGTAGGGTCCCTTGCTTGAGCAGGTGGGTTGGACTAGATGACTTACAATGTTCCTTCCATCTCTGTTCATTCTATTCTGCTCTGTTCTATTCTATTCTATTCTATTCTATTCTATTCTATTCTATTCTATTCCATTCTATTTCATCCCATCCCATCCCATCCCATCCCATTCATCAAAAAGAATGACATCAAGTGCACTATAAAATGCAATTTGAGCTGACGTTAGATAATCAAAAGTACAACAACTCTAATGACATTTTCCATGCAAATCCAACACACATTGCTACGAGAGGAGGCATCATCTCCAAGAGCATCTTTGGAAAAGCTCTTTCACATGAGAAGACCAAAACCCTGCTGACAAAAGCATTGGAACCAAACTGAGTCTGGCAGTAGAAAATATTCTGTGTGAAAATTATTTTCTACTTTATCCTTCTCCGGATAATAACTTTGCTTCTTTGCGTGGCAGTTGTCTCAGCTGTGACTGGAGAATGATGAGCAGAGGTGGTATTCAGCTGGTTTGAACTGGTTCTGGCACACTGGTAGCAGAAATTTTGACCAGTTCAGAGAACCGGCAAACACCACCTCTGATTGGCCCGGCCCCCACCATTACCTCTCCTATATTTCCTTCTTTTTTTTAGCTCAGCTGATTGCCACACTGCAGCTGAGCTAAAAAGCAGTTCAGGCAGCATGCACATAGAACCGGTAGGAAAAAAATTGGAAACCCACCACTGATGATGGGGCACTGCAGTCCCTGTCTGGGTTAATGACACATTTCAGCTGTGTGACAGTGTACCCTCAAAGCATTCTGGCCATTATTATCCATAACATGATTGTAAATGATTCATCTGAATATCATTGAGATGTCTCAATGATTGTCTGCTCTGGGATAGGAGAAGAAATTACCATGGGGCTTCTGTTAAGTCTTATTACAGCCTTTCCCATCCTGATGCCCTTAAGATATTAGACTCTGACTTTATCATCCCCTGCCAGCACTAGAATGTTTTTCCAGTTAGTTTTCTTCCCTCCAAACACCCAGATACAGCATTCCAGATCGGTTTTTGCAAGGGGCAAATTTTTCTTTGGAAGTCTTGACAAGGAGCTGGCAGGTTGAGAATAGTTTAAGTGTTTACTCCAGAGCAGCTTTCTCTTGCTGAAATCTCTTTCTTCTGATAGATTTTTGCAATGAAGAAGCCAGCTGTAAGATTTTCTCAGATGTATTATTATGTATAGTCACTGAAATGTTAATTGTTCCTTAGTTCTAATGCTTTTTAGATAATGTTCCCTGTTTTTAAGGTATAAAAGATATTTTAAAAACCCACCCAGAGTCATTTCATCATGAGATGAGTGGCAAATAAATTTAATACATAAATAATCAGAGAACTGCAGCTTGCCATGGTTACAGCAAACACTTTTTGTGAGTCTTGACCCAATAATCCACTGGACTTTTCTTTCAAGACCTTTTAAGCCATTCAATTTTTGCCACGATACATTCCTTTACTAGAGAAACCTCCAGCATATTTTGTCTGAAATGATATAGGGCCCTGATGGCGAACCTATGCCACATGTGCCGAAAGTGGCATGCAGAGACATCTCTCCATGCATGCCAGCTATCACCCATTGTTCTTCTGGGTTCTGGCACGTGCATGCACGCTGGCCAGCTGGTCTTCACATGTGTGGAAGCACCGGAACCCAGAAAAGCAGCTCCCCGGCACACATGTGAGCAACGGGAAGCTGAGCTTTTGGTTTCTGGTGTGCGCATGCGTGCTGGCCAGCTGATGTTCACGCACACATGCGTGCCAGAAACCAGAAGACCAGATGGCTGGCATGCATGCACATGCCGGAAACCAGAAGCTCAGCGCACCAGGAAACTGCTCTTCCATTTTCTGGTGCTCCCCTGCGCGCATGCGCACACTCCCATTTCAGCACTCGATGCCAAAAAGGTTCACCACCACTGGTATAGGATTTCCTGCCTATGCAAGGGGTTGTACTAGAAGACCTCCAAGGTCCCTTCCAACTCTGTTTTTCTTTCATTCTGTTATTCTATTATACTTCTCTCGTTTGACAGGAATTTGAATGAGTTCCTTTTTTGTTTCTATCTCACACACGTAATTTTTAGGCCATAAATATGAAGGAGCACTCTGCCCTGTATCACTCATAACATCACCCTATATGATTAGATCCCATTTCTATTCTGTCTAATCTTGATTTGACTGCCTTTTCATTCATCCACTCATATTTCAACCTATCTAGGCATGATAATTTTCAACATGTTTTACTGGTGGTATTTTTGTAATACAAGTATTGGAGATGTATTTATTTTGTCCTTGTGAAAATTCTGAAAATACAATATAAATATAAGAACAACCCCCCCCCCAAAAGATAAAACACAATTTAAAAAGGACAGCAAGATCTTGCAGATAAGATGGGGAAAATTAACTAAAATTAATACTACGGTAACTATAACATGTGTACCTCACATGCAATTGAAGAAAAATTTTGAAGTAACAATGTTTATCCAGAGATTAATTTCTGTAGAAGCAATTTATTGGAGACTGGTGGCATATTTGTAGAACATAAGATTTATTTATATAGCTATTTAGCAGAGGTGAATAATTCATAACATTCACATCCCAAAATTCCTGTTCCTCATTCCACTTCAAGAGAACTGACAGTCTTCCATAGACAGGAAAATCACTTTGTCCTTTATTCCTCAGTTCCAATCCAGATTTATTTAAAATGAACAAACTCACTCCTTTTTGGCCTAGTATCAAACCAAGACAGAGGTCTCCCTCGACATAAAGCAGGGTCTCTGCCAAATTTTAGTTTAGTTTTATTTTATTTTTACTTGAAAAGCAAACAAAGCAGGATCTGACATGTTACTTATGGCAGCTTCGAATATCACCTTGATTTCTATCTCAGGCTGAATTCAGAGGCATTTTTAGAAAACAAAACGTGAAAGTGATAGCAGCTCAGTTTTGGGGAAATTGTATGCATTAACCATCCCAAAAAGAAAAAGTAAGAGCCAGCTTGGTGAAGTGGTTAAGACACCAATTTAGAACCTGGGAGACTGTGAGTCCATCTTTAGTACAAAGCCAGCTGGGATGACCTTGGGCCATTCATACCCCTTACCTTTAAGAAGCAGGCAATGGCAAAACATTATGTAAATCTTGCCAAGAAAACTGCAGTGATTAGTCCAGGAAGTTGCAACACTGACTCAACGGTACCTAAACCCAAACCCAAACCAAAACGAAGCAAATTGAATAGGGAGCATGATGCAGGAAGCAAGAACACCAGCAGGCATTCTGATATGTGGGCATTTTAAGGTTGGCAGCTACCCACAAGATAGTCATATCCTGAGAGGCTTAAGACATACAGATAGTCCTCAACTTACAACAGTTCATTTAATGACCATTCAAAGTTACAATGGTGCTGAAAAAAAAAGACTTAGAAGAGTTTTTCACACTTATGACTTACCACACTTACCATGGTCATGTGATCAAAATTCAGACACTTGGCAACTGATTCATGTTGCTGTTGGTTGTGATTGAGCTAGTATGGTTGTCATTCCTTTTTCATGTTTTAAGTAGGTAGTTATAGTTAGATCTATGAGAACAGGTCTCTACTGGTGCAATAGTTGGATGAGGACCAGAGACACTTGATTCAAATCCAAACAATTTCATTCAACCACACCTCCTCATTTCATGACTTTGAGCAGGTCATTGCCTCTTAGCCCAAGCTACTTTGTGGGGTTATTTGGAAGGGGGGGCAGATTTGAAGAAAGGAGTATTGTATGCATTGCCTTGAGCTCTACGAGATAAGAAATGGATCTATGTTGCTATCTCACATTACTAGACAAGACAAGGCAAGGCAAGATATGTTATTAGAGGCATAACCCAGCTCCAAAGCAGAATGAAAACTAAGTACAAATTGCAAATTTTGAAAGAATCCAGGGATCATCATTCGGACTAATCCTTAAAATTATTACACTCAACACATAGAATATGCTTTTATGAATAATAGCACGTGATATTATTGGAATAAATTTCCCACTATATTTCCATAACCTAATACAATTCTTTTTCAATTTTGTCTTTTTGGAATTTCTTTTTAAATTCATTTCATTTAATTCAGCACCCCTGAATTCTCTCAGTTGGGAAAGTCAGCCCTTGCTCCCATCTACATTATATTATCTACTCTTTTCCTGGATCTCCACCCTACCCACCCTTTCTGAAATGCTGGTATGTTGTGTCCATCAACACAGGTCCAAGTGTTTTTTTTTCTGACTCTCTATCCTTCAAATAATTTTTATCTTGATTCCTAAACTGGGCTTCTAATCCTTGCATAATAAATCATTTGCCAACACTCATGTTCACTTAGGCAGGCAATGCTAGTCCACGTGGGAAAAAAATTTCTGGACATTCCTATAAGCCAGCTTCAAGAAAAGGGGGGGTTGCAATGTTATGAACTAAAAAGGATGCCTCCCTCTGCATTCCCCCTCCATAAAATTCTCAGTAAATCCCAGTATAATCCTACCATCCTTGGAGGACTTGGAAATCTCCCTGCCCCCAAATCTCTAGGATCCCTAGCATTTTTTCCATATGGCCCAGCCTTGTTTTTATCATTAGTGAAACCCTTCCATTTACCCACATATTATTTATAAGAGCAAATAGCAAAAAGATACAAGGAGATGGTGTATTATTTCAAGGATCTGTGGGGAAGGGGAATAACAGAGTTTCCAGAAAAAGGTTTCCCATTTGAACATCAGTTAGAGGTATTATTACTTTAAAAATATTGTATTTTTTCCATACAAAATTCATAATATAATTTAAGACTGCAGTCTTGTAATGGGATTAAGAGATATTAAGATCCAAGTAATTAAGCTTTGAAGAGAGATATAAAAGATTGTATTGCCCAATATGTCAAAATGGAAATCCTCTTAAAGGTTATCTCGTATAATCCTCTGCTGATATAATCATGAATTTTCCCGCAACATCCTTCTAGGATTGATGAATTGAAGAAGACCTCAAAATTACTAAATCCAAATGCAAAGCCTTTAGACATAGTAATATGTGACACAATTGTACAATAGAAACCCTTATTGCAAATACTGCACTGACAGAGAAATTTTTAAAAAACCATAACAATATATCCATATTATAATTGTAAATATTTTTGCAGATGAGTTCAAAAACAAAGGAGATACGGCCATTTCTCACAAACCATTTGTTCCTCCACTTGTTCAGGCTTTTTATATATTCATTCTAGCTTCTAATTCTTTATTTCACCTGGCAGATCCTCAAGGGATACTTCATTCCTTTCCCTTAAAGCAAAACCTCCTTCTATAGAGATAGGGGAAAAAAGAGTAAAAATGCTTGAGTGCCTACAGTATTTTTGCCTGAAATTTGGGAGGCTTCCTTCTCTTAGAAAAGGCTATAATGCTTGCAGATTTCATTCATCCTCACTGGCAAAAGATAAAAAGCTGAATGTTCATTATCCCATGTAAGCCTATATGGAGTATGTTAAGTTTCAGAATTTCAATGTGAGCTGTAGTTTCAAATCCCAGTGAAAACAAGGCATACTTGAATAGTCTGGGTTGATTGCCCCTTTCCTTTTTTTTTTGAAGTGCTGAAATAATATCCCTCCATGCATAAATGGTTTGTATTTGGTCCAATTTCCATCCTTTTCTGGGCCCTCTCATCCTCACCCCTTAATCAGTGGGGCTGACTGGATTTCTATATGGCATCCTGCATTTATGTCATTCTTACAGTACTGACTCATATCCTGTGGCCACTTTGAAATTTTTTAAAGTATAATTGATCCACAATTGGATCAGTGAAGCACTTGTCGTAAATACAAGTGTCCAGAAGGAATAAATACCTTTTTCAGATCCAAAGTGGGTTGTGAGGAAAAGACAAGTGTGTTGTATTTTTCTGCCACTCATTTCTATGCTGTAAATGATCTTGTCTGTGCCCAGTGATACAGAGCATCTCATTGCATAGCAATTACTACAGGTGAGGATCTTGTCATATATGCATTCAGAAACACTTCTTTACATCTTCTTATCTCAGCAGTATTTCTCTCTCAGCCCCTTTTGCTAACAGGTGCTTTCTGAACTTCAAAGCCAGTTGAAGGGCATCTAGAGTGTCCTTTTTATTCTTATCTTTGAAGGTCCCTTTCCTTCTCTCTTTTTTGCAGCATGATTTACATTACAAAACATACAAAAAGGAGGATTTTTCTCCTCTTCTTTTTTCCGTGTGTCACCTAAAGAAGTATAATTGGGAGCAACAGGGTAGGGATCAGACTAGGTGCAAAGATATGAAGAAATTGGATGCATTAAAGCAATTACTATGTATACAGTTTAAGTTTGAAAATGAGATAAAATTGATCTCTGAGCCAGGAATGAAAATAGTCTTTTAAAAACTCAAGTAAAGAAAACTATGTATCAGGAAATCAGGTGGTATAATCAAAGGTCAAAAATTCAGAGGGCAAATTATATAGGGATGGATGTACCAGTTGCTACCTGTACAGCAGATGTGATGCTCTGCTTTTATTGTACAACTGCAAATATCCAGATGGCCAGTTGATGTCCTTTCTCTATTTCTTTACTGTCATCTATTCCCCTAATAGAGCTGTCCCTAATGTCAAGCATACTGAAATACTTGTCACTGATGGGGGCCCTTCCTTTCATTCTGTTAAAGGAAAGAAAAAGGCAGTCCATCAGCAAGTGTTTGTCTGCAAATTTAAATAGAAAGAAATGAAGGAATAGGTAGTGCGTGTCTCCATGAATGAAGCTGTTTTAGAGACTTCTACACATTTATTTCAAAGTACTGGAAGTGAGCTTTAAACATGCTCAACCTAATGGGTTCTTGTGTTTAGCCACATCTATAATACAGGAGTCTGAAAGCTACTTTGTCTCCAAGCAGAATCTCTTCAGTTCCAGTAGAATGTATTCTTACCCTACCTTCTAAAACTTCAGTAGGGATCCTAAGGGATCCCCCATCTTCTTGGGGCATTCAATAAATAAAAGGATATCATGCAAACACATACCAGTAGTTAACGTTTTAGAGATTGTACTTGTATCATTAGAACAGTACAGGTAGTCCTTAACTTACAACCACAGATGATTTCCATTGTTGAGACCATTGTTAAGTGAAATTTTGCCCCATTTTATGACATTTCTTGCCACAATTGTTAAGTGAATGACTGCACTTAACATTGCACTAACATAACACTTGTTAAGTTAGTAATGTTAAGTTCGCATAGAGAGGCAGGACGCAGAGTGCTTCTGCTCAAAGTTTATTGTGACTTCAGCTCAGAACGGACCCAACTGGCTCAGCTGCGGCAGCTATTTATAGCCGGCTGCCGTGGCTGCCAGCCAATCAGAGTGCAGGGTTTTCCTGCACTTTTACAACCAATGAATTCAAACACTTTACAACAATAACCAGTCATTTTAAACTCTGCATACATAACAAGTAACATGATTGTAAAGTGGATCTGACTTCCACATTGGCTTTGCTTGTATGAAAAATGGCCATAAGTCACTTTTTTCAGTGCCATTGTAACTTCAAATGGTCACTAAAAGGACGGTTGTAAGTTGAGAATGACCTTTATATGGATACATGAACAATATACACATTAGTAAAATATGGATGTTATATTACACTATTGAATGAAGAGTTCTGTAACAGTAAAACTGTTCCTTCAGCTTTCCAGTATGATTTGCTCTGATTATTTCTGCAATGCCTTTTCCAGCTGATTGTTTGTTATTGCTTTCATTGCTTCAGACTTTGTTTCACTATTCTTCCTCTCATCCTATATGTGTATGTTTCTAAGAGGCTTTTTCTCCACTCTCTCTCAAATTAGCTTAATTTCCTCCATTCTGTCCTCTTTTATTGTTGCCCAATTGTGAAGGGTGGGGCTAGTTAAACTATAAGCTGAGTCAAAAGATATGTTCATTTTCTTTTTCTAAAATCTGTATCTCCATTATCTGCCATCCTGGAATCTAGTAATTTAATTCAACCCTTTTAACTTACAAACTCTTGCTGGGTTTGAAACCCACATACCATGTGATGGGATGAGCTCCTAATTGCTAGCCCACCTAGCAGTTCAAAAGCATGCAAATATGAGTAGATAAATAGGTACCACTTTGGTGGGAAAATGACAGCATTCTGTGTACCTCTGCATATAGTCATGATGGTCACATGACCATGGAATGTCTTTGGACAATGCTGGCTCATTCAGCTAAGAAATGGAGATGAACACCACCCTCTAGAGTCTGACATGACTGGATGGGATATTTTTACCTTTACCTTTAATTCCAATCAAATTTCCAAAGCATAGGTAGGTCTACACTGGCCTCAGGTGCAGTGGAAGTTGTGGCCCAAGGATTAAATTCAGATTCAGTGTGATTGATTTCTACAAGTAAAATAACTAGCAGTTCATCTTGGTCAGCAAAATGTTTTGCTATGTCGACTCTCCCTAATGTTGTTATTTTCAACCCATACCATTTTTCCTTTCCCTCATGAGTAACAAAGACTTCATTTTTCTCCATTGAAGAAAACCACTGCAATGGGAACAACTTGTTGAGAGAAACCATTAAATAAACTCTGTAACATCCATTTTAGCTTATTTGCATAAAAAAGAGAGGCATTCCCCCCAAAAACTATAAATAAATATGGCTTGGCCCTTGGAGAGCACTTGAAAATGGAAAATCTATTACATATCTCCTGAAAAGTAAAAATTAATCCAGCTGATATTCGGAGTCTACTAAAGGAATCCTTAGTAACTCAAGGCAAACATAATTCGATGATTCGATGAAATAAAAAAAATTAAGAAATCCTAATCCTAGTAAGTACTTTTAAAAATCATCCAAACAAAAAAAGCAAAAGAAATATGTTGTCATTTATGAATGACTGATAGCCAGATAGCTTAAATGTCTTGTAACGAACACACATACACACTGGGAGAGAGAGGGGGGGAGGAAGGGAGGGAGGGAGAGAGAGAGTCAGAAAATTAGTAGTTTTTTTTCTGGAGAAATTATGCCCTCTTTACTAAAAATTAGTAATCCTTGAATGATTTCATGACATGCAGTAGGTCCATGTGTACTTTTTTTCCTTGCTGAGGAGATTACAGGTGTGGGGGAGGTGCATCTGTTGAACTTTTGTGGTCCAGCTATTAAAAAGCACCAAACCAATCTCAATGATGTAGGCAACAATTCAACCAGGAGTTTAACACTTTCTGTTTCTTTGGTCTAATCTCATGTGTGATGGCACAGCTGAATTTTGGTAACTTCACAGCAATGTTTTTTCCCATTAAATACATTTCCATCCATAATAGCCGGCCAGTTTGGAAAGAGACGTGCATAGATGAACATTGGCTTGCAAAGAAATGGTTGATTTATTTACGGTATATTCGTTTCCAAAAAGAAATGGAGGCGGAAATATCTACTCTGAGACTACTCAGGGAATAAATAAAGCACTGGTGGATCAACATGAGAAATTAAACTGCCGTCCATCATCCAGAAAGGACACTGCTGAGACCAGTGACTATGGAAGCTGACAAACATGCCATAGGTCTCAATGTTGGATATGAGACTGAGAAACTTTAAAGAGGAAAGGCTGGGATTTCCAATCTGCATTTTGAAGTGTCTGTTAAGCAACCCAGCTAATTATGGATATTTGGTTAGTGAGATGGGTGGCATGTAAATTTTATAAAAATAAATAATCATTTTTCTCAACATTTCCATTCTGTTTCTCCATATCCCATCCCGCCCAATTATCTGTCTACATTCTGGTCCTACTGAATATCTTTAAGCTCTGTTTGGTTATTAAGCAGATATTTTCTAAAAAGTTTCTGAACTATAACAAAATTTCAAGATTTCTATTTCACAAATAAAAACAAGCTGTTTTGCTAAGAAGGATATGAGAATCAGGTCACTATATAACCAGGATCTTGCAACTAAATCTTACAATGTGTCTTTGGTTTGCCTATTTTACCCACAGATAGGGGACTAGAAAAATATATATATCGAAAACAAGAGTCTCTTCTTGGATGTGGATCAACTTCTATGTGTGTTTACAAAGGATTTCTTTTTATTATTGGAAAATACAAATACTTAGCATTAAAGTTGATGGGGTAGTAAAAGGTTTCTGAATGAAATTCAGTGTATGCTTCGTTTGATCTGGAAGGAGGCATAAGTAGACAATTTGAATAAATTGTTTTCTGTTGCTACATGAACTGTAAGAGAGGTTAACTGTGAATTGCACTGCAAAGCTATTGAAAGCTACTTTTTCAACTCAGCCATCCTACGGCTTTTAGAGCTATTAATAATGAAATACACTGCCAGATTATGTTGTATACTTCTCTATCAATTAAATCTGCAGTATGGGGCTGAAAGCAATGGTTAGTATCACAAAACTGAGCTGATCTTATGCACAATACAGTTCAAATATTGGTAAGCAACACAATGATTTCTGAAAAATGCACTTGGGGGTTTGATAAGCAATTATTTTCATTTCAACTCTATTGCAAGTCTGGCATAAGCCGCTCTCTCCTAACCTCATCTCCTTCCAGCGTGGCTTTGTAATTTAGCAAGATGTTTTTCAGAAGTTTCACACGAAGCAAGAACTAAGTATGAAAGAATAGGAAATGCTCTTCACTGCTATTTCTCTAGGAAAGGGACTTGTTACAAATAAACTGATGCACAGTCACAGCTGTGCATGTCTAGACTCCCATCTTTGAGGAAAGTTTGAAATAGTTTCTCAGTGCGACCACAAAATTATCAGTCCAGATGGTGAGAGATTTCTTTTCTGACCCTTTGTATCTCTTTCTTCACCTCCCTCCTCAGTTGCTTCATTCCATTCCTCCTCCCACATGGTTGTCTCTTTTCTCCTTTGCCTCACCACCTGAATTTTTGGATAATCAAATCCTTACTGCTGACACAATTCCCACAGCAAAGCACTTAAAAAAAAGTTAGGCTTAAATTATCTCTGGTCTTATTTTTCTTCCACCTTGTCTTCTAATATTTTTCTCTCCATTCATCTTGGGCCTCGGCATTCTTTAGAAGTAAAGAACCAACACTGCCTTTTTGCAAAGAAGAATGGATGAAGTAAGCACAGAGTTATTGTGTTTGTGGGCATACACTTGCTGTACAAAAACTACCTTTAAGGCAGGAGAACACCCATACACCCATTTCTAAAAGGTCAGTAGAAGACACAGTATCTAACAGCAGTTACATTGAATGGAGCTGGCTCTTTGTGGCCAACAGAAGGGTGACTTAAAGACACTTAAAAAGAAACATCAGTGGTTTCTCTTACCTTTTCCGTGAATTAATGTAATAAGGGATGAGCTCTGTGGAAAAGCCATGAGATCCAGTGCAATAATGTGACCCAGATATGGTAAGATTCTAATCCTACTTGAGGAGAGCAGTCAGCAGGGAAAAAGTGGAGAACACAGATTTCTCTAGAAATAGCACTGAAAAGAAAGTAAAGGTAAAAGAGTCCCTGAAGATTTTACTCTGCTAGCTATTTCTGACTATAGGGGTAGTGCTCATCACTGTTTCTTCTCTGTCTGAAAACATTTCCACAGTCATATGGCCAGCATGATGTCTCAGACCACTGTTACCTTCCCATAGAAATGGAACCTATTTATCTACTCACATTTGCATACTCCTGAACTGCTAGGTTGGCAGGAACTGGGGTAAGGACAGAAGCTCACTGCATCACGTGGTGCTCGGATCTCGAACCTGAGCTGGCAGCTTTTCAGCTGACAAACTCAGCATCTTAACCACCGAGTCAATGTTGCCATCCCACTAAAAAAGAAGAAATCAGACTAAATCAATTATCATACTTAATCAGTTTAATGAGCTGCCTTAAGAAGTAAATTTGATTAAAACACCAAGTAGAAGAAGCTTTGGTGGTGCAGGCTGTTAAACACCTAGCACTTAGCTCCAGCTGCCTGCAATTAGTGCAGGCTCGAATCCCACCAGGCTCAAGGTTGACTCAGCCTTCCATCCTCCCGGGGTAGGTAAATTGAGGACCCAAGATTGTTGTGGGCAATAAGCTGACTTTGTAAAAATGCCGCTTAGTAATAAGCAGGCATATACAATGGAATGAAGGCTATTGCTGAGCACATTGGGCTGTATCCCAAAAATTGTAAGCCGCCCTGAGTCTCCGGAGAAGGGCAGCATATAAATGTGAATTAAAAAAAAGAAGCCAAGGATACCAACAGGAAATTTAACTAAAAGTGAATAGTCACCCTAGCTTCCTTGCTTTTCTCTTCTAGCAGCGTAATCTTGCTGGGAGTAAAAGGCAGGGAGCTGGCTAGAAGTAAATGAGTCAAGTGACTCTTTGACACCATGGAGAGTGGCATATATGGCTTGGGAGAGCTCCTGTTACTCTTGCTGCCCCACTCTAATTTGTCCACAATGCAGACAGGCTTGGGTTACCGACCACTAATGGATTTGTGACTGTATTGACAATTGTCCCTTTGCTATAAGACTTTATCTCTTATTGCTATTGCTGGCTAGGACTGATAATGTACAATGGTGCCTTTACTATAAGCATTTTCCTGCCTTTGCTGACTACAGTAACACAATTCTGTTAGGAATGTAATTTGGACTCAGTTCATTTCAGCTGGTGAGAGGGGAAGATCTTGTGGTGGAGGGGACCTCTTTCCAGAGAGTAGTTGCTATTACAGAGAAGGCACATTTCATATGTCTACTGTTGTTTAGAAGACCCATGAATTATAGAAAGTATATCATGATTCTGGAGATCAGTATATATTAGTATATGTAAAACTTTGTTTATGTGAATATTACTTTTAACAGTTATACCCATGCTTTGGAAAATAATACTTAAGAATAAAACCAAATACAGTAAAACATAATAAATAAGGAAAATTTTGTTGAATATATAAATGTTGGTAATTATGAAATTCAGAAGAGTTATGGATTGACCTTCATATTTAAACATAACTGTCAGAACCACTTTCTAATAATTTTTGCTTTAAAACTTTGCAAACCAGCTATACTTTAGTAAATCCATATAAGTGATTAATTGTTGAAATGAAGGTAAAATATAGTTATTTATCATGGGACTTGGTTGGTTTGGAAATCTAGTAATTGTGTGATTATTTTTCCTGAAATCTTCCCTAAAATTTTAGGAGTTACTGAAGTTTTAAAAAATATTTATGACTTCAGTAAACAATGTAGAATGATCAGTTCTCTAGAGGGGGAGTCACATAATAAAGAAGTTTATAAAACCTATAAAATGAACATGTCAAATGGAGAGCAGCCTCTATTTTTTCTGTTCTCATGAGTACAACATGGGAAGGTCCAAGAAAAATCTCCCACCAAAACTATAATGTATTTATTTATTTTAAAGACTTATATATTTAGTCATATTATAATCACAAATCTGGGCAGCTCGCACAAAACAATAAAAACAGCAAACACCCCCAAACTATCAGAATAAAATTCAATAAAAGCTGAATAAAAACATGCTGAGTTTCCTTTCCTTGTAGTCAAATCTACTCCAGGAAACTGGAGCAGAAGGGAAGAAAGGTTTTCTGTTCATATGATGCTGTATTTTACTATGTGATATTATGGCAGCATTCCTACAGGAATATCCATGAAACATACTCTGTAATTGCATTTAATCGTTTTTTAAAAGCTTAATAAATGGTCTCCTTATACAGTGATGCAGCTGGGCTGAGACTGCTGGGAGTTCTTGTTCAAAATATCTCAGAAAATATTTTGTGTTGGAATAAAACTTGGTTTTTTTCTGATGAAGACTTGAAGTAGATCATGGAGGAGCTATAGTGTCCTCTGTATGAAGGACAATAATTCTTAATGCTAAGGTGGTTTTTGTTTTCCTTGATGTCAAGTTTTCTCAGGCTGAGGTGATAACATTAAGCTGACTGATTATTCCTGTGGGAGCTTCTCCAGATCCCCCAGCTGGGGGATTCAAAGATACCTGGACTACGTTCCATGCACATCTATCAGTCAGTTGAGAAACTCCTAACTCAAATGTATTTCACCGACAAACTTAGGCCAATGTGGGAAACACAAGAGAGTCCAAGGCAATTTTTCTCTCTATGGAGAGCCTTCCCACACTCTTAAACTATTGTTTGCCGAATGGATCAGAATTAATTGAAGGTTTGGGTGTTCGACCTTGTGTTAATGAAAGATCCTTAATGAAATCTATAAGCCATACTTACTGACTAAACTATTTGAACTAAAGCCCCCTGGAACTGCCTGACAATATGGGTGGCATATGAATTTAAAAAATAAATAAAAATAAGACTTAGCTATCACATTATAGTCTTTCGGACTGTGGAAGTAAGGACTTCTGTCTGGCTCTTTTGAGTGTTACCACTGGTAAGTTTTCTGGAAACAGAAGTTAATAATGCCTGTCTATATAGCATATTCTGAACTAAAATGATGGACACTTGAAAAAATGGTGGTTTTTTAACAAGTTGTTTGTGTAGGCTTTGTTTCTATCTAACTTACTTTCCATTCAAAATTGGATTCTATTACAGTATGTGTGAGATGGATGCATAAACGTAGATTCAGTCTTTGGGGCATATAAAATCAATAGATGGATCACTGAAAACTGTGTAGGCTATGATTTGCCATAAGTCAAGGGACAATACCATGCTCATCACTGTCTTTTCATCAAGGCCATATCATTATGTGTTAAAGTTTTATCACAAATTCAAAATAAAGGGAAGTATAGTATATTTCAAACTCCGTTTAAGCAGGAATAACCAGCCATCTCTGGACTGCATGAACCAGCAGATGGATTCTACGGTTGTAACTGTGTTTGCATACTTGTACCACCCAGGCACACCCACACGGTAGAGGGATTGGAAGGGAAGAAAAAGCTTCAGTCACTGAGAACAAACTTTCAGAAACTTTGCTCAATATTTAGTTTCCCATAACTAATGGCAGCGGGAAATCAGAGAACTCCACCTAAGTCAAGAGAGATGTGAAAACCATTGATTTTGAAAGAGGTTACTGTGGAGGAAGGGGGAGAAAACTTATGGTCTCTCCTTTCAGTTTCATGCAGATTGTTTTTTGCCTGCTGCCAAGTTATTTTTCCCTTCCTCACTCACTTTCTTCTTTACAGATCCACTAGTTTTTCACAGGGCTAGTTTGGTATCATGATAAAAGCATCAGCATAGAATCCAGGAGAGAATGAGTTCTACTCTCACCTTAGGCAAAAGTCAGTGAAGTGATGGTGGACCAGTCATATCTTTTTAGCACTAGGAAAGAGGCAATGGCAAACATTTTCTGAAAAAAAACTTTGCAAAGAAGACTTCAGGGACTGCCCAGGCAGTTACCAGGAGTTAACAATGATTTGAATGTACACTCATACATATACCCACAAAGTTTTCCACTACTGTTCTGAGTTGGAAATCAGTGATGTAATGTATTCCTTCCAGCTAGAGAATAGAATAGAATAGAATAGAATAGAATAGAATAGAATAGAATAGAATAGAATAGAAGTTGGAAGGGACCTTGGAGGTCTTCTAGTCAAAACCCCCTTCTCAGGCAGGAAACTCTATGGTTGTCCAATCTCTTCTTAACAACTTCCAGTGTTGGAGCATTCAAAACTTCTGGAGGTAATTTGTTCCACTGATTAATTGGAAGATGAACAGCCAATGAGAAAAAATCGAGAGAGGCAGAATTCCAGTGGTTCTGGGAACCAGATGTGCACTAAAAACAGAGGATTATCAGTCATATTCACCTGGCCCTTAGACAGCAGTGCTAATATTGGAGGGAGAGATTATGACTTGATGTACAGAGAATACAGGAGCTCATTCATTTACATCACCTGAGAATCTAATGAAGTGTGTTTATGATCAATACAGTTTTTTTAAAAGCTGGCTTCACTCAATCACTTCTTCTGTGAAGATAAAGAAATCTGGATGCTGCTTCCAATCCAGGGTGGGGTTTTGCAGTTCTTCCAAAGTGCTTCCTACTACAGAGAAATTTATCCTTGAAGCAGATGCTATTTAATTCTTACTGCTTTCTGGTATCTTTGGGGAAAGACAGTAGCTAGTGACTGGAGTAGAATCAAAGTTTTGTCAAGAAGCTAATGTTAGGCTCCATCCTTTAATATACGATATATAGGCTGGCCATAAAGTGAAATCCTAGACTCACTATTGCAAAGGAGGCCTGCAAACACCAATTAATTGTAAAGAACCAAGAATAAATTTGGCTATACATGTTCCATTTATATAAAATACCAGTAATCTTCCAAAATCATAATTGTATTCTTTACAATATGTTTGCTTGGGTTTTATCATTTATACATAAAAATTCAGTTGAAGATTGAAAGCACTGGATATGTGGCTAATTTTGGCACCAAACCAATGAAAATAGAGGAAAAAAGGAAGCTATTTCATACGGTTATAGAAATTGGATTTCCCAGCAAGCCCAGGAAAACCCAACTAACATAATATAAGGTCAAAATTAACCAAGTTGTGCGTGTGTGTGATTTATATAATTTATAATATTTCTGTAGTTCTGGGGTAATAATATTTTTAAAGAAAATTTCAAATAGATAAATATACTAAAAAGAGCCCATTTGCAAAAAGTGGAATTGACTATCCAGAAGTAAGCATTTTCTGCATTTTCTGCTAAATCCTTGACTTGTATCCAGCTTCATTTGATCTATGAAACTATCTTTCACTTTATTTTGTTCTATAGTAACAGACAGAGATAATCAATGTGCTATCAGCCAGACTAGGTGTATTTTTTTTAATTACATTTATATGCCGCCCTTCTCCAAAGACTCAGGGTGGCTTACAATTTTTGGGATACAACCCAGTGTGCTCAGCAATAGCCTTCATTCCATTGTATATGCCTGCTTATTACTAAGCGGTATTTTTACAAAGTCAGCTTATTGCCCCCAACAATCTTGGGTCCTCAGTTTACCTACCCCGGGAGGATGGAAGGCTGAGTCAACCTTGAGCCTGGTGGGATTCGAGCCTACAGTAATTATAGGCAGCTGGACTTAAGTGCTAGGCATTTAACAGCCTGAGCCACCAAGGCCCTTTGACTGTATTGACTGTCTTCCTATTGCTCTGTTGGCTTGCTATAGACTGAACTGATTTTATTGAACTATAGAATCAGTAGAATCTAGAACTATACAAAGATTAAATATATGTCTGTACTCTTTGTATGTTCATATAAGTATATTTAATACAGATAATTTATATATTAAATTCATGCTTTCATGTCAAATGTATATAGACTTGGAAAAACTAGGATAAATCTGGAATGGTGATCTCCATTTCACTATATCTTCGCTTACTTGTGTATTCTGCTGAATTTTGCAAAACATCGTTATAAAATGTTTATATTTAGTTATCATATAAATATAAATAAAAATACCACACAGGATATACCACACAGAATAAACCAGAGTAATTTTCCCTTTCCAGGAGGAAGGGTGGAAATCACATAAAACCTCAAAGATGGGAATAAAATATAATCTCTCAAAGAGATTAAGATAAAATAGATTGTGTATGCTATTCTAAACATAGTAATGAGTAAACATCATGACTGTTCTTCAATTAAACTGATCTAATCACCAAATCTGGACTGGAATAAGACTGTTTTAGGTTATTTATGAAATTCCAGAAGAATCAGGGCCATCTGGATCTCTGGATTTGTGAGGGCCACAATGAGAAGGCCTGTTGCCCAGTCCATACTTCATATACCTTTCTTGATGGCTGGTCCAGACAAATTCAATTCTAAGGAAACCTGGCTTGGTATATGTTAGTTATGTGCCTCAAAGGATTTTAAAGATAATCTAATATTTTATAGTCTAGTACAAAATATCTAGTATTTTGAATTGGACCTAGAAGATCTAGAAGACTAGTAGAAATAAATATACTGACTTCCAAATAGTGCTATTTTGCTATAGCAACATTGTCCTGTCAGGAGTCTAGCCTCAACATTAGGTATCATATATTGTTCCCAACAACTCAGATTCTTGGGGGCAATATGCTGACTCTGTAAACTATTTAGAGGACTGTAAAGCACTATGAAGCGGTATATAAGTCTAAGTGCTATTGCTGTTGCTGAGTGCTATCAACGGTAGCCTTTAGACCATATTCAAAGATCATTTCCATTCCCACATAGAATATGTTACAGCGGTCCCACTGGGTGGTGATGAGGAGTTACTGTTATCAGGACATCCTGGTACAACTAGGATTACAACTTGCACACCAAAAGTTGGATAGAGGCTTCCTAGCCATGACCTTCATCAGCTGCTTAAACAGAAGGCAAGAGTTTGGAAGGAACTTGAAGTCTTTTAGTGGGAGGCTAGCCCTGCCAAGAGCAAATACCAGAACAGGTGCTACTAGGTAATCCAGATATATATTAATGTCCAGTAAATCCAATAATGTTGGATTTAATTTGTTTAATTTCAGCTTGTTGTGTCCCTTTCCTCATAGGTCCCAGCATCAGTTGAAGGCTTTGACAACATTCTGGTTCAGCCAGGGGTGGGATCCGACAAGGTTAACTACCGGTTCATGGTGATTTATGATGTTTTGCCATGTTTGGTGATTTATGATGTGCTTCTCTGCATGCTGCATGTGTGCCTGTAAATCTTCATCAGCAGCGTTTGAAACAGCATTTTGTTCCTGCTTTTCCACTGCAGCTGTGCCTCACACAGCAGCTGAAGCAGGAAATAAATCAGGTAAGAGCTGGGCCAAAACAGCAGCAGACATAGAACCAGTTCAATGTCTGCTGCTCTTCAGAACTACCGCTACAGAGCTTGGGTTCAGCACAGAGTAACAGTATATAACTGGATATCATCAATGGCATCTCAAAATGTTGAACAATTTCTCCCAGCAGCGTCATGTAAATGTAAAATATTGTGGGGGAAAGTACTGGGTCTTGAGGCATCCCCAACAAAACTCCCAAGGAACTTTAAAGCTGATTGCCCATGATCTCTGAACTGCTCACTGAGTTAGGAATAACATGACATAAAACTATGGCCTTAATCCCTCCAGATGGTCCAGAAGGATATCATGATTGATGCTATCAAATGCCACCAAGGGGTTTAATAGAATCAAGAGGGACAAACTCCTCTCCATCTGGGCTCAACAAAAGTCATCAACCAAAGCAGACAATGTCATTTCAGTTCTATAATAATATAGGATCCTCTGTTGCTGGAGGTCTGCATGTTCTTAATATAGCTTAAATCTCAGGATATTCTATATTGTAAGACTACAGTAAAATCTATGGCTTTGTATGTGCCTTAGAACAGAGAGCTCTTTAATGTTTGACTTTTTTGTTGCAAAAATATAGGCAATTACCAGCCATTAGGAAAGTCCCAATCAAATCCAGATTTCCAAATTAAGTCATTGGTGAACCTGCCTGTTTGTTTGTTTGTTTGTTTGTTTTTGTTTGTTTGTATAACTAGACACGAGCCATTTGTAAAGTTAACTGTTAACAGTTTCTATCTAGTTGAAGTCATTGATTTTTCTCTCTCAATTATAAGGGTAATATACACAAATTAAGTATCACTATGATTCCTATGGAGAGTAAAGGATGATTTTATTTTGACTAACTGCACAATGATTAGTTTCATGAATGTTTTAAATATAGAGATAACTTTTGGAGGTGTAAAAGCCATATTAATCTCTTGTGACCAAACCTGTATGACTCTATATTTCTGTTCATTGAATATAAGGGATTTTCCCTAATATTTTGATTTGAGATAGATTTTCAATTATCTGTATTTAGGCTAATATTTGTAAAGGAAATCTTAGCATGCTTTCCATGCCAATAAAGGGTCTCGATTCTTAATGTGGCTGGGTGCCTAACACAGTAAAAGTACTGTACCTATAATCAGATATTCCTTTTTAACTTTTAACCCACCCAGATTACATAACAGCATAAAGTGTGCAGCAAGGAAATATACTCAGTGTATTGTTAAAAGATTGCTCAAGTCATTCTTGGCTTCAATTAATTAACTAGTAGACTAGCAGACATTGTTTCCATCCAGGAAACATTTTAGCGAATGTTTTATCGTCCTCTGAGGTCCTGTAGAACAAACAAACATTGTGCAGGTGGAAGAATCCCCTGATCCTCAGACTCACCCTTGCTCTGTTTTCAGACAGTAAAATGATCCTTGTTCAGAACTTGGCAGATCTGAAGACACCAAGCTTGGATCAACTTTCATGCAGCAAGAAGTGACAGAATAAGAACCTTTGGGGACCAGACCCAAAGCAAGCATAGCTTGTAAACAGATTATAATCTGACCAGGTTAATCATTTTCAGCCCTTCAGAATTTGAAGTTATAACTACTTTAGGATGAGGGAAGCTCCATCGTGTCTGTCAGCTTGCTGCTGATGGGACTGAGAGAGCAGTAATCCTAGGTCTGGTTTTTGTTATCACTACTACTGCATAGTTACTATAGCAACGCACTAGGGCGCAGAGCAGATTTTCACTTCATTATGGTATATGTCTGAGGATCAGAGGCACAATTCCATATTGAAAGTACAGTAGGACTGTGGGGTCCATTTCCTGCCCCTGTTTTTCTTTCTTGATTAGTTTCCATATGTACAGACACCAAAACACTACCTTAAGATCTTACACGTCACTATTTTTGCTTAGGAATTCAGAGAAAAGAGGTATGTTTATTCCTTAAGATAATAAAATCCATAACCTGTAGATGAACTCAGCACACCATTTAGTGCTGGATATCAGCAGTTCAAGTCCATATAAGAGACCCTGAAAGATTCTTGCAGTCTATTATGGCCACAAGCTCTTCATATTAAGAATCCTGGATGTTAACATCCATAGCAATGCATTGAAGTGCTTTTTTAAAAGAAAAAAATGAAATATATTAATAATTTCAGGTAGACCTCTTAAGTACATTTCCTTAGTAGGAATTCCTATTAAATTCTACTGGACATAATGTTGAATAAAATATGCCATCTGATCAGGTTATATATTTGTAAACTTAAATATAATTAAAGAAATCATCTCAATTAACTTGATGAAACTTAAGTTTTGAGAAAACATTGGCATATTTGTGCTGCAAAAGAGCTCCTAAATTTGGAATAATTTTTGCTACATTCATTTGAATCAAACGAGAAAGAAAATAACTCAGTATTGTGGTAAGTGGCAGCTTTGAAAGCATGCTAAACAAGTGGGAAAAATAGCATTTTGAAAAGAAATAATTGTCACAGAATTTGTTACCATACATTAAGTAATCGAACTAGTTTCTTAATGAGGTACAAAATAAAAAAGGAACTTCCTATTGTTCTGATTACTAACCTCAATCTCTTCTTTATTAAGAAATGTTTCATGGATGCAGGCTTAAATGGAAGTAAAATTAGAGAATTAATAAGAGACATTCTTCAAATAATGATAAGCCATATTAGTGTTAATGTTATCATTTATCTGGTAAACATTTTCTAAACAATAGAGTAAAAATGTTATTTTTTGTCTTCTCTTAAAAGAAATTAAAGAAGTATTAGCAACAAAAATATAAATTTACCTTACATAGTTTAGTATGGATGATGTTTTTATCTATATACTATTAAACTCTCATTGTCATGACCTTTACCTGGGCAAAACATGCATCATACGGCAACAATTTCTGAACCAAGGCATTTCAAATGTGCTAACTTAGAGAATGTCTTCAAAATTTGGGACCCATGACTCCCAAGGAATAAAAATTGTGGCTGTTTCAGGGCTACTGGCTGCTCTTGTGCTGCTGTGGAAATTTCAGAGGCTACATGAGGGCCTGCCCCATTCTCACCTGGTTTCCAGCAGTTCACAAAAACACACCTCATTCTTGTATGGTTTCCATGGGTGCCAAAGGCTGTATGTAAACATTCTCTAAAATCGCTTCAGGAAAGGCCTCATATGCCCCTTGAAATACCCTGTGAGGCGTCTCAACAGAAGATGAAAACCACCCAAAGGTAAGTGGCACTTGGGAGTGTCAGGCCAGGGAGGAGACCATGCTGTTTCCAAGGCTTGCATATCTTGGAGGCAGCATTTCTGAGCAGCAGTAGTAATACTAGGGCCAAAGTGGATGCCTGGGGAAGTGGAGGCTGGCTGAGGCCATTGAAAGCACTGGGTCTCTCTTTCAGGCACAGCCTCAGTACTGCCGCCAATTACTGCTGTTCAGGACAGCCTAGATGAGGAGGAGATAGGCAGGTGGGGGAGAGTTGCAGTGTCCACATGATCATAAAGAGGGTGCACTGCCAAGCAACCAAATTTTGATCACATGATCACAAGGGCGCTGCAATTTATAATTTCAGGTAAGGCTCATAATTCCCTATGTTCAGCACCATCATAACTTTGAATGGTTGTTGAATGAGTGTATTTAAGGCAAGAACTACCTGTGACTGATTGCAAAAAATATGTATTTCTTGAATAATTTTCATTGATGCACAGGAAGAAATGGGAAAGACATTTGTTACCATCTTGATCCCTACTAAAGTTAGGGGAGGTGTAGCTATTGCTTCAGAATCATCCAGCAACATTGATGCCTGGTGGTAGAACAACACATTCAGGATTCAAGATAGCTCTCAGTGAATGAAAATGTGCATTGCAACATTGAAAAAAAAACCCTCAGTACTATAAATTTGTGTCGAAATGCAAGACTTATTGTCAGGGATGTGAGTCCCACGATTACAGTAGAAGGGAGTAGATTTGAAACTGTAGGTTGGTTTCTGCAATATATGTGGCAAGAATGAGGTCATTGGGGGAATTTTAACCATTTGCTGGGGTGGCTTCCTTCAGCTTCTACTAGTTGTGAAAGGAGGAAATGATGCCAATGTGAAGAATTGAGGCTTAAAAAAAGCATAGTTTGAAGTTGAAGAAGCTTTTTCAAGTTTCAATTGAAGAGAAACAGATGATTGTGAAAGAACTTCACAAAAATCTCACCGTAGCAAAGATAAACATTGATGCATTCAAAAATGGCATTGTAATGATTCCAAAAATTACACGCAATTTATCAAAAAGTCATGCTTTGCTCTCACTATACATAAAGTACAAGGACAGACCATGGAGAATGTGCTGATTTATCTGGATAAACTAGTATTCCAGTATGGCTGGCTGTATGTCACCTTAAGCCAAGGAAAAAGAAGTGAAAACATTAGAGTATTCTTAAAGAATGGCAGATCAACCACAAATATTGTTATCAAAAGTGTTCTTTGTTAAATGAAAAGCACCTATATATTTGTCTAACTATGCATCTTTCTTCTTTAATAAAACAATACTTTCTTTAATTTTAAAGCCAAAACAATAACAATCCACCCATGCTCATTTCTGTTTCTCTGTTTAGGTAAGGAAATACCTCTAAAAGTATGACCCAACAGGTCACAGGTTGTTTGTTCAGCCCTAAAATTGTTATTGACTACTCTCCCATAAACCTCTTCTTCCCTGTATTGCCTCTTCCTGGTCCTTCTCAAAGTTTTCACGTGACCCAGCTGAGATTTAAGAAGCAAAGAAAGGAAGCAGCTAAGGCCTTGCCTGCATGCCTGACATCTTAAGATGTGGTAGGAAGGAACAACCAGCAATAAATCCCAACAATGCCCCAGAATTCTAGGAGCAGAGCAGCCATTTGAATAGGATTTGTTTTATATCTCAGGAGGGGTAAGATGGGCTTTGCAAAAGGTGAAAATTGACCATCAAAATCTTCCTGAAAATCTAGAGGTATGTCATCCATGTCTGACAAAACTTCACACCTGTCAACAGGGTAGGTAGTGAAAATTTGCTATGATGTTTTAGCAAAATATAAATATGCCCAAGCCAGAGGTGGTATTCAGCAGATTCTGATCAGTTCTGGAGAACTGGTAGCAGAAATTTTGAGTAGTTCAGAGAACCGGCAAATACCACCCCTGACGGGAGATTTTATAGTATCCTTCCCCTGCCATGCCCACCAAGCCATGTCCACAGAACCGGTAGTAAAAATTTTTTGAATCCCACCACTGGTCCAGGCCCAGTTCTAGGGATATTGACACAAGAGACAGTTTTTCTCTTTTAAACTGAAGGGGATCTGAATGTCATTCTGAATGGTGTTTGCTTCACCACCAGCAGCTACTTCAGTTAGCTTATGAAGAGGGCTGCTATATTATTGGTTAACATTATGCCTAGGTTTCTTGTCATTTCTTCAAACGAAAGTTATTGATTATACAAAGAGTCCTTTGGTTGGAAACTAATCCAGGAGAGAAGCAAATTGGAATTAAGGAGAAGCTTCCTAACGGTGAGAACAATTAACCAGTGGAACAGTTTGCCTTCAGAAATCGTGGGCACTCCATCACTGGATGTTTTTAAGAAGCGTTTAGACAACCACTTATCTAAAATGGCATAGGTTCTCCTGCTTGAGCAGGGGCCTGGACTAGAAGATCTCCAAGGCCCCTTCTAGTTCATTCTCTTCTCCTCTTCTCTTCTCTTCTCTTCTCTTCTCTTCTCTTCCTCTGAAACAGGAGCAAAACTGCTATGAATCTCACAAATTTGCCTTTTAAGCTCAACTTTCTATTGATTTATGAATTGTTTCACTGAATGATTGGGCACTAATGTGGAAGAAAATCTTATATTCAGCCATTTCCTGAAGATAACTAGTTTCTATTAAATTGTATTAGGCTGAAGTCTTCATTGTTGAATGCTTAAATGTTTTTTTTACACCAAAAAGTAGGTGAATCAAAGGACAACAACCATTGATCTGGATCCTGCATCTGTAATTGCTGAGGGTGGCTTCATTGAGCCAGAAAGAATAGTAACACCAAGCAATATCAATCTGGTAGTCTTCCAATGTCTTGGAGTACAGTACCAGAAGTCCCATCCAATACAAAAGATAGCAAACTGGGAAAGTAACAAAGGGGTTGAAGAATCAATCATTTTTGACTTACTCCTTCTAGCACTGATGTTACCTAGTTGGGTAATGACTCCACAGAAATTCATCCACATAAATTATGGTCATGGATTTCATCTATGTTCTGAAGATGGCTAAATCATGGCATAGAGTTTACCTGATTTATTGGATTAAAGCCTAGAACAGTAGATATAAGAGAGAGTGAATGAAAAAGGAACTAGGAAAAGCACTAATATAGTCTCACTGCCCTATATTCCATTTGCACCATCTGACCACACTTTTTAAGAAACTGGTCAAAGGAGCTGTTGCAGGATTAAATCAACTAGGTACTTTCAAGTACTGACTAGTGCTTGGTTCTGTATTATGTACCTTAGGTGCATCATCATCTGGAAGTTTTTATGTTTGAAGACAATGAATTGTACTGTATGGGGCAATTATACAGTGCATTAAGAGAAAAATCCCTAAGGTATTTTCTGCAGAAAAATTTCAGTAGAGGAAATTATGGTGCATATCAGTCTAAAGTAAATTGTTAACAAGCATGGTTCTTTTTTCCTCATCATTCCTTCTGTGGGTTTTATTAGTTTCCACACAAAAAATGAAACTAGAATTCCTACAGTGAAATGTGTCTTATTAGTGTTTCCTCTTAGATGATCTTCTGTTACCTTAGGTTGAAATGACTGACTTTTTTTTCCTGATTATCCTTTCCGTTCTTTATTTTTTCTTTCCCCATTTGTCTCCAGGGCTCCCTGATCATCCCAGTTTCCTCTAGTCAAGCCCCAGGCTGATGATTCTCAAGCTGACTTTGTGCCTGCTTATTTATCATACAGTGAATGTCACTAGTTTTTATTTGAAGAGTATTCATAGGTTCCAGGATTTCTGGAGATTGTAGGAAGAGATTGCAGCTGTATTGGTGCATATACCTTGTTTGTTTCTCATTTAGATTATTGCAATAGTCTCCTGGACTTCTTCCTTTTTCTTCTTTCCATATCCTGATTGTAGTTTGGAATAGTACCATGCAGGCTGTACCAGACTTTCTACACCAGGGCTGTCAAATTCAAGACCTGTGGGTCAGCTCCAGCCTGCAGGGTGCTTAGATCTGTCCTGCAGGGCCACCCTGGAAACAGCAAAGGACTGGCCTGTGGTGCCTCTGCCAGGGAAAATGGAGATTGGGAGGGCCATGTGCCTGAGCTCCATTTTCACTGGCAGAGGACTTAGGAGGCCGTCAAAGCCAAAAATGGAGCTCAGGAGTCCATTTTTGCTGGCAGAGTGCTCAGGCCACCACAGGCACCCCCAACATGAGTGACGTCAAGCTGCCCATACCTACCCTGGCCATGCCTACCCCAGCCCCTGAGGTCAAACACAACCCTAATGCAGCCCTCAATGAAATTGAGTTTGACACCCCTTTCCTACACTATTATTATGACTTGCTTTATTGCTTTCTTATCCGAGCCATAGTGCAGTTTAAGGTATTTGTGCTTGTCACAGCCCTTTATTCAGTGGTGGGATTCAAATTTTTTAACAACCGGTTCTGTGGGCATGGCTTAGTTGGTGGGCATGGCTTGGTGGTGATGTGACTGGGTGGGCATGGCCAACTCAACATCACTCACATTGAGGCACACATCTCCTCGTCTGGCCTCCCATGACTGTGGGGATGCTGCAACAGTCGTAAGTGTGAAAAACAGTCGTAAGTCACTTTTTCCAGTGCCATTGTAACTTTGAATAGTCACTCCACATAAACAAAGTACCAGCAAAGGAGGGGAAAAAACTCCAGAGAAGTTCCAGAGACAGGAAGTCTAGTCCTGCCAAGAATATAATAAGGGTTAATGGAGAGGCAGTTTCTGTAAGCAACACCAGAACATTTCCTTCCTGCCTTCCTTACAGGATTAGGCCAGTAATTTTTTCTAAAAACCAGTTCTCTGAACTGCTTAGAATGTTAACAACCGGTTCTAGAGAATAGGTGTGAACCTGTAGAATCCCACCCCTGCTTTTATTACACTAGGATTTGGCTGCTATTTACTCCTACATTCTTTCTTTCTATGGCAGGAGGAAGGGACTCTTTCAGTGGCGGGATTCAAAAACTTTTACCACCAGTTCAGTGGGCGGGCTTGGTGGGCGCGCTTTGCTCGCGTGCACATCCTTTGTGTGCATGCGCGCGCCAAACACGCACTTTGCGAAGGCACAGAGGTGTTCAACTCATCTCCTGCAAGCCTGTATTCTCTCTTCTGTGCCACACAAAGCAGCTGCACTCCAAAAGCAGAAGATAAAGGTGAGTATGGGAGCCCGGGTGGGCAGGAAGGCCCAATAGCAGAGAGGCAGAGAGAACTGGTTCAGTCTCCACTGCTCATCATAGCCACTACAGGCGGCGGGCCGAATGACTACTGGACTCTTTCCCAGAGGACAAAGTGTCAGGAGAGCTTAGAATGTCTGGTAGGCAGGAAGAAGGCGAAGGTAGATCCTTCCTAGTAGTTTGCAGAGTATATCTAATAGTTATGCAGATAGTTGTTTTGGTCTGGTAAGGATACTATAAAGTCTCTATTTTCTCCCCACTCCTGGGGGAAGGTTACTGTAAAATCATTCCTCCCACCCCACTAACCTGCTTTTCTGCTCCGTTCTCCTGTGCAGGGCAACAAAAGAAGACCCAGCCAATCAGCTGGGACTGGGAGAGAAGAGATGGGGGCGGGGCCAGTCAGAGGTGGTATTTGCTGGTTCTCCAAACTACTCAAAATTTCTGCTACTGGTTCTCCAGAACTGGTCAAAACCTGCTGAATACCACCTCTGCCTTTCATACTGTCAAACAACATCTGCTTATCCCAGGTCCTCAGGAAGGACTCAACTGGTGAATAAAAATACCAAATCCAGTCTAAACATCTGGCTGTGTGATGAACCATAATAATATCTGATTGGGGTTGTACATCTAGTTTCACAATGCTCTCTAAGTGGGCACAGTCTCCTCCTATAATTCAGCTCAACCATTTTGAATTGGAAATTTAAAATCTGGAATTATTGCCTTCCTCCTCGGCATGCAGGCTACAGTGTTGTTTTGCACAAATGTATCTATAATTGTGTTACTTTCTATCCTTTTGGAAGAATATGAGATGGGGGGGAGTATCTTCACTGGTGGAATTGAAAGAAAGGAACTGAGTCACCAAGGGCTAATTAGACCTTCTCACACCCATTGTGCTGCTTGCCCTCCATCAGGATGAGGCTAGTGGATGTGGGAAACAAGTTAAGGAAGGAGATGAAGTGATAGGTCCTTCCAAGCAGCAGCACCAGCATCTGCAAGTTGTAGCACATCTGGGAGAAAGGAATATAAAGGTCAAGAGAGATGTAACTCTAGACAAAGGGCCTTTGCAAAGAAGAAACTGGATTTTAGAGGGAGAAATCAGAAGGAATCAAGATACCACATGTCTTATCAACAGGGAGTCAGATACAGGAGGTGGTGATAAGAAAGACTCCTTGAGAACCAAAATAAGAACATTGTCAGATGAGTTCAGGAGATGGACAATGGGAGCTTTTGCGGTTCTCCAAACTACTCAAAATTTCTGCTACTAGTTCGCCAGAACTGGTCAAAACCTGCTGAATACCACCTCTGCCTTTCATACTGTCAAACAACATCTGCTTATCCCAGGTCCTCAGGAAGGACTCAACTGGTGAATAAAAATACCAAATCCAGTCTAAACATCTGGCTGTGTGATGAACCATAATAATATCTGATTGGGGTTCTAGTTTCACAATGCTCTCTAAGTGGGCACAGTCTCCTCCTATAATTCAGCTCAACAATTTTGAATTGGAAATTTAAAAATCTGGAATTATTGCCTTCCTCCTCGGCATGTAGGCTACAGTGTTGTTTTGCACAAATGTATCTATAATTGTGTTACTTTCTATCCTTTTGGAAGAATATGAGATGGGGGGGAGTATCTTCACTGGTGGAATTGAAAGAAAGGAACTGAGTCACCAAGGGCTAATTAGACCTTCTCACACCCATTGTGCTGCTTGCCCTCCATCAGGATGAGGCTAGTGGATGTGGAGAAGCAAGTTAAGGAAGGAGATGAAGTGATAAGGTCCTTCCAAGCAGCAGCACCAGCATCTGCAAGTTGTAGCACATCTGGGAGAAAGGAATATAAAGGTCAAGAGAGATGTCATAACTCTAGACAAAGGGCCTTTGCAAAGAAGAAACTGGATTTTAGAGGGGAGAAGAAATCAGAAGGAATCAAGATACCACATGTCTTATCAACAGGGAGTCAGATACAGGAGGTGGTGATAAGAAAGATTCCCTTGAGAACCAAAATAAGAACATTGTCAGATGAGTTCAGGAGATGGACAATGTGAGCTTTTGATTGCAAGGCATTCACACCATACATCCCTGCCAGTTTGCTTTTTTTTTTGCATATGCCTGAGTAGCCACAGGAGGGATGTTCTTTGTAGAAAGCTTCTTTGACACAGATCGGTGAGTGATGTCTCCTCACCTCTGCCCTAGATCAGGAGGTGCTGTTCCATCACTTAGAGACAGACCCACTTATGGTCTGGGGAGGGGAGGATCTTGCAAATGCTAATTTAGACAAGGCAGAGAAGTGTTAATGAACAAGCGTTAAATGACTACTTTGATTCTCCACTCCCATGGAATTCAAGGGAATTCTTCCTTATGAATAAACTGCAAATGGTTCCTGATTTGTCTTATTTTTTATAAAGTGCTGCTACAAAGAATGTAATGGTGTGTATGGAATCTGTATTTAGGAAATTTTTTCCTTGAGGATTTTTATCACCCTCTTGCTAATAATTTCCCCCCAGAAATTGCTTGTCCCTCAAACAAACAAACAAAAAATATATGAATGCAGGTTGAGCAGGCAGTACTTGAAAAACAGAATGGAGAATAACAAGACTTTTCTCCCTCTAAATGTATTTTCCCTTTTAGATTTAAAATACTATTCAGCTGTAACTTGAAGAAGAAATGCACTGATTAAGGACAAGCTACTAGTAGCAAAGATTCATGAAGTTTCTTCCTCAACAGACTGAAAAGAACATCTTACAGATTTTTCTAGATGATGGCAAACTTTTTTTAAAAAAAATGTTAAATAACTCATTTGGGTCTGATATAGTAGTAAGGTCTCTACAAAATGCCATATTCTAATAATAATATTTCCATGTAATATTCACAGTTGTTTAAAATGATTCCTGCATATTAGTGTATTTCAAACCTGGCAACTGTTTAAGATATGTGGATTTCAACTCCTAGAATTCCCATCCAGCCTGCTTCTTAACTTCAGTCCTACTCCTGATTGAAATCCCAGTTAGCCACTTAGTGAAGAATGAATTTGTGCTTTTAAAGATTGGCAGCATTTTAAAGATTGGTATTGGCAGCATTGATAGTGTTGGAACAGCCTGCCAATCATTGTAAAAAGACCTCAGAAGGGATGTGCATAGTCACTGTGAACTGACTATGCACAAATGATGCCAGACACTAAAAATTATTCAGCGCTCACAGAATCATTTTTGTATAAAGGGTCTATAATTGATAAACTAGTTGGTGAGAAAAGGAGTACCTTCCCATTAACAAATGATTAGAATTTCACTGCTGGGAGATCTGATGTAATAGACCATGTCAATTGGGAAACAGACATCTGATATTCTAGTTCTCCCAACTAGGTGAGGTTAAAACTGACCTAGGAAGAATTAAGATCACATTCTACAATAAGACTGACTTTTCTAGGGCATTGCAACTCATCAAGGAAGACTGTACTTTCCCCAGGAGACTAATGGTCAAAAGAAACTTCCAACCTTCCTTCTTTTGAAACAACCACAATCAATGTACAGTATCAGTAAATTTTTAAAGACAGGAAACTGGATTTCAAAACTAAGAAAAACAAATGCAATAACAACTGAAACCTGCAAGTGCAATGCTATCAGTAGCAAAATAAAGAAACAATCACATGGAATTTCTAATCTATTTCTTCCGTTGTTATGAAGTGTCTGCCTTGTACTCCCATCATAAATACAGTTGATATTATAGATGTTGATTTCTATGTAACACAGAGCAGGAATTGCCCTTTGGAAACCTGCAACCACTGAAATTTTCAACCAGCCTTACATATTGTATAGCGGAACAAGTTTGAATATCAACTGAGCAAGTTCCTAAATTTCCGTAGTTGTCTCTATCCCTGGGTTCTTTCCTACTGCTCAGTCATTTCCAATCTTGGAAATTGACAAGTCCCCATAGTTTTCTTGGCAAAGTTTTGCAGAAGTGGTTTGCCATCATCTCTTTCTGAGGGCTAAGAGAAAGTGACTGGCCCTAGGTCACCCAGATGGCTTCATGACTGAGATGGGATCAGGGCTCACAGTCTTTCCCACCCCCTTGTAACCTGATGGCTTAACCACTACCAAACTTGTCCTTACCGCCTTCATTAGGAAATTGCTTTTTCTTCACTGTATCATGTTTAAAGGGATAAAGATCAGGAAACACAGCACAATTATTCTTTCACAAAATGTGGTCTATTTGCATCTTTCACCCTTATTGCAAGTCTCAGAAAATATCAACAGTTCTTAGATATCCTTGCAAAACTCAGAATCAAATAACACTATCTCAGAAAACCATCTTCTCTCCAGTTTGTTTTGCAGCTTCCTTTGCTTAATCTCTAGGTTTTAGGTTGGAAAATTCATTGTTGATATTGGAGGAGGCTGAATGTAGGACCTGGAAAAAGTTTTTTACACCCACATATACTCATTATGCTATTTCCTTCTCAAGAAAACATTGTGCAAAGCCCAGAAAAGGTAAGCCAATTTTTTTAAAGATATTAAATAAGAAAAAGAAACAACTAAATCTAGTTTATACCAAAGTTCCTTGGTAAAGTTGTACTTTTTAAAGAAACCCTAAAGGAAGACCTGCCAATTGCTAGATGGAAATGGACAATTTAGGTGGAGCAAGAAGGCATAAAGTTGCCAAATAAGAGCCAATGCCACTAGGAAAAAATGTTTTAAAAATACAAATCTTCTCTCTCTCTTTCCCTCCCTCATCCCCCTAATGTTCCAATAGCTGCACTACCTAGCAGTGTATTACAGCTACAGCTACAGTTCAAAGTGATGGTTGTTACCTTTAAATTCCTATGTAATTCAGAATCTGAATATCTACAGGACCAAGGGATAGCTTCTGTCTGTATATAAAGAAATAGATGAGCTGGCTTTTTCTGGATCTCAGGATTCAGAAATTGTCATCTGCAAGGATCTCAGAATTAGTCTTACTCCATCACTGTTCCCCTTCTCAGGAATAGTACTCCTCTGACAACAGACAAGCTGTGACCTGCCTGGTTTTTTGTTTATTTATTTGTTCATTTTGGTTTGGTTTTGGTTTTTTGCAAAATTGTTATTATTGTTTTTACACATTGTATGTGGAGTCTGAAGGATGGCATCAGTGGTGGGATTCAATTTTTTTTACTACCGGTTCTATGGGTGTGGCTTGGTGGGCATAGCAGGGGAAGGATACTGTAAAATCTCCAGTCAGAGGTGATATTTGCTGGTTCTCCAAACTACTCAAAATTTCTGCTACTGGTTCTCCAGAACTGGTCAGAACCTGCTGAATACCACCTCTGGATGGCATCTAACTTCTTCCCTCCTTGGGGTGAATGTTCATGTACCTGTGCTATCCTCAGTCAGAGGTCTTTCCTGCAACATTCTCACAAGACAGGCAGGTTTGGATGTGGAAAATAGTAGTAGAAAGTAGAAAGATCTGTAGTGGGAAAGATTGTGACCAGATAACATTTTCTTTGCTCTGGGGTTATCGTCTACAGCTCTTCAAGGAGAGATTGGCCCTTCTTAGGTGGGGGAAAACGTTGAAGTCTCAAAGCTTTAAAAAATTTGCATGTAGTACTATGCTACATAAGTCTGAAAAGTATTCTGAAGACTCTTGAGTTTATATGTCAGGATAAATCCTAACTCTATTGTTTAGAAATGTCTTTAGTTTTAAGGGAGAGAATATGTCTTGTCTGAGAGCAAACTCATATAATCAATATGTCTGTGGTTATTTACCTACAGCTGGGATCAGACATGTGTCAATTTTTAAATATACTTTCTGTCCAAATGCAAATATGTGAATAATGCGGGAACATATGGACAATATATTTCTTTTCCAGTAAAAGTAGGTTGTCATAAATGAAGAATTTTTCCATCCCATCGCAATACATTTAACAATTAGCTTGGATATTATTTATTAATAAAACTTGTCATTTCTGAGAATATTATTTCGCCACAAACGTAGTCTTCCAATATAGTCTCTGAGTGTTTTTAAGTAGTAATACAGTAGCTGACGTGGATCTTCCCCTCCACTGGAACAGTGGAATTTAGGAATGGATACCATGTACAGACCTAATACCCATCAGACTGGGTAAGTGGCATTTGGATGATGCAACACAGCCACTTTTCTGGAATGGCCAATTGGAACTGCTGGTTTAATCCTGCAAAGCACTGCAAGAACAGGAAGGCCAATATCATGAGACTTTCCTGGAAACCTTGATCTAGGCCACAGGTGTCAAACTCGCAGCGTCACGTTGTCATCAGGTGACATTTTATGATGTTTTTTCCCTTCGTGGAGCTGGGGCAGGTGTGGCCTGTGCATGACGCATCTGGCCCACAGGCTGCCAGTTTGACACCCCTGGTCTAAGCTGAGATTGGCTGCAGGACATGAGATATATTTTGGTGATAGCTCCTCACGAATGAAATATTGCTCTTCAGGGAAGCTTGCCAACACCTACATTAGATTGCTATCATTTTAGTTTCAGGCATCTCAAGTAGCTTAACTTTTAGAAATATATTTAAGGTGTGTATTTTAGTTGCTGAAAATGTCTTTAGCTGCTGCATCTGATTGTTTTAGTTTTTTAATATATACAGTATAACATAGTTCATTATTCTATATCGCTCTATTCGGTGTTTTTTTAATTGTGATAAATGTTATTTCAGCATTACTGTAGTTTTGCAATTTTGCCTTTAATGTACTGTTTAAAATTGCAATGTATAATGCTTAGCACAATCAATTGTGTGTAGGGTTGGCAAAACTAGAATCATTATTGAGCAAATTCTAAATTTAATTGCAGGTCCCCATGCTATTTTATTCAAATGAAGAGATTGCAGTGCACATTAACTACAGGGTTTCTTTTCCCCACTTCACACTCTTTTCAGCTATGAAGGTAAGTGACTGACCTTGAGATAATTGAAGGACCTGGCATCGCTGACTGAAGGCATACCCTAGCAAAGAATAAAGTAGACCTAACAACCCCATCCCCTTTTCATGCCTTTAGCCAATGTTCCTACAGCAACTTTTTAAAAAGGCAAATGAGATCTCTGGCTCATTAGCAAGGATGGGGAGAGAAAAAATATAGTAGCAGTTGAAGAAGCTCTGTATGGTATTGCGTCTCTGAAGGTACTGAAATTGTGGCTGGCCAGTCTGGGTATATTTCCAAAATGGGCCCAACTGGCTCTTTTTCAGTGGTCTTGTTTGATCCAGCATAGCTTCCTGAATAGAGTTGCCACAAACAGGGTGACTGACCTCATATAAATTGCTTTTCTTTCTTTTTCTTTAATTTCTCTAATAAACAGAAAAAAAACCTACCCTACACCACTAAGAAAGAATGGCTATACAGTGAAAAAATAAATCGTAAATATAATATAGTGATTAAAATATATGTGACAAAAGAACTAACAAAATAAATTGATATTAACCACAGATAAGACTATAAAATTAATTAAATCCTTAAGCTGATCATTAGATCTAGACCAGGAGTATCAAACTGGTGGCCGGTGGGCTGGTTGGTCACACACAGGCCACTCCTACCCCAGCTCAGTGAAGGGAAAAACATCATGATATGTCATGTGACGGCAATGTGACACCATGAGTTTGACACCCATGATCTAGACCAGCGGTGGGCAACTATGGCCCCTTTACGATCTGTAGACTTCAACTTCCAGAATTCCTAAGCCAGCCATGCTGGTTCAGGAATTCTGGGAGTTGAAGTCCGCAGATCTTAAAGGGGCCATAGTTGCCCACCTCTGATCTAGACCATATACATCATCTTCTCATTTTGAAAACAAATGAGCTTTTCAAACCTGGATAATAAGCTCATATTCTGGATCCATTCCTTAAAACTAGAAGAGTACATTCCAATCATGGAAAATTATCCTCACTACCCTGCCTCAAGCTCACCTGAGCCAAAGCTCTTCTAACAACTAACAGCTAACATCAGAGGTGGTATTCAACTGGTTCACACCGGCTCAGACGAACCAGTAGCAGTGATGTGGTGTGGGTCACTGAACCGGTGGTGACCCCTGGCTGGCCATGCCCCCAACCCAGTCCCCCGGTTGCTCACTAGTCCTGGTCGCTCTCCTAGCTTTTCCTACCATGTGGCGGCCATGGCGCAGCTCAGTTGGGGGAGGCTTTCTATGCCAAAAGAGGTGGCTGGAGACAAAAAAAAGAGTCACCTCCAGCAGTGGCCCCTTTGGCTGGCTGTTCTCCTCCTCTTTGGCCATACAGAACAAACAGGTAGAGAAGGAGGAGAGCAGCTGCCATTTGGGGGAGGCTGTTTGCACCAAAAGAGGTGGCTACTGATCTCTGGCTTCACTCTGCTTCTCCAACAGTCTGGCACAGCCCTGTCCTATGCGCCGGCTGCTCGGACTTGCCAAGCCCAGGACATAGAACAGGGTGTGCTTTTTTCAGTCCGGCTGCTGGACTGCAGCCGCACTGAAAAAAGCACTCAGCAGCTGTAGGCATCTCATGACAAGAGGGGCGAGAAGCCCCAGGACATCTGCTCACTCACCTGCTGGCTGGCCAGGCCAGGCCAGGCTGGAAGAGGTGTGTCCACCAGGAGCAGAAAGAAAATGTGCTGTGGGAGGGCAGGCACTGGGCAGGACCACTTAAAGGTCAACTTTAAGAGCACCCCTATGGAAGAAACTGAGAACCAAGAGCAAATGTAGTAGTGGTGGGGGTGACGGGCGTGTGTGTCCCTCCATAAGGAGTGTGAAGGGAGGCAGACACTGCACCTCTGAAGAAAAGAGGAGATGCCGAAGCCCTGGCTGTCACCTTGGAGAGGACCATGGAGGACCCATTACATGCTCCTGTCACCCCTGCCACCGCTACTTTTGCTCTCGTTCTCGGCTTCTTCCATGGGGCACTCTTAAAGTCGATCTTTAAGAGCTGGAAGACATTTCGTTAGATCTCCACCAACTCATCATTGGGAGAGATGTAGCCCCTGAATACACAAGAAGTCTTGGGCAAAGTTCTCTGACTTTTAAAACGCATCTGCCTCCCTTCACGCTCCTTGTGCACACGGAAGTGCCTAACTGGAGCAAGAGAGCAAAGTTGACTGCTATGAGGTGAGTGCCTTGGCTTCCCCTCTTGCTCCTCACAGTTGCCCTGAGCCAGTGCAGTTCTTTACTTGGGCAGCCAGACAGCTGCAGCAGCACCTGCAACAGCACAGGCAGCACTGCAACAATGCGGTACAGTAAGATTTGGTGGTGCAAATTTATCTCCAAGGAGCTTCTGGCAAAAAACAAAAACCATCCCAAAACAAAACCCATTTGGCAGGCAGACTTGGCAGGCACTCGTGATCTTTAGTTGAGCTTATTTTTGGTCAGCCCAAGGGCAGAGAAGGGGGTGAGGTATGTAGGAAATCACCCTGTCTCTGCAGCATCAGTCATGTGATTGAGTGGGCATGGCCAACTCAACATCACTCACAGCAAGGTGCCGCACTACCTTGCCGAGTTGGTCACGCCCACTCAGTCAGATGACCACCAAGCCACGCCCACCAAACAAGCCACCCCCACAGAACCAGTAGTAACAAAAAATTGAATCCCACCACTGGCTAACGTGTACAGGTAATCTCTGGGGTAAGGATGAGAGCATTCATATTAGATGGGGAGCTGTCCAGCATGACCCAGAGTGATTGCTGCAGCAGTGGCAAAGTTCCAGCTAAAGAGTGGTAGAACTGATCTTGTTGCCACGCCACCTTTTCTTGTCATTAGTGCCCTAATTCAAAGTCTACCTCCTACCTATAACTAGAATTTAGGTGTATTTGAGGTGTCAAATTAATACTCTAACTATAAAACCCTTTTTAATGGATCTTGGTTTAACATTCTTTGGATGCAATGGACTTTCATTTTTCCATTTGGTCTTCATCCTCTTCATATTCTCATCATTCCTATCACCCATCTCCTCCCACTTGTGACTGTATGACTAACTTTGCTTGCATCCTTACAATTTATATTGATTGTTTCCTAAGTATGATTTGATTGCTTATTTGTACCCTATGACTATCATTAAGTGTTGTACCTTATGATTCTTGACTCTTGACGAATGTATTGTTTCTTTTTATGTACACTGAGAGCATATGCACCAAGACAAATTCCTTGTGTGCCCAATCACACTTGGCCAATAAAGAATTCATTCATTCATTCATTCATTCATTCATTCATTCATTCATTCATCCTCCTTTAAAAGAACAAGAATCTATCCATTAAATCCAGGGTTTCTTGCAAAAGATTTAATTCCTATTGATTACCTAATCATGCTAATGATGTAAATTGATGCAAATTATGTACCTTAAGATTTAATGCCCCTCTGAATATCTGTTAAGGTTGAAATGTTGCTGTCAATTCTATGTTTCTAACTGGACACTTTATTCCAGGGAAGTCATCCAAGTGGATTTAGAGCACATTGTGATCCAGCATTCTTCCAATACTACTATATGTCCTCTTCCAATGAGGCATCTTCCAATCATAGGCTTGAATTTCTTGAATCTCTATTCAGAGTGATTCAAATGGCTTGATGTAAAATGTGTTTTTTCCTATGAATAATTCACATATTCTACAATTGGTGTGTGTGTGTATGTGCACATGTGTGTAAGTGTGTGCATGGGTACATGTGCACATGTGTATGTGTGTATGTGCATGTGTGTGTATATCCCTGAGTTCCTAGGCTAGATTACTGTCCCCTCCTTCCTGATGCCTGCCAAATATGATGAATCAGAAAGCACCAAATATTGGCCAGAGTAGCATGAAATAATGGCAGCTGTAGTCCAAGATTTCTGAAGAGTACCAGGCTTTGAAAGAGGAAGTTACTGTAAGATATCCAAAGTAACACCCAGATTTATGGGGCCTTATGGATTTCTTTTTTCTAAAATGATTCAAATATGTAATGGACATTGGCCTTTGTTTGAAAGTATTGTTGGCATATACTTGCATATCAACAGGAGAATTATATTTGTGAAATGGGAAGGAGTGGGGGAAATGATATGAATATAGCACCACAAAATGGAAATGAGGACTTTTTTTGCCCAGAGATTTTCAATTTGATTCTTTCATATCAGGAAAAAAAAGAGATCAGATGGTTTGTCCTGCAAAACTTTTCTGCAAAAATGAAATATAAAAGTAGGCTTTGGGGAATATTACGCTTCCCTAATGTGCTTTTTAATACAACTAGAGGATTTTACCCAGGGGAAAGAGCCAAATTTATCCATTTCTGAATTAGCATCAAATCTGTCTCTCCTCCATTTCCTGAAATAAAGAAAAGAAGTGCTTGGTTGAAACTGCAACCATAGCATGTGTTTATAAGATTTATAGAACATATCACAAGAAGGCTTGACAATTTAATTAGCTCTGATATGGATTTGGATATGGAGAAATCTCTGGATTTCTCTCTTGTTTTGTCTTCTGTATAGTTTCTGGTGGAAATTTAATGCACTGGTTTTCCAGAAAGAACTGACCTTCTAACAAAAAAGGGTAACACTGCAATACGCTCTACATGGGGCTGTATCTCAAAGCTTCAACCGCTACAAAATGCAGTAACACAAGCAGATGGGTGTACTCTTATAACAACACATGCTATGCCTCTTGTCATGCCCCTGTCGCAGTCTGAATCTGAGGAAGAAGAGGAACAGTTAACAAGGGAGTGGAAGTGTGGTTCCATTGGCTGTGGAGGAAACTGGAGAAGGGCAAAGTCCAGCTGGGCAGAGCAGGGAAGAGGTAGAACAAGGGAGAGGGAGTTCAGAGGAAGACCCAGGCCCACCCCCTCTTCCTCCTAGGGCTGCTGGGAGCAAACGTGAGTTTATCTTGTGTTGACTTTGGTTATCTGTGTTTCTGGCATCTTCCCAACCATGTTGAGTTATTGCTGGGCCTTCATGTCTGGAATTCTTGCTCCTACCATGGCAGACTAATTACCTCATTTTGCCTTGATTGGACTTCTAGTTAGTTTTTGTTGACCATGTTTTGGACTTGATTCTCTGCAGCCAAAGGCTGTTCCTGGGGGAGTTTTTCTCCAGCCAGACGGTAACCAGGACACTGGGGGCAAAGTTGGAGCTAATAAAGGGAGTCCTGCTGATCATCTGACTGTGTTGTCTTTGTGCCACACCCCAGGTCATCACACCTCTACTCCGAGAGCCACATTGGTTGCTAGTTTGCTCCTGGGTCCAATTTTTGAGGTGCTGGTTCCAATCTTTAAAGCCTTTCATGGCACAGGACTGGACTATCTGAGGAACTGCTTCTCTCAGATTATATCAGCCCACCCCATCAGATCTTACAGAGAAGGTATACTATGGGCACTATTAGCTAGGGATCAGCATTTGGTGGGTCCCAGAAGAAGTGTTCTTTAACACTGAGCCTGCCTTATGGAATACCCTTCCCCCAAAATTACATTGGCGCTGTCCCTGTCAATATAAAATGATTGGACAACCATTTGTCTGACGTGGTGCAGGCCGGGTTTCCTGCCTGAGTAGAGGGTTGGACTTAGAAGACCTCCAAAGTCCATTCCAATGCTATTATTCTGTTCTGTTCTATTTCCTGCATCCAAAAGGAATTTTGAGTGAAGAAGTAACTAATATTTTGAAAGGACCTCATGATATGTGACTACATCTGGGTGCCCACAGAACCAGAGACTTGCCTAAATAGCGTCATTTTTGAGGGGATCTTTTTTTAAATTCTCCTTTCATGCAGTGCTTGATATTACGGTGTTTTAGGATATTTATTATGGTTTTTGTATTTGTATTGCTATTCTTATATTTATTGTTTTTATTGCTGTGCACCACCCATAGTCACCTGAGATGAGGTGAGGTGAGTGACATTTGACAAACAAACCAATAAATTGCCTACTTTTAGAACTCTCAATGTCTAACTATTTGACTAATGAGAAAGTCTTGGTAGAACTTTGGATCTTTTATTTTAGATCAGTGGTTCTTAACCTTTTTGAAAGAATTGCCCCCTTGAGTCATTGAGGAAGTTGTCATTGCCCCCCTCCCCCAACATAACTGCCCCCCTGCCATCTCTTAGTGCCCCCAAGGGGGCCAGCAGAGGGGCGCTAAGAAGCGGCAGGGGGGCAATGCATCAAACACGGCTGCGGCGGCACGTAACGTGCCACTGTTTCCGCATTGGAGGTGCCGGCTCCGGAGCAGTGCTAGTCAATGGGTGAACCTGAAGGGCCAGCAGGCACCTCAAACGCCCGTGTCGCCTCTTAGCGCCCCTCTGCTGGCCCCATTGGGGATGCTAAGAGGCAGCAGGGGGGCGTTTGAGGCACCAGCCCTGCAGGCTCACCCCATTGACTGTTGTACCACACCTGAACCGGTGCCTCGAATGTGGCAGCATGTTGGGAAAAGCCACCGCCACCGCTTTCCCAAAGTGCTGCCGCTCTTGCATTCTTTCTGTCCATCCATCCATCCATCCATCCATCCATCCATCCATCCATCCAAAAGGTCTGTCTGTTTGCCTGCCTGCCTTCCTGCCTATCTACCTACCTGACTGTCTTTTTGTCTCCTTACCTACCTATCTACCAATATAGATCTTTCTCTCTCTCTCTCCCAATATATCTTGCTCCATCGCCCCCATATCGCCCCCCTTCCATTCCTTCACCCCCACATCACCCCTTTTCATTCCATTGCCCCCCTGAAAAACAAAATCGTCCCTTGGGGGGCAATATCACCCAGGTTAAGAACCACTGTTTTAGATAACCAGACAATTTTAAGCTGTATGTGACATTAGCCTTTTCCTTTTTAATGGCCTAAATATTACTTAAGAGGGGATTGCTCAGAGGTCTGGTTTGTGTAATGTATTAATTGAACAAAAATATGGCAAAACATGGCATGATTTGCGCATGTTTATGATTTCTAGGGCTGTTGGCTTTCTCACTGCAGTGACAAATGCTTTTATAATGTGTTTATTATTGTAGGGTCAGAACGCATTTGTGTTCAGTTTTCTAATAAAGGTTAGGCCAAAAAAAATTACAAAGAGAAATAAATCATTAATCATAAACAAGTTCCTTACAGACAAGGTCAACTTTCAGAAGCATATTTATTATTTCATCTATTGCAGAGATGTAAAAGCAACTCCATATGATAAACCTCTCCAAAGCAATGTACAGCAATGCTTTAAAGATCACGAAGCATAGCAAAGCAGTGCTAAGAAGCCAAAAAATGCCATGCTAGAAGTTGAAACCAAAACACCATATATAGAAAAGCTAAGTCTCCTTCAAGTTGACCTTGATTTCTGGTAACTTAATGGACATGTCAACGCTATTTTCCTGGCAACAGTACAGAAATGATATGTCCTTGTCTTCTTCTGGGATGCTTTGCAACTTCTAAGCCTAGTTCTCAGCCCTGTATTTCCTAGAGAAATCCAAGTATTAACCATGCCTGGCCTTGCTTAGTTCCAGAGTCCAGACAGAGTCAGCCAAGGATAGGATTTGCCAACTCCCCTACCCTTTGTATCTACAATAGCCTCTAACAGTATTGCTAGTCCACCATTAAAGTAACAGTGTCCACCCTATCTCTTGACCTTTAACTCATCTTCTTTACCATGTTATGTGAAGTTCTGAGGTCCTGCATCTTATGAGCATAATTGTCATGCTGAATTCTACTCAGAGTAAAGGCGCCTATGCTGGTTTTAAGAAAAATTCAAGTTATGTAATAAGTCAATACCTTTATTAGCTAATTCAAAGCAACAAAACAGCAACATGCTCTGTCTTTCATGTACTTAATTGGTAAACAAACTCCCAAAGGATGAAAGTAGCTGATGTTGAAATCACAAGCACTGCATTTATTAGATATATGAAGCTAGAATGTCTTCAGGTGATGCCAATGTGATGTTTACACCTTTTCCGGATTATTTCCATACTCACAGAATCCTAAACTACTGCCTTTGTTCAGCAACTGAACTGTTTTGTTTCTAGCTCAGCTATACTTCAAAAGGAAACACACTGAATCCAGATTTCCATATCTGAGTTTTCCAAACCTTGGAGGCAGACTATTCTTTTAGATTAGTGGGCAATTCTCCCTCTTCCTCAGAGAGATAGCAACTCGCCAGCATTTCCTATCTGCTTCCAACTGTGCAAAGGGAAAATACTTTGGCAGTGTTGCAGCCCACCCACTCTCCAACTGCAAATGCTCAAATGCTTTTAAAATGTCAAATGCCCACCAAGGAGTCCTTGGGTGGGGCAAGGTAGTGGCAGCACCCTCATATTTATGAGCTATCAGTTGTCTTTTGTGGAGCTTTCTGTGTTTGGTCATCAATAAAGAATTTAGCAGGTGACTTGAAAATTATGATGAGTGCCTGATGCAGAAGGGCTCTAACTGGCCTGGGGGTTTGTATGGTTTGCGGTTTGCCCTAAGACTTCCACAAAGTCTTGATCCACAAAATGGATCAAGTAAGGCATAATGGTTGTCCTCTATTTTTGAAATATGCAATCCAACTCTTACTTGCAACCCACCAGGTAAAGCCTGTAAGAATCTGGGCCACATGAAAATATTCTGAATCCTGTTGCTAGAAAATTTAAATTAAATGGAAATTTTACAATTAAAGTCTGTGGAAAGTTCAGTCTACAAACTACTTAACGTAAGATTTCTGATCATTTTGTCTGCTACAGAATCCTATATGTGTTTCATCCAATGGTGGTGCTGGGTGCAGGATTTTATAAGACATCATGTGTATGTTTATTGATTACAGTATGTTAATATAAACTGTCATGCACATTTGTCATAGGGAAGTTTTATGCTGGGAGCAATTGGGACAAAATATTACATAATGATATTTTAAAAGCAGGTAAGCTGTATACAAAATTATGCCTCTTGTACCACCCAGAAAAGATTCAGCCACACAGTCAGATTTCATAGCAGAGTAGCACTTTACCAATTCCTTTAACACAAATTATGATTCCTGAGATGTATTATTATAGACTTATGTTTATATAAGTCTGAACTGGATAGACATGAATGACTCCAGTCTTCAGAATCCAGAAGAATCCAGTTTTGGTCACCACGATGTAAAAAAGATGTTGAGACTCTAGAAAGAGTGCAGAGAAGAGCAACAAAGATGATTAGGGACTGGAGGCTGAAACATATAAAGAACAGTTGCTGGAATTGGGCATGTCTAGTCTAATGAAAAGAAAGACTAGGGGAGACATGACAGCAGTCTTCCAATAACTGAGGGCAGGAGAAGCAATGAGTGGAAACTAATCAAGGAGAGAAGCAACCTAGAACTAAGGAGAAATTTCCTGACAGTTAGAACAATTAATCAGTGGAACAACTTGCCTCCAGAAGCTGTAAATGCTCCAACACTGGAAGTTTTTAAGAAGAGTTTGGATAACCATTTGTCAGAAGTGATGTAGGATTTCCTGCCTAGGGGTTGGACTAGAAGACCTCCAAGGTCCCTTCCAACACTGTTATTCTATTCTAAAGTTAATGACTCTGCTAATTCAGGATAAGGACTCAGAAAACATGACTGTCCTTCCAAATTGGTTGCTTTTGTGAACACTCATACAGTTACATGCATTTGCATACTCAGGTTACTATTCTCCAATCTAACAATCTTTTTCTTTAAAAAACAAAAAAAGACACGAACAGAAAGGTGGGCCTCATCTACCCACCAGTAGGCAGCAAGTGAGTAGAAGATGGTTCAGTAAGCTTGTCAGTCTTTCACACAACCCCCCTTTTGTGTCACATTTAGCACAATCCAATTATCACTTAGACAGTGAGTAAACACAATTTGCGATATCTGCATGAGAGAAGAGGCAACATCTTTATAAGGGCAAAGATGGGAAGTCTGTAGGATCCAGCCGAAGGAGATGGATGTCATAGCTTGATGCCTCTCTGATGGATGAAGCATTTTATTAAGTTATGATGATCTGGGCAGTTGTCATCCATCATTTCTACTTTCATGCCTTGTACAGCAATTATAGATTCAGACCGAGAATCCACCTCATACATTCTTCTTTAATCCGATTTTAATATGTTTGCTAAGGGTTATTGGATACTATTTAGTATTTAGGACCCTCACTTCCATCTGGGATATTAGGGTGAGGGGAACATCTGGTTGGGTAGAGGTTATGTTTTAGCGTATTTATGTGATGATGTATATATTGATTTGTATAAAGATTTATATCCCTCTCTCCTGCCCTCACAAATGCATATGCATTATTTAAAGTGTCTTAGACTCACAGAATTGTAATGTTGGAAGAGACCATTTAAGCTACTGGGTTCAATCTCTTGCTCCATAGTAGAATGCAAATTAAGGATCCCTGACAAATCGATCTGCTTCATATTGAAAATATTTACAATAGTTAAAATCACACCATCAAAAATATCACTACTAATACATATTATTTTGGATATAAGAATAAAAGCAATGCTCAGAAGATACATTAACTGCCCGACAAGCCAAAAGCTATCAGAATAAAAATCTTCCTTACTTATAGAAAAATAGTGAAGTTTCTTTTCTGCATTGCCTATGAGAAGACTCTCCATAATACTACTGCAAACTTTAGGAAGGCCTTATTGTTTGCCCCAATCATCACAGATAGGATTTCCTACTTGTATTAAAAGTCTCAGCTTAGAGTTATTATGCTCGCTCTCTCCCTCTCTCTCTCTCTCTCTCCCTCCCTCCCTCCCCCCAATATGTGTGTAAAGATTTATATTTTGAAGTCTGGAGAACTTTCACTCCACCTTTTCTCTCACACATCATCATTCTTTCTTCCCTTCTCCTTCTTGCTCTGGTCTGAGACAGACTTTCCCACCTCTGATATATTCATCATTTAAGAGTGAGAATGAAACAAACCTTATCAGGCAAATAATCCTGCTATGGGCTACTGCCAAGTTTCCCCAACTCCCCAAGACATGATTATCCTTCAAATTGGTACCAAACTTTGTATCTGCCTTAATCCTGGCTGTGAAAAGGGTCCATCATCCAGTGATATCAGGAGACAGCTAGACAGCTAACAGGCCTAACAAGTCCTTCTGACTGCTTTGTTTGTTTGGGCTGCTGTTTGATGTCAACCCATCAGCCACCCCGCCTTGAAGGGGGAAAAAAAGGTCTACAGAATATTGCTGGGAAGCAAACACTGAGAATATTCCCTGTCAGAAATGATGGATTAGATCTGAGCAAGAACTGAAGCAAAGGGAGGAGTATAACAAGAATAGGTGCAAGCCAGGAAGTTCTTCTCATCCTGCCTTAATAAGAACAGGAAAACTCCCTGTTACTATCTTCATGATATAACCTGAGGAAACTGTGAGGAAATGAAGATGTCTGGCAGGACAGCCCAGAAACAAGGAGCTAAATTAAAAAAGTGAAATTTGACGAAGGCTAGCAATAATCTCTAATAATTGAAAAAGTTGTCCCGCTGCTTTCTGTGCAGACGTCTTGAAAACTGGCAAGCAGATCATAAAGGGAGCTGCCTCTGCCTGTCTTAATCCAATATTTTTATCTGGCAAGGACTGTGAGATATATCAGCCTCTGGATATGACTTCAAGTTATTGTGACAGCTCCACCAATGCCACTCTAATATGGCTGCGGTAAATAAAAGGCACAGGAGGATTGTTAAGGCCTTAACCAAGAGAGGCAATCTAGTGCCTTCTTGTCTTTTTTAAAATCATCATCTACTTATCTTTGGGAGAACTTCACAGTACCCTAAAGTACTCTCATATGTTCTTCAATTGTTTTAAAAATAATATGAGGGAATTGCAAATATAAACTGCAGTGGGGAGTGGACAGTGACGTGCGGCATGAAATAGTCAGGATTTTTCATTATTCCATTGGAATAAGGAAGTGCCCACGAATACTGTTTCTACTGGCATCTAATATTACACTCGTGGCCTATTTGCCCCGAGAATAATAATGAAAGAATCTCTAAATCAGTTTTAGACCAATTCTATTCTCTACAGGCCTCCTTTCAAGTTCCCGCTAGGCTCTTTATCTTACCGCCTGTCCTAATATTTTTCATATGAATAATTGTAAGGTTTATACCTGCCTTCAAATTATATATTAACTCAGTCAGACTTTTCAAGTGCTTTTTATAAAGATGCACGTTGAGAGGCTTTGAGTTCATTTATGTTTGGATGTAAGGGGTTGCAGGAACATTCTCTGCCTCTTTCCATGAATTGTAGAGTTTCATGTAATTCTTCTTCACAGCCTCGTGACTAAGGTTTAGCATCCTCTAATAACTCTCTACTTACCTGTAAATTATAATAATCCAAGAGATCCACAAGCTGATTTTGCACCACCATCTACTTTATATGCTTCCTTCTACTTCTTTTGACCATGGGTACAGTTTTGGAAGAGGTTCAGATGGACTTTGTTGTGGAAAAAACATGAAAGGGGAAGTTTATGTATGTTGCCTTGAGCTCTTGAGAAAAAAAGTGTGATAGAAATCTAAGAAATGCATGGAGAATTATAATTGTGAACATGCTACCATGAATACCAGTATATTTTATAATTTACCATCACATCTCAGGCTTTTGGCTAAGACCAAGTATAGTACATGCTACCTGCGGTATATTCCTTAAAAGAGACTTGTACCTGAATGCTTTTTTGAACGTCTAATAGACAGTCCTAGTGAAATAATAAGCATCAGGTCACTATAAATCAGAAATAACTAAACAACAAAATATAAAGCATGGTAATGAGGACATGACAATGTGCAATATATACAGTTATAAATGTATAGAAACAGTGCCAATACAATATTAGAACACAGAGTTATCCATTAAAGTAAGAGGCAGGGAAATTCAGGACAAGTAAAGCAAACATAGTCAAAACAGTTTAGATAATTTTAAATGAATTCTTGCAGGATTCTGTTAATGTAGCTTTACAATAAAGCAGAATTAGCTTGTTGGATCATGTTTCCTGTCTGGTCTATCTCATAAGACTGACATCAATTTTGCAAGTCTAAAAATGCATCTCTCTCCCCCATTTCCTTTATGGCCCCAGAAACTAAGGAGGCTCTCTTCTGGGCCTCTTGCCTTACCCACATTCCCGCTGTTCATCAGCTGCCTTTGATCTGACCATTCTCTTCACTGTGGCTCTTCACCTTGTCTCCAAGGTCCACACACCATTATACCATGCATGCCTGCTTGCAGCAACTTATTGGCTTTCTCCAACTTCCTAAATCTTTTTCTGAGACCGATTACATAATAAAGTAAAAGAAGTAACAGTATAGGGGAAAAAAGGTAAGATAAATTCCCCTTCATTCCTAACCCATACCAATTCTCTAGATAATACTTCTACATGTTTATTTAACAAGAATCCTACAGGCTTAGGGCAAACCAACCATCCTACTATAACATGTAAGGTAAGTTGGTGTGTAGGAGATATAGCAGGTAGGACTGGACATCACCATCATCATCATCATCTCATTAAATATGCATGCCATCCAATTTCTAGTGATTCTGAGTGATTTATAGCTTATATAAACATTAAAAAATGAACAGTAAAGATGGCAAAAATGACAAATCTAGATGGAAAACAACAAGAAAAACAATCTAAATGGGGGAATTCAGCCATCTTCACAAAGGCCTTGGTGAAGTGGCAGCTCTTCAAATCCCTTCAAAATGCCAGCAGCATTTTGGGGGATTGTTTGGATCTTTGTGGGATCCTCCTTCCTCACTAGCACCTAAGGGCAGGTGCTGCAGAGAAGGTGAGCTTCCAGAGCCCCAATAGATTACATTGTTTAATTGAAGGAACTTGAGTGTGCTTATCCTGCCAAATTGGATTTAGCAGGGTCAGTGGGACTCTACAGTGGAAGACAGATGGCCTCTCAAATAACCAGGTCCTATGGCTTGAATCACACCAATTAGGAAACTGGCAACCAGTACAGCTCATGAAGTAGAGAAGTTATATGAGCATGCCAAGACATGCTCATCACTGTCTGTGCTTCTCATCCTAGACCAGTTCAAGCTTCCATGTGTCTTCAGCACTAGTCCTATCTAAAGCACATTGCAGTAGTGAATCTGGGAAGCAATCATGCCATGAATGACTAGCTGAAGGCCCCCTGAACCTTTTCCCCCAAGGTTCCCATCAACTGTAAACCAATAATTTTCTCAACTTGCTTGTAGTTGAAAGATATTTCCACACTGAAGGCTATTTCTACCTTCTGCTCTATGTTTTTATAAACAGGTAGTTTCCCCATTCCTTGGAAAATTTGAGATAGCTATTGAATGTGAAATGTAGAATTATGTTCTGAATGAGACCACTAACTATTGCCACCAACTATTGTCTTAGTAGAGAAATATCTTAGTGGAACAAGAGTATTTTGCATGCTAAGAGTCTACTTCAGGGAGAGAGAGGAAATATCATATAGGACTACTATATGATCAGTGTACATCAGCCTCTCTCACTGGGATGTCCTCCAGACATCTTGGAACTTGATTGTAATAAGTACCAGTCTCCATGATCAAAAGCTTCATTAATCAAAATGAGGAAAGACAAAATCCATGATGATTAGAGGGTATAATATTTAGTGAAGAAGTTACTAAGCTAATTAAACTGATAATCTCTTCCTGTAAAAGTCAGGTACTCTTAAGATTCATGAATGTTAACATTCTAAACCTTGGATAGACTGGTTCAGCCAATAGACTTTTTTTAACCTCCTCAGTTATTTCTAAATGAGTGACATGGAAACAAATCAAATTGAAATGAGCCAATACAATTGAGCCTCTATATTTAATACTTTTATTTTTCAATCTCAAAGTTGGAGGTTCTTTGGAGAGTCCATTGGAGTTTTCCTTTTTCTCCTTTCCAATAAATGGAAAGGAAATACTGACTTTCTAATACTGACTGAGAAAGATCAAACTTTCACCTCCCAGCTGGCCTGAGTAAATTACCCTTTCCACGCCAAAGAAAACTTCAGTGTCAGGAAGAACCAGATGTTTGCAATTAACTGTCTCAGGTTCCTTCTGCCCTCCTGGCATAGTGCTTCCCAAGCCCTGGGAGGAACACTTACATAAAAATGCAGGTTTTAAACTAGATTGGTCCAATGTCAAGTTACAAGTCTATCAACAGTCTTGGAATGAAGGACACCAAAGGAGTTCTAGAACAGCCCCAGTCTTCACCTTAGAATAAGGAACTCTAGTCAGATGAGCAAAAGTTAGGAGGAATTGGTTTGCTATTAGCATTGCATTTGAAGTATGTGGGATCGAAAGGAAAGCAGCTTGGAAGGAATGACCACAGCTGATTGCATATTTAGTTATGGTTACCTTATTGTATGGATGAGCTTTTGAAACCAAGATCTACTTTTGCCATTTTGAATGGCAAAGAAATGGGTATATCCAAGACAAAACTTACATTGAATTTAATGCTTTTAAATATAGCCAATACATTTGGGGCCCAGTATATTGAATACTTTTATTTTTCAGTCACATGAACATTACTTTTCCTTGGCAACTGTTGAATTGATGCTGAGGATCCAAACAAATCAAAGGGATTTGGAGGACCATATGCAGCTTGGGGATCTCAGCTTTCAGATTCTCAGATCTCAGACTCCAGGTTCTGCCACAAAATCTATACCCAAGAGGGTATAGACTACACATACAGAATTTCCATCAGATGTGGAAGCTTATGAAGGAAGCTTCTTCAGATCAGCATGTAGATGTTTGAAAATATTTTTTGGTCTATGACCATATCTTTCAGTGGTCCCCAACCTTTCAAGCTCTGCAGACTGGTGGGGGCAGCAGCAGTAACAGTGGCAGAGGGGGGAAAAGGTGATAGTTCCATTCAAGCAGCGGGCATGCATGTTTGTGCCCACATCCACTACTTGCACAAATTGACCTTTGTGCGCTCACCTGCTTGCTTGCCTGCCACTTGCTTGGGGATTGGGGACTCCTGGTATATTTTAATGAGTTAAAACTAAAATTAGTTTCTTATGTCAGCAGTAGGAAATATTGCTTTGGTATGAAGATTCTCTTTAGAATTGGACTAATGCACTAGATCTTTTGTATGTATCAGTTTTTGCAGAAGGAAAAAAAGCCATTGAGGAAATAATCATATAACCATAAGAGAATGAATTAAGAGTAGTATTGCAGGCTAATTGTGCTTATTGCCAGGAGTTCGATCCTGACTGGCTCAAGGTTGACTCACCCTTCCATCCTTCCCAGGTTGATAAAATGAAGACCCAGATTGTTGGTGTCAATGTGTTGACTCTGTAAACAACAGGGCTGTGAATCACTATGAAATGGTATATAAGTCTAAGTGCTATTGCTATTGCTAATATTATAGTGCTTGGTGAGCAAACTTAGGGGGCATGGACTGCTTTAATGTTGTACAAATGAACAAAAGCCAAATGCTGAATGCAGCAAAAGTTTGTTTTCTTTCTTTTCCTATTTGTCATCTTATGCACACACAAACAATCTTCACTTGGGCAAGTTGCACTGTGTCTAGAAAGAGATCAGTTTGTAAAACACTAATGGAGTTGACTTTCTTGAGTTTGCACACTGATTTACATGGCAGTGAGCTATGCTTTCTTACCTGATTTAAGATTGCTATGTTAGTATTGCAAGTTCAAAGGGAACATGACACATATGAGGGGGGGAAGAAAACCTCAAGCAATTTGGCAGCAAATGAAAAGGCGTTTTGGAGGGGGCTGGCAATTATGGAGTTATGTTCAGAGTTCTGTCCTCCAGAAAAACTTGCACAGTCCTTAGAAATTTGCACAGTCAAAATTGAATCCACATTGTCCAAGAATTCAGGCAACTAGTGTCATATGAAATGTGCTTTGTGTTAGTTAATAAACCACACAATAAATCTGTGGCAGGAAAAGGCAAATTGCATAGATGATTCCAAGACTACGTTCTCTGACCACCATCCAGGGTGAATTTCACCAAGGAACTCTGGGTGACCACTGTCTGCCTGCCATATTGTCAAGAGATCCTAGAGATAACAAATGGAGGTTGACACATGATCAAGATCATTCAAACCCAAGCCCCACCAAAGAGGAACCTGTATCATTCAGTCGGTATTAACATAACAAGCCTCTTCTATCTTTTGTTTTTGTAAAGGCAAAATCCATAAGTTATGTGATTAACAATTCTGCTAGATGACAAGCTTCTACAGTACAAATATGGAAGAATAATAGTAAGTTCACTGACTACGTATTAGTTCCTACTAAGAACACATCCACTATGACATTCTATTGGCACAGCATCTGATTTGACTGAAATCAGCTTTGTTTAATTAAGAAAGGCAAGAGAGAAAACTACCATGGTAAGCAGCTTCCACCTCCTCTCAATTCCCAGCCTTGCAGGAGACTGGCAATCCTAACATATATGCTTACTGGACCCCATTATCTCATCTGTCGAAGGAAAGATGAAATGCTTTGGTGTCAAAGACACAAAAAGAAACACAATTTTTAACTGTCTTAGGGGGTCTCCCTATGTTAGTTTCAGACTGGTATTCTGATAATTATTAGCATTGTTCAAAAAGTGCAAATAGGAACAACTGGGTTTAAACATCTGCAATGGAACCCAATCAAATGATTGGCAGGACCTCAGAAGAATATATTTACTTTATTTTGCATGCCACTTCCATGACCACCCTGATTTCCCTATTCTATTGATGTCAGTGGGAACAATTGCAACTCACTTTATATGGCTTTCAGCAAAACTTGAAATGTAACTATTTTTCTTTGGATTTGGGATGTTGACTCTAACACAGATGTTCTTTCTCTATCAGCACTTAAATGTCAAGACCTCACCTCCATGCTGTTCATTCCTTAGCTCTTATGTAACTCTTTTAATTGTTTTTATATTTATCTTTTTTAGTGTTTGTAAGCTGTCCAAAGTTGCCTTATCAGTGAGATGGGCAGTGGATAAATTTAATAAATAAATGACAATCTGAAAAGTTCTATCAGGAATAGTGAAAGTGAATCAAATATTGGATGTCTTTCTCCAAGAATGTTTCACAGTGTATTCTATATTAAGGTAAAACAAAGCAAATCATGAGAAAGGCATTTGATAAAGTAGACCATAACTTACTTCTTGAAAAGATAGAAAAATGTGGGTTAGACAGCATCAGGAAAAATAAAAAATTCTTATCAGTGGCGTCCATATCCATGGGGCAGCGAGGGAGGAGGGGTATGAGGGAGATCAAAGTGATGCAAGCCCTGCCCTCTCCTATGAGCATTGCACGCATCTCTCAAAGGAATGTACATCGACATGGGTTTCATCATTGTGATAAAAATAGTGAGAGCTTGCAGATGCTCTTGGTTCTTCCATCTCAGAATAATTGTAGCATTTCCAACCTCAGGTTCAGATTTTCTATACCCTTCTTCCAAGCTCTGAGAAAATACTATTGACCCTGCAAACACTCTTCCTCAAAAACTGAAACTACTATTTGTCAAGAGTGCATTATTTTGCCCATTTTTGAAGGCACATATATTTGGGAGTCCAAAATTCTCCAACCTTGACATTCTGTTTTGTAAAATGACACAATTACTTATCAGAGGTTTTTAGACAAGACATATAAATACAAAATAGGGAATGTTGAGGGGAGAGAGTCACAGCCACAGGCAAAGTGAGTTAATGGATGTAGTTGGACAGTAAAGCTGAAAAGTTTCAGAGAGCAGCAAGACACTGAAGGCAATTCCTACAAAGCAGGAGATTCAAGAACTCTGATACTCTGAACATGAAGTTCTGGTAATAAAGTTCATCACTGAAAGCAGGGCCTAATTTTTGCCCTGGAAACCCACCCAGACAGTCTAATAAATAAGCTTTGACAGCAGGAACCTTATCCTGAGCTCAGGATCATATTAGAATCATAGGAACCATTTGCTCTATTGCTTAAGACTGAATTTAAGTTTTAGGTTGACTTGAAGCACTGAACAGCAACCACCATTTGAGATAAAGTGAAAATTTCAGGGAGGGTGGGAGAAAGGAAAGAAGGAAAGTTTAACTATCCTGAATTTCTTTTCTAGTCTTATACACCAGAAGGGGTCCAAATTATAGGCCTTTGACCCTTGTATACAAAGAACTAATGTTTTAGAGCGCTGTACCTTGCCTTAAATGTTCCAGGGTAAAAGAATGTCATTCTTCATAAAAGAAATATGCTTGTATTCTAGTGTATTTACAAATTAGTGGCCAACCTGAATGACATTTTCCATCTTGTCAATTCAACTTATATTAGTTCATGTCTATCACTCACAGAAATGAAGGCAAACAGGCTTGGTAGGATTTTATTTTAAGGAAAAATGGGAAACAAGCTCAGACACAGAAGAAAATTCAACAAATTGGATACGTTATAAGATAGTGGCTTCCAGAAAATGTATTGCAATCCCACCACCAGCTTCCACAACTACCCACAGAATTCCTGGCTTCCTCTTCAGAGTTCACCATAAGGATATGTTGTTGCCACAGTGCTGGGAAGGTGAGCTGTAGGAAATTAACAAAAGGCAAAAAACGTTCACCAAGCTTAGAAAAAAAGGCTGGGGAAAGTCTGAGTAAGTGGTAAATTCTTGTTTTGGAGTGTCATTTTGAGCTCCATCTTTCAAGAGATATGGTTGTTAGTTGGGAGTTATGAAAGTTAGGAATTGTAGAAACCAAACTTCAAGATATGATGTAGGCCCTTACTTTAGAAAGGGTGCCTAAGATAGTGGTGAGTATTGGGGATGATTCTGTGACAACCCCTAGCAGAACTTTTTATGGTCCCACCTCAGCTAATCCTGGGCAAGTTACCTTGGCTTGCTGGGCACTTCCTGCTAGGGACACTTGCAAAACAAGAGAGGAGCAAATATTTATTTTATAAACAAAAGTAAAACAGCCACTTCAATATTCTTGCAGTTTTCTTGCAATTTCCAGATATCTGCCTCAGGGGAAGCAGGCAGAAGCCTGTCTCAAAATTCTTGTTGCTGTATTGTTGTGCCACTTCCCAGAGTTGTTTGGTAATCACAGTGGCAGCCTATGCAAGAGTCATGTCACGTCCATACTGTCATAGAACAGCTCACTTTCCAGAAATAATAATAAAAAAATAGTTTGCAAAGCAGGAAGCATTTTTACCTTTCTTCTGACTCTCTTCACGGGGTTTCCATTATATTTCAGAAAACCAACTCGAACTCCTTAGATATTTTTTAAAAAAATGGCTGGAAAGAGATACAATTATTATGGTTTGTTTTAACCATGATTTGTTTACTAGCCCTCTCTGGCTAGGAGCAAATATGCTGGATTGTGGTTTGTTTTTGTGGAAAAGCCACAATTCACATGACAAGTGGATTCTAAAGCAGACAAAGTCCAATTGCCTATTCAGTTGCAGGGCTTCCAACTTCAGCTGCCCTTTATCTCTGGCTGGCATACAACAATCACATAAAATGACAAATATGTAAAGATTATCATCATAAAAATATAAAATGTCATTAAAAATAGAAGTATTATCTAAAATTTAAAATGTACAAATCACACCGAAGACAGTCAAAATTTCAGCCTTTAGAGTTGGCCTGTGTCATCCCTTGGATAAGTCTTCCCTTTTCGTTTACCATATTAGCATTCTTCAAATCCTTAAAAGCTGCTTTGCTTTGGTGAAAATTCATGCAAAGCATTTATTTCACCTTTTTTGCAAACCTCATGAGTTGTTTCATTGCATTTCATTATCCCTGATATTTAGTTCTGCATTTAAACATTTTGTGTCTTTAGATTGTAAGCAATAGATAATTTTGAAGTAAATTTCTAAGATTTTCATGGTTGGTGCTATTGTATTTTCTAACTTACTAGGCATCATATTCTAGGCTATCAGATCATTGTAATTGCCATATTTCTTTTTATGTGAAGCAGAACTTTCTTGTAAGGAATGTTCAACAAATTTGAGGAGACTGTTCCAATTAGCTGTATTCTAGGTCATTACTCTTAACCCAATCATCTAAATCAAAATGCACCATATATGTTAGCTGTATGGCTGCAATTAAAAATTATCTACTGTGATCTCATCCTATAGTTTAAAATGTAAAATAAGCATTTTAGGAGATTTCTATGTAACCTGAGAAGATTGTACACAAACTGAATTTAAACCACCTCTATTTCATGAGGATATAGAGTTGAATGCTGGAAATTATGCCATTATAATTGCTCACATTAACCAGAATCTGTCATTCTTCTTTTGGATGTAAATTTTCTTTTTAAACATTTCCCTTCAGAATTTTAGCCCCTTATGTGTTTTTGGAGTTGGGGAATGGATTAGGTTATAGAGAAACATGAAATATAAGATATCTAGTTAATATTTATTTATTTATTTATTTATTTATTTATTTATTTATTTATTTATTTTTGAGACTTGTATGCCGCCCCATCTCCAAAGACTCGGGGCGGCTCACAGCTAAAACAATAACAATAAATAATTAAAAAGAAATTAAACAATTTACAAGCCCAAAAATGAATTTATAAAACTTAGAAATATAAGACCATCCCCCCCAAAAGGGTCACAGCCCGGATTGGTCAAACAACCAGGTCTTTAAATCATGGCGGAAGGTGCGGAGGTCAGGGGCCAGGCGGAGCCCCAGGGGAAGTTGGTTCCAGAGGTCGGGGGCCGTGACAGAATAGGCTCATCGTTGGGGGACCGCCAGCCGGCATTGGCCCGCCGATGGGACCCCAAGGAGTCCCTGCCTATGTGCTCGCACAGGGCAGCTGGCAATCGCTATCGGCAGGAGTCGCTCCCTTAAATATTGAGAACCCATGTCGTGAAGGACTTTGTATGTTAAAACTAAAACCTTGAATCTCACCCGGAGTGCAACCGGCAACCAATGCAGGCAGCGCAGGAGGGGGGTAACATGGGAGAATCGGGAAACTCCCATCACCACCCGGGCCGCCGCATTCTGCACCAGCTGCAATCTCCGGATGGTATGCAAGGGCAGTCCTAAATAGAGAGCGTTGCAGTAGTCGAGTCTAGAGGTAACAAGGGCGTGAGTGACTGTGCACAGGGCATCTCGGTCCAGAAATGGGCGTAGTTGACGAAAAAGGTGGAGCTGGGCAAAGGCCCCCCTGGCAACGGCCCCCACCTGCTCCTCCAACCGGAGCCGTACATCCAGGAGGACCCCAGATTCCGCGCCCTATCCACAGGGGGCAACACCACTCCCCCTATGGTTAAAGATTGACATTCCTGACTGGGCCGAGATGCCGGTATGCACAGCCACTCAGTCTTGGCCGGGTTGAGTCGAAGCATGTTCCCGCTCATCCAAATCCATACCGCATCCAAGCACTGGGTCATCAGGGAGAGGGCATCACCGATCTGGTTCGGGGTGGAGATGTACAGCTGGGTGTCATCTGCGTACTGATGGAAACTCACCCCAAAACCACGGATGATCTCACCCAGCAGCTTCATATAGATGTTAAATAGCAGAGGGGAAAGAAACGACCCCTGAGGGACCCCACAAGAGAGCACCCTTGGGGTCGACCTCTGCCCCCCATCAATACCGACTGCGACCACCCAGAGAGGTAGGAGGTGAACCACTGAAGCACAGTGCCCCCCACTCCCAACCCCTCGAGGTGTCGCAGAAGGATACCATGGTCGATGGTATCAAAAGCCGCTGAGAGGTCTAATAGGACCAGGACAGAGGAAAAACCCCTATCCCGAGCCCTCCAGAGATCATCCATCAGCGCGACCAATGCCGTCTCCGTGCTATACCCAGGTCGGAAGCCCGATTGATACGGATCTAGGTAGTCCGCTTCATCCAGGAAAAGCGGAACCTGTTGAGCCACCACACTCTCAACAACCTTCGCCAAAAAACGAAGGTTGGAGACTGGACGAAAGTTGTCTAACACAGTCGGGTCCAGGGCAGGCTTCTTCAGGAGGGGTCTCACCACTGCCTCCTTCAAGGCGGAGGGAAAAATGCCCTCTCTTAATGAAGGGTTGACAACTGCCCGGAGCCAACCGCAGGTGGCCTCCCTAGCGGCATAAGCCAGCCAGGAAGGACACGGGTCCAATAAACATAAACTATATTTTTTTCTCTTCTTTCTTGACAAATCCATAACAATTGGGAAAGCTGGAAATAGTCAAAAGAGCTATCCCTCTATTACCTCTGGCATCTGAGGATAAGAACTGACCCATTTCAATTTTTTTGCCATGTTCTGCTCATTGCCTATAGGATCTCCTGAAATAACTTCTAGATGGACTTTCTGAACTAAGTATAAGCCAATTATAAACTGGAAAAATATCTTCATCGTTCAAAGATGTGAATATTCCCCAGATAGTACAGATCTGCCCCTTAGCACTTGTAAGTAATATGATTTGTATAAGATGCAAGTTTATGTTTACTTTTATTATTTTTAATTGCATTATTATTCTTGTTGAGAAACAGCTTACACAATTACAATAAACTATGGCAGCATGTTTTTACTGGAAGCCATTATACTGATTGATTTTGTATCAGATATCAAAATATTAATCTGAGTTACATCAAAGTCATGTGTTTTGCGCATGAGTCTTAAATTGCCCTTAGTATCAGAGACCCACTGAGATAAGAATGAACACAGCTGGAAACTAGATTTTTATTCTGCTGCAGGAAACAAGACCCATATAAAGATTTTGAGTACTCAGAAGTTCTTATACTTTTCACACTGTCTCCTGCACTGCACATTCAGAAGGAGATATGTGGATTTTCTTTTATTCTCCTCAAGCTTCACACCCAAGTGCAAAGATGATACAACGAAATCCAGTCAAGTCCAATCCTTTATTTGTTTACATCTAATGGACAGTATCTTAGTGCAGCATCAGGATAACATAGGATAAATTGGAAGATGAAGGGCTGGTTGAGTAGTGCCAAGGTTTACTGGGTTTTGGAGAAATATTCTTGGTAAATCAAGTAAAAGAAAAGAATGGCAAAATTAGGAATGAATTTCCAGAAAAAGTTGGTAAAACCAAGAATTGTATACATTTTTGGTGATTATTTGGGGGGGGGGGTTGGAGACAAAATAGATTTTACCTCAACCAGGTCCATCTCCTTCATTTTTATTCCTTCTGAGGTTACATGCTAGCCCAGAGGTCTCCAAACTTGGCAACTTTAAGACTTGTGGACTTCAACTCCCAGAATTCTCTAGTCCAGTGGTTGCCAACCAGTGGGCCGTGGCAAGAAGGGTCTGCAAGAAAATTTTGGTGGTCCACAGAGAAATGTCACCCCCAGAGCATGCCTCAAAGTAATTAATCCAGGCTGCGCGGGAACACAAGGCTGCGCCGCCTCCCCGCCTACCCACTCCTTACCCGGCAAACTTGCCAGCTAAGTTGCTATTTTTCCTTTTTTTTTTCCCTGACCATCATCTGTTCTGCTGTGCCGGGAGATTTATATTAGCTAGAAAGCAGGAAATCATTGGATTTCTTGCTTTCTAGCTAATCTTTAGATCTTTGGCTCTGCTTTTAAGCAGAGCCAAACCTTCTTAGGACTGAAGCTTCTATTATTCAGTGCAGATAGCCGAGGGCAGAAAGATAAGTCTCTGAATGAATCTGTGTCTCTGTGAGAAACTCAATCTGCCTGCCTGCTTTGCCTGATTTGGGGTAAAAGTTGCTCTTTTTCTAATAAAAAATTCAATATTTACATACATAGTGTGTTGTGAGTTAATTTTGTGAGTTTGCTTTCAAGCAAATTTTATGTGACAGACTGAGCTAGCCAATGGCAGATAGATAGATTTTTGAATTAGCAACTCAATCTGCCTGCCTGCTTTGCCTGATTTTGGGTAAAAGTTGCTCCTTTTTTATCTATAAAAAATTCAATATTTACATACATGGTGTGTTGTGAGTTAATTTTGTGAGTTTGCTTGCAAGCAAATTTTACAGATGAGTTTGCTTGCAAGCATATTTTTACAGACTCAACTAGCCAATTGCAGAATCACAGATCTCTGAATGAATCTGTGATTCTGTGAGCAACTCAATCTGCCTGCCTGCTTTGCCTGATTTTGGGTAAAAGTTGCTCTTTTTTTATAAAAAATTCGATATTTACATAAATATTTATAATATTTACATACAAACCATGCCCAGCCAGTCACATGACCACCAAGCCACACCCACACATTAGGCCACGCCCAAGAACCAGTTAAGAAATTTGAATCCCACCCCTACCTCTGAGTGTTTGTGTGTTTGTGTGTGTGTGTGTGTGAGTGAGTGAGAGAGAGATAGAGAGGGAGGGAGGGAGAGAGGTTAGATTACACACACACACACACACACACACAATATATATATATATATATGAAAACAAATATATATATATATATATATATATATTCGTAGATTTTCACGGGTAAAGGTATGTAGGTCTTGGTGTATTCGGGTCTTGTCCCATGTAAGATTGAGAATACCTTGGCAATGTTTTGACGAAATCTCATCCGTCATCTTCAGGCTGGTGTCTTCAGCTTCGTTCTTCTGGGAGAAGTGTGATCGTGGCTGTTTTTCCCTTTAAACTCCAGAGTTGGCTGTGTTGTTACTTCTGGATTGGTTGATGGAGTTGATGTATGCAGATTGGATGGCTTTTTCTGAGACCCTGTGTGCTGAGGTGCTGGCTGTGTGTCTCTCAGCCTTTGTTTTGACGACTGGGTAATGGGCTGTGTGATGACCTTCTGAGTTCTATTGTTGTGACATCCTGGGTGTGGTGCTGTAATCTCCTGGTGTTGTCTGTGTTGCAACCTCCTGATGTTTTGTGTTGTAATCTCCTGAGTTCTGTGATGTAGTATCCTGGGTGGAAGGCTGTGATGGACATCTGGGCTTGGTTGGTGAGTTTGAGGTCTGGCTATGTGTTTCCGGGAGATCATTGAGGAGGAGGCTGCGGACCTGGCTTGCATCACTGAGACCTGGTTGGGCCCAGAGGGGGGTGTCCCTCTGGTTGAGTTATGCCCACCAGGTTTTCGGGTTTTGCACCGGCCACGAGCCCAGGGTAGGGGTGGTGGGGTGGCCGTGGTTATTCGGGAGACCTTGTTTCCGAGGGAGGTCTCTGTTGCAGAGATAGGCGGGAGTGAGATCCTCCTCCTGAGATGGGGGCCAAATGGGCGGGTGGGCTTGCTGCTAGCATACCTTTCCCCCAGCTGTGTGGCAGCGGCCCTGCCTGGGCTCCTCGATCTCCTCTCCGGGGTGGCGGTGGAGCTCCCGGACCTTATGGTCTTGGGGGACTTCAACTTGCCTTCCTTGGGGGGGGGTCGGGTGTGGCCCAGGAATTCATGGCTTCTATGGAGGCCATGGGCCTGACCCAGTTGATTCAAGGTCCTACTCATGGAGGGGGAAATACTCTTGACCTAGTTTTTATCTCTGAGCAGTGGCGGAGTGACAGAGGGCAGGTCACTATTACGACTTTGCCCGTTCCATGGTCTGATCACTATCTCCTACGGCTGGTCTTCCAACAGGCCGTCCCCCACTGCTGGGATGAGGAGCCACCTAGATGGTTCCGCCCCAGGCGCCTAATGGACCCTGAGAGGTTCCAGGCAGAACTGGGGTTTTTTCCTTCTTCCCTTGCTCACAGCTCTGCCGAGGATCTGGCAATAGCCTGGCAACGGGCTGCGTCAGAGGCCCTCGACAGGGTTGTCCCCATGCGTCCCCTTGTGCGTCGTGGATCTCGGTTAGCTCCTTGGTATACTGAGGAGCTCCGGGGGATGAAGCGCCATCGAAGGGGTTTAGAGAGCAGGTGGAGGTCTACCCGTTCCCAATCCGACCGAGCCCAGCTGAGAGCCTTTATTAGGACTTACCTGGTAGCTATGAGAGAGGCGAGAAGATCTTATCTCTCCACTCTCATAGCGTCCGCAGATAATCGCCCGGCCGCCCTGTTTCGGGTTACTCGCTCCCTCCTTCGGTTAGAGGGGGGGCCGGACCCGTTGCAGGGTAAGGCCGAGGAATTTGTTCAATATCTGTCGGATAAGATTGCTCGTATTCGGGACGGGTTATCCTCCGATTTGCAGTGGTCTGAGGAAGGGGGTGCAGGGAGTCTGGTTATCTGGGATGAGTTCGATCCGGTTTCCGAGGATGAAGTGGACAGGATTATGCGGCGTATGAGTTCCACCACATGTTTGTTGGACCCGTCCCTCCTGGCTGGCTTATGCCGCCAGGGAGGCCACCTGCGGTTGGCTCCGGGCAGTTATCAACGCTTCTTTAAGGGAGGTGTCTTTCCCCCGCCTTGAAAGAGGCGGTGGTGAGGCCCTCCTGAAGAAGCCTGCCCTGGACCCGACTGTGTTAGACAACTTTCGTCCAGTCTCCAACCTTCGTTTTTTGGCGAAGGTTGTTGAGAGTGTGGTGGCTCAACAGGTTCCGCTTTTCCTGGATGAAGCGGACTACCTAGATCCGTATCAATCGGGCTTCCGACCTGGGTATAGCACGGAGACGGCATTGGTCGCGCTGATGGATGATCTCTGGAGGGCTCGGGATAGGGGTTTTTCCTCTGTCCTGGTCCTATTAGACCTCTCAGCGGCTTTTGATACCATCGACCATGGTATCCTTTTGCGTCGCCTTGGGGGGTTGGGAGTGGGGGCACGTTCTTGGTGGTTCTCCTCCTACCTCTCGGGGCGGTCGCAATCGGTGCTGACAGGGGGGGTCAGGTCGTCCCCTAGGGTGCTCTCTTGTGGGGTCCCTCAGGGGTCGGTCCTTTCCCCCTTTTATTTAACATCTACATGAAGCCGCTGGGTGAGATCATCCGTGGTTTTGGGGTGAAATTCCATCAGTACGCTGATGATACTCAGCTGTACATTTCCACCCCAGGCCAGATCAGTGATGCCCTCTCCCTGATGACCCGTGTTTGGATGCGTACGAACTGGATGAGCGGAAACATGCTTCGACTCAACCCGGCCAAGACTGAGTGGCTGTGCATACCGGCGTCCCGACCCAGTCAAGATTATCCATCTTTGGCCATAGGGGGAGAGGTGTTGCCCCCTGTGGATAGGGCGCGGAATCTGGGGGTCCTCCTGGATGTACGGCTCCGGTTGGAGGAGCAGGTGGGGGCCGTTGCCAGGGGGGCCTTTGCCCAGCTCCGCCTTGTTCGTCAACTTCGCCCTTTTCTGGATCGGGACGCCCTGCGCACGATCACTCATGCCCTTGTTACCTCTAGGCTCGACTACTGCAACGCTCTCTATTTGGGACTGCCCTTGCATACCATCCGGAGATTGCAGCTGGTGCAAAATGCGGCGGCGCGGGTGGTGATGGGAGTTACCCGGTTCTCCCATGTGACCCCCCTCCTGCGCGGCTTGCATTGGTTGCCGGTTGCGCTCCGGGTGAGATTCAAGGTTTTAGTGTTAACATATAAAGTCCTTCACGACATGGGTCCTCAATATTTAAGGGAGCGTCTTCTTCCGATGTCAAACACCGATCGCCCTGTTCGAGCTCATAGGCAGGGACTCCTCGGGGTTCCGTCGGCAAGCCAATGCCGGCTGGCGGTTCCCCGACGACGAGCCTTTTCTGTAGCTGCCCCTGACCTCTGGAATCAACTGCCTTTGGAGCTCCGCCTGGCCCCTGACCTCCGCACCTTCCGCCGCGAGTTGAAGACCTGGTTATTTGACCAACCCAGGCTGTGACCCTTTGGGGAGGGTTATTTTTTAAATTTTTAATTCATTTTATAAATATTTGGGCTTATAATTTAATCTAATCGTTTTTTAATGTATTTATTGTTCCCTGTTTTTAGTTGTAAGCCGCCCCGAGTCTTCGGAGATGGGGCGGCATATAAGTTCAAATAATAAATAAATAAATAAATAATATTCTCTTGTTGAGTGTTCAGTTATTGGAAGATAAGTTTGGGATCCCTCAAAATCAATTTCATGTCCTGTGGCTTTAAAGTGCCGGAAAAGGGAGGAAGTTTTTTCTTCTTTTCTGACTGCGTTCTTGTGTTCTGCGATGCGTGCATTTATCCCTCCTGTTGGTTTTGTCCAATATATATATATATATAAATTTATATATATCCCATCCCCACCAATGTCAGCGAGCACCATCAGCCAAAATTCATATTAGTGGTCCCCGGGATTTAAAATTATGAGTTTGGTGGTCCCTGAGTTCCAAAAGGTTGGTGATTCCTGCTCTAGTCCATGTAATCCAAGTAGTTAAATCAAGGGATATTTCTCTAACTTGACACAATGGCTGTAGTCACAGAAGTGCTGAAGGACAGCACAAAGATGATCACAATTCTGCAGAAGGACGTCAAAGTAAATGAGCAGGTTACCTGGATAAATTATTAAAAATTGTCCGGAACATCATGAAAAATATATCTCTTTTACATGTATCTAGAAAATCAGCCAAACCAAAGGTCATGCCCATATATTCAAACTTCCCATAAGTAGCATGTTATTAAGTTACATGTTATGAAGTGTTCATAGCCCATGTTCAGGCCAACCAAATCAAGGTACAACTTAGTGAGTGATTACTTCTGCAAACAGGAATAGAGTGAAGTTATCTCTAATAGCTATGGAATTAAAAGAAAAAGGAAAACAGTAGGTGCACATTGGCATGGGGAGGGAAAAAACAAGTAAAATCTCTAGGTAGATTTCTGTAAATAAAATTGTTCAGACTGGCCAACTCAGATTCTTCCATAGGATAAAAATGAAACATGGGTAAGTGCTATGCAAAAAAAATCATAATGCACTTGAAAATATAAGGTAACAGGATTTTAGAAAAAAAATGAGATCTCTTTTTTTAAATGGCAACAAACATAGGCTATGACTCTTGTTTAATATGGGCTTGGCATACTGGAGAATTAATGGTGATATAATTAAGGTTTGAAGGAAGTATGTTGATTCATAGTTGCTGGCACACACAGCAGAAGCTGAAATATTTGCTACAGTTAAAATAGATAGCAACAGACAGGAATGTACTTTGAATTCCTAGCAGAGAGTGCTTGCCTGAAAAATGCCCACACAGTCCAAGAACCAAAAACATAATCCAAATACATTCCAAGAGTCACAAAAAGCCAAATCAGTTATTTAGCTGCTTGATTTTTTTTAACCTTCAAACCTGTCAAAATCGAAGGTTCATGAACAGAACAAAAATCACAAGATGGAAAGCCAAACAGTTGTTTTCAACAATGACTGGAAGTAAAGCAGCTATCTAAGTATTTCTACTGAAAGTTGCCTGCAATCATTCATACCTTGCCTTTGGCCTAGCATGGAGTGATGAGTGTTGTTCTGCTTGTCTTTGTACGCATCTAGGCCTGGGTCTTAGGGGGTCTATGTCTCCTCATCTGACTGCTCCAGCTGAACAGGAGATGCCTGGGGCTGATCAGCCTCAGTTGAATCTTAGCTTACTGAGACTTGAGGCTGAAAATCCTGAAGCACAGGCTCAGCTGGAGCAACATTCTCAGATTCAATGTCAGAGTCAGATTCTGAGTTGTGGCTCATAATGGGAATATGAAGTCTATGGGGCTATAGTCAATCCATTCCTACATTACTAAAATTCACAGTGTGGTATTTCTAAATGAAGTTCAGATGATTGCCAATGGTGGGTAGCTCAGTGACCTCAAGTCACTGAACTCAGGTCAACCAACTGTGATTTGCACAACAATAGGAAGTTGGACAGGTTGGGTAGGTAGGCTGTTGTGTGTTGTGGATTTATCAGTGAAGTTGCCAGTGGCAACAATAGTCCACTAAGGCTTGAAATCAGATATCCATGCCATAAAGTGTTATCAACAAAACCAAAATAAGGAAATGATTATTAACTCCATGTGTCTGGATTCTTTGTAGCGTAGTTTCAGGCATTCCCAACTTTAGATCTCTTGGTGGCCAGAAGTAAGCTGTCATATACCCTGGACAGAAAGGACTTGGATAAAGTTTCCCAAAGATTTGAAATTATCCAACTAGAACTAATTATCGTAACTTAAAAATAATAGCCATTACAAACAGTTAACAGTCACTAAGCAGCTAGGGCTGGTTCCTGAAATGTAAACTCTTCTTTGGTCAAATCTAGTGCTCTTTTTCTCCTCTCTCTGTGTTATGGTTTCTTAGTAGCAGTTTCATGTTTACCTTCTCCACATTCCTACTAAACAAGCCCTGACACTTCCATTTCCCAGTAATACTTCAGACTTGAGCTTGATGGGATACTTACAGTACTTATGGTTGCCCTTTCCAAAATACAGATTCTGATGCTTGGAATGGACATTCTGTTCTGGAAAAAAATGCCTTGGTAAAAGTATTTCCTACAGTATGTCAGCTTATTTGTCTTTTGATTTTCAAAGCAGTTACTTTACCATCTAATGTTATATCAAAAAAAATTGTGGGAAGAGTGTTTCCAGTACTCTTCATTTCAGTCAGATCCAGCATTGTTTTGTTTGGAGCTCTAAGGCTTGATTTAGAAAGAGAATCACAGAATACCTTAGAAGTAATTTTACCAACCCTGTTCAGTGCAGATTCCATTAGATTATCTCTGACAAATGATCTTCTAGTCTCTGTTGGAAGATCTCTAGTGCATCAAAGCCCATCTCTCTGTAGAGCATCCTGTACACTGCCAGACAGCTTGTATAGTCAGAACATTCTTCCTGAAGTCTAGAAGAGGTAGATTTCCTTGTAGTTTTAACTCACTGGCTCTGTTCCTGCTCCCTGAGGCAATAGAAAATAAAACCAATCCTTCTTCTGGGTGGATCTAAGTATCTTTGGATATTTGAAGGTAGATCTACTGACATATGGACACCATGCTGAGATTTTTATTTTCCCAGGGGATCAGAACTTGTTGAATTGACTTCAATTTTAGCTACAGGCATGAGATTAATAATACTTGATGCAATGCCAAGCTGCATAATAAGGTTTACAACTACAGCAGCTCCTTGTCAGTTAAAGAGGATCCTTGAGTTTCAGATAAGGTAGAAAAGAAACCCTCAAAATATTTCGATTCCCAACATAATGGATGGATAGATATAGGCATGGATGGATGATGGTCTATATCAGGGGTGTCAAACTCAAGGCCGAAGCCAGCCCACCGGATACTTAAATCTGGCCCACGGGGCCGGCTTGGAAATAGCAAAGGACCAGCCTGTGATGCCTCTGGCAGCCAAAACGGGGTGCGGGGGACTCATGCGCCCCCCACCCCCTGTTTGGCTGGCAGGATGCTGCAGGAGGCATCCATCCCATCTCCTCCCCCACAGCCGGCCCATGGAGGAGAACTACAATGCTGATCTGGCCCTCAAAGAAATCCAGTTTGACACTCCTGGATTATATAATACTGCACCTTCCTCAATCTTTTGTCTTTCAGGTGCAGCTTCCAAAATTTCTGGCCATTATGGACAAATCCAAAAGATCTTGAAGGCACAAGATTTGGGAAGGCTGAAAAGAAGAATGGAGCCTTTCATCAAAATATAATTTCCTTGCTGTCTCTTATCAGGTTTTCATTGTTAAGCAATAAATGTTAGGGATCACTGTTTAGTTTTTGTTATGTATGTAGGTTTAAATGTTATTGGTTTATTTTGAACTGTTCTTGTAAAATGTCAAATGGGATTGGTTTAAATAGTGCGGGAAGAAACCCTGCACTCCCATTGGCTGGCAACTACGGCTGCTGGCTATAAGAAGCAGACGTAGCAGACGTACTTATGGGCAATTTCTTTTTTCTGTTCTACCCCCTGTTGTGTATCCCCATTTCCATCTATTAGTTGGTAAATCAATTTTTTTTCTTTCCCTTTTTTAAGTCTGTAGGACAGCTATCTCCCTGGCTTGTTGGCATGCTCAAAATAAGTTTGTCTAGTTGTATTCAAATGTATAATCATTCTCTCTTGTTCAATTAAATTCAGTTTATGTTTAGTTATGGTCATCTGATTTTGCAATCTTGAATCCTTTGGGGTACTTTGTAATTGGGTTTCTAATTCCTTAATTTTTTGTTGTGATTTGTTTGCTGGGCATATTTTTCTTTACTCCTCTTGGCATTATAAGAAATTGTTATACCTCTTATTACTGCCTTCGTTGTGTCCCAAATGTTTTATTTCATAGTTACTCCATTATTATTTTCCTTTAAGAAATAGTTTAATTCCTCCTTAAGCTTATTTGTATATTCTGTTCCTCTAATTAACTGGGTATTTAATGTCCACCTTTTCTTTGGTTTTCCCCTACCTTTCCAGATTATCTGAATTGGATTGTGATCTGTCCATTCATTTGGTAAGATTTCAGTCCCTTTTATTTCATTTGCTATTTCCCCATTCATCCATGCCATGTCAATTTGTGTCCATATTTGGTGAGGGTTTGAGTAGAATATAAATTGTTTTTTCTCGGGATTTAACCTTCTCCATATATCAATCAAATTTAACTCCATCATCATTTCCATACATATTTTTGGTAGCTCTCTTTTTTTTCCCCTGTTTCTCCCCCCCTCCATTACTGTGATCTTTTTGGTAATTAGCAATAGCATTGAAATCCCCTATGATACAAATATTTCTTTTTACCAATCCTACTATTTTTTCATATAGATACTTAAAAAACTCTTTTTGATCTCCATTCGGGGCATAAATTACCACTAAAAGAATTGGGATAGCATTGAGCCAGATCTGCAAAACCAGAATTCTTCCATCAGGATCCACCATATTAAATCTACTTTCATATCCTCTTTAACATACACTGCGATCCCTTTTTTTTCCCCATCATCTGCCGGTGTGGTGAATAACTTCCCTAATTTTGGGCATTCTAAATGTTTTTCGTCTGATTTCTTTATATGGGTTTCTTGTAGGCAAACTATATCAGCATTTTATTTGATTAATTTAGCTATTGTCCTTTTCCTTTTTATCATAGAGTTTAGACCATTTATGTTGATTCATAATATTTTCTTTTCTTCTTCCATTATTTAGTTATGTTTCACTCTTTGTCTTGTGACTGCTCCAGTTTCTCTTTGTGCCTGAAAATGTATCCTACCTTCTTCTCTCTCCTGTTATAATTGATTATTTTCTTGATTTCCTAAAGTTCCATCACTATTCTTGTGTTGATCTTGATCTTCTTGGGAGTTCACTTCCAATTCATCCTTACTGCTCTGTTCTTCCAAGCCTACCAAACACTCATAAGATTCCTGGGCCTTTCCCATAGAGTCTATTTTGATTTTCCTTTCCTCCCACAAAACTAACATCCCCTCTGGGATTAGCCATTTAAATTTTTGATTTTTGATTTAGATGGGCCGCTAGAAATTTATAATCTTGTCTTTGTTCTCTTACTCTTCTTGGTATTTGTTTGAGAACCAAAACTTCTTTACCTTTATACGTGATTGGTACTTCTCTTGATATCTTGTATATGATGTCCTGGATGCTCCTTCTCGCAAATCGTATATGGACTTCTCTTGGGCATTTGTGGCATCTCGCATAATTTGTACTAACTCTGTAAACTTCATTGAACTCTTTCAAGATATTGTCTTTGTCCTTTTCCAATAATCCTGCCAGTATTTCTGCCATTACCTGTTCCAGATCTTCTCTTGATTCCACTATATTCTGGAATCTCAAATATGTAGCAGCCTTGTCCATCTCTAGGTAGACCAGTGAGTCCTCCATTTCTTTACTCACATTCATTAGTTGTTCATCTACCCTTTCCAATATCCTTTCAGTTCTTTCTGTCCTTTTCTCTACCTCTTTTATTGTTGCTTCATTTTTCTCCAAGGCCTCTGAATTATTCCAACTTTCTCCTCTACTTTAGAAATATCTGCTTTCATTTCTGCTTTTAGTTTCCCCACCTCTACTTTTAATTCATTTATGTCTGCTCTCGTCTCATGATGATTTTTCATCATTGTTTCTTGCAGCTTCAACATCGATTCTTGTAGAATAAGCAGAATTGATTGGATATTGCCATTCGAGGTGGTAGCTTGTTTCTCCAGTGGTATTGTTTCTTCAATTGTCTTTTGTGACATGGGCAAAGATGTTACTGATGTAGTTGTCAGTGTCAGAATGGCCTTTCTTCCAGTTTTCAGAGTTGTAGTTGTTGTAGACATCATTTCTTTTAAGATTTGTTTTTGTTGTTGTAATATATTAATTATATTATTCCAAATTAACATTCAATGGTAACAGTCGATGGTAAGTCCTATATATTGAAATTGATTGGTAGTCCAATTAATTAATCTATCTATCTCTTAGATATCTAAACTCTATTTTCATTTAATACGGTAGTGTCTTTTATGAATAGAAATATTAACCCAATATACTTTCAAGTCTGATTTCTATATCACATATATAGTTTATATAAAACCTAACATTTGTTATTGAATCTCTATGCATAAGTTCAAAGTAATCCTAATCAGCAATATTTTATCCTATCTCTCTAGTCTGAGTCTTATTTACTTTGCCTAAATCCAAATATATATAAATACTATAAGATACTTTGTCTATGGGATGTTTTATCTAAGTAAGTGTCTTATCAGACCTTATTTTAAATATCCTTAAACATAAGCAACAGTGCAATAGCCACAAAGTAAATCAATTAAATATTTAAAGTAATCATCCCAGTAAATACAACTATTAAATAGGAACATTAACTAATCAAAATGGGCCTTGGTGGTTCAGGCTGTTAAACACCTGCATTTAAGTTCCAGCTGCCTGCAATTAGTGCAGGTTCGAATCCCACCAGGCTCAAGGTTGACTCAGCCTTTCATCCTCTCAGGGTAGGTAAATTGAGGACCCAAGATTGTTGGGGGCAATAAGCTGACTTTGTAAAAATGCCGCTTAGTAATAAGCAGGCATATACAATGGAATGAAGGCTGTTGCTGAGCGCATTGGGTTGTATCCCAAAAATTGTAAGCCGCCCTGAGTCTTCAGAGAAGGGCAGCATATAAATGTAATTTTTAAAAAAAATGCCAAAAAGTAAGAGGAAAAGTTGAAAAAGAGAGAAAGGGGAAAGTATCTTAAAGTAGCTATTCAGCTTTCAGTCTCTAAAGTTACACGCTTGCAATCCAAATGCACTGTCCTTACAAAGTCTCAGCTCACTCAGTGATATCCAGTTCTCTTTTCGTCTTAGAATTCTTAAGTTCGGTTTTTCTGTATTTCTTCAATTAAAGCAGGCCATTCAATTGAACCTATGCACCCTCAGATCAGTGGCCAAAGGACTTTTAAAAGTTTCAAAAGTATCTAGATATCTCCTTTTGCACCGCATTATCTCCACCAATTTCACTCGCTCGGATCTTCTTCTTGTCTCAAATTTATTACAATCATTCAAAATAGAAGTGATCCAAATTCCCCAGACCTTCCAGCGGCTAAATTTTCTTCTGTTAATAACAGTGTAGCAAACCTCACCAGCCTCCCAGTCTTCTTTGCTTTGTTTATTACTGTCCTTGTTTTCTATCTGTCAAGCCCTTTCACTTTCACCCACCTCACCTCCGTTCCTTAGCCCCTTCCTTTTAGGGCTCTGTTCAGGTTCTTTCAACAGCCTTCTGTGGATCCACAGCGCTCAGAGTTCTATCACCATCGCAAACTTCCTCGCCTGCACCTTTTACCATAAATCACCACAATCTGTCACTCACTCATTTCCTTTCATCAGTGGCAAACCAGACTTCGGGGCTGCCATTAGCAAAATGGCAGTCTCTTGCTTGTCGGGCTCTAGAGGGTTTCTCTTCACTGCAATGGGAGTTGCCTTCCCCAAACTGCAGCTCAAGTTTCCCCACACTGGCATGCTTCTGTCCGGGATTCATGCACCCCAAGGGATCTCGCCAACAGCAAGAAGAGGTAAGAAGAACCACAAGCAGACTTTCAGCACCTCTGTTCATCCTGCCTCACCACCGGAAGTCGACTGTCCGTTAAACAGAATTAAGTGTCCAACTCATATAATACTTTATGGGATATCAATCTCCAAACCAAATTTGAAGTATTACTTTTGAAGTTTAAAGATACAGCATTTATGAACTTCAAGGATCATAACATTTGAAGTCCCACCTATTTTTGGACCTTGAGCAAATGTTTGACAAAACACACAATTCAGTGGGTGTGTCAGACCTGTCTCAGTCAGCCCCCCAGGAAAGCAAGACTCTTGAATCCATTGAGCTGAATCAAAAGAACTTTTACTGAGAGAAACTGCATGTAATAAGGCAGAATCTGAAGGTCCTGTGGAAAGCGTAAAGCAATTCTTTCAGTTTCCTAATCTCATCCCCCCTGACCAGTCTACCAGCAGCCAAAGTGAAACTGATAAGATGTTTTGAGAATGCTGAGGTGCTAGGTAGATAAAATGTTCATATTCAGGGCATAATGGCCTTGGAACCTGGCAAAAAACTGGCTGAGAAGGAGTCCATCCCGTGTCTGAAGACAGTCTCCCTCCCTAATTACCAAGCAAACAGCAGAAGTGGAAAATCCCAAATACGCCACCCCCCTCCCCTCAGCACAATGGCAGGCACCAGAGTACAATGGGGGACCTGACAGGGTTTACCCCAGATGGACTGCCAGTGAAAGACAATTTTATATAGTCTGATTAGCTGATAGTATTTTTACCCAAATTTAATATAAATTAATATTATATACATTTTTAGCCATGGGCAGCAAATATCTTTCTTGGACAAGACTAAATTCTGTAAAACATACAGAGCTCCTTTCAATTTTGAGGCTGTCTTAACCACAGTTTTCCCCACTGAACTCCAGCAGGGTTATCTGTGGCAGCAGCTTATGTTTAAAAACACCAGGAGGTTAGGTCTAACCACTGCACCAATCCCAGCAATGCCCTAAAGCAGTGATGGCTAACCTTTTTGTCGTTGCGTGTTGAAAGTGCACACATTGCTGCATGACAGCACACATGCATGCCTGCACCCATAATGCAATGCACATGCGCCCCCTCCCGCTCACCCCACCCCATGTTCATGCGTGCAGGACCCCCCCCACTCTCACCCCACCCCTTATGCATGCACGGCAGATACTCGAAAATCAGCTGGCTGGCGGGAGGCGTGCGTGCATGTGCAGTGGAATTGAGCTGGGGGGGACAGCTCACATGCTCGCAGAGATGGCTCTGCGTGCCACTTCCGGCACACGTGTCATAGGTTCACCATCACAGCCCTAAAGCAATGTGTTTAGGACACTGGAGAAATAAAATATTAATTAAGCACACAAATATGGGAGACATCCCCAAAGCTTGAGAGGCATCAGAGATCTTTGGCTCTGGAAGAGTACCGAGACCCTGACAAGTACTGATACTGTACCAGCCCTAGAGGTATTGTTTCTTTCTTCAGTGGTCAGTTATGTCTGTGCATTACAATGGGCACTGATTCTTAGAGGACTGCTCATGAGACAATCCGTGGGGAGAAAAGTCAGGTTTCTGTTTCTGCCCCAAATGTATTCCTAGACAAGTTCTCAGAGAACAGTCACTGTCTGGGGCTGGAGTTCAGCATTAATCAAAGGCAGGATACTGTTTAATTAATCCTTTCAAGTTACACTCAGGCAAATTCTGATGTGTTAACCTCATGTCCCTTGTTACTGTTCCCTCCTAAGTCTGGGTTTGTTTGCAAATTCACACATAGATGTTTTAAAAAAACCCAGAAGGCGAGGGGGGACAGGGAAAACAACTAGCCATCATGAAATGAGAGATGATGTCATTTCCTCTCCAGCTGTCATAGTAATAATGATGATGATTCTGCAGTAGATGAAGGGAAATCAGAAGGGGAACAATATGGAGTATTGGCTGTGCCATCCTTTTGAATTATTGGAGTGAAGCAAGATCAAGATCCTGGAAGCCATCACGAAGTAAAGCAGTTAATGATTTTTATTTATTTTTTTACCTCTGGGGAGCGAAGCCTGGAGCCAGATCTGAATGTTATTTGATTCCATTTAACCTTGGGAAGAGCAGGCGGTAATTGCTGTTTCCCAAAGACGATCTTTCTCTGCAATTTGAGTGGAATTCTGGAACAGAGTTCAATCAGTGCTTATCCCTTAGAAGAAGTTCCATTTTGGATAATGGCCATGTGGATAGACAGTTAGGCTTCTCATTCTACCCTGGGATATTCTCCTTTAGCAAACATTGATCTCTTTGTGGCTGATTCAAATAAGTGCAGTGAAATTGAGACAAAATGGCCAACAGCAGTTATGAGAAGGGAATACTCTGACTAATATCATTGCATGATTTGGCTTTTATGATGGAGCTGACAGCACATTTGTACCTTGGAAATTCAGAAAACTGACTCTCAGGAGAAAGTAAACACTCTTTTTCTGATTATTTCTAATAACTAACTAGGCAAAGTAGCCAGACTAGAGGAATGTTTATTTATTATTTAGATTTTTATGTCACCTTTATTACTTTATAAGTAAGTCAAGGTGGTGAACATTCCTAATATTCCTTCCTCCTCCTGTTTTCCTCACAACAGCAACCATGAGGTGAGTTGTGCTGAGAGGAAGTGACTGACCCAGAATATCTCAGCTGGCTTTCATGCCTAAGGTGGAAATAGAACCCACACCTCCTATTTCTAGGCCAGCACCTTAACTGCTGCACAAAACTGGCTCTATTTAATCATCATCTAATCTTAACTTATCAAGAGGCAAATCCTAGAAATTAACCACTAACTTGTAGCAGAGCTTCCTGACTTAGTTCAAAGCTGTGTTATTCCTGCTCACCTGAGATAGATTTTTCCTTATTCTGTATATGTATCATCATCATCACCACCACCACCACCACCACCACTTGTATAAAAGCCCTGCAGAAAAAAATAATGTAATATAATTTCATTGGGGATAACATAAAGATGAGAAGAACAGAATCATAGAAATGTATGGGGCCATCTGCAGTATTGCAAGAAACTAGAAGAAAACAACCACATAGTTCTCCAGATTTTGTTTGCATAACTCAATAAATAGAAATCTATTATTTATCTAGGTTGTTCTGTGAGACAGGGTTTTGAAACTTTGAATGATAAATTATACCCAGTGGTATCAGCCCACTCCACTCAATCCAGAAGTGACATGCTACAAGGCCTGTCAACAGGGGTGGGATTCTACCAGTTCACACCTATTCGCTAGAACTGGTTGTTAACATTCTAAGCAGTTCAGAGAACTGGTTGTTAGAACAAATTACTGCCAATTAGACAAATTAATTCTGGGTTTTGAGACTGCCTCCCAGGCGGAACCCTATCACATCAGGCTGAGGTCAGTGGGTAACTGTGTGGAGCTTGGGACACTGACCATTTGCAGCAGAGTGATATACCATTTGCACATCTGTTACATTCACTTGGAGGCCAGTCTTTGGCAAATTGACTTGGCCAGCCAACAATAACATGACCACCAAGCCCACCACCATAAAGCCCAAGAAAGGTTAAATTTGAGTCAGTGTGGCACCAGATTTCAGCTTATGGAAAGAATGCTCCAAGGCTGCCATATCTTACTTTGGATATCTTGCTGCCTGAGATCAGGAAGTCTCACCTTCAGGAAGGGGTTAAAACAAGGCTGCTTAACAGATGGGTTGAGTCCTCTATATTGAGATGATTGATGGGTTAAAGCAAAAAGACCCAAACCAATGCCTTTGGCTTTTTGGACTTTTATTTAATGTTTTACCTCAAAGCAAATTTGAATTTGCACAGATTGCTTGATAAGAAGGCTGTTATTGGGGGAAAAACAATAGCATTTAATATTAGTTTTGATGTGTATTTAACAGTTCTTGGTTTGCCTTTGACTGACTTGTATGTTTGGATGGTTTAAATAGTGGGGAAGCCCTGCACTCTCTGCACTTTGCCAAGAAGAGAATAGCCCACAAGAGGCATTCAGTGTTGCACTGAAGAAATCTTTCTGATGGCAGCATTTACCTTCATCAAACTTAACATGGGCAGGAGATACCCTAAGAAAGAATGCGAGGTGGACGAATTTCTGCACTTATTCACAAACTGTTCACGGCCTGGAAGACTGGAATCGATGCAGATCATTCCACTGCCTGCCAAGGAACTTTGAACCTGAAACAACACCTTTTTCTAGCTGCGTAAGCTTCAGATGGCAAATTGGAGGACTGCCAAAGAATGTGTTTGCTTTTAAGGCTGGATTAAGAAAGGTTGCCTCTTAAGATCTACCTCACTTGCAACCTTTAAGTCCACGCAAACATTATCTGTATTAATTCTTGGGGCAGGGTGGTTTTCCTGCCTCAAAGAGGTTTTGGAAATGTTAATGAATCCTGGTATTTAAGGATGAAGATTGGCCAGGAGTTAGTAGGGCCATGAAAAATTAAAAGGGTCATCTTGTCCCAACTTCTAGTGGCCTCCCCACCCATGCAACAAATGGATGTCCTAGGGGCCCTGGTCTCTATGATCCACATTGATTTTGCAGGTCCTACTAGAGGGCACACTTTTCTGGTATAGTAGATGCATATTGAAGGCTCGAGGGGCACCCCATGACATTCCACCACTGATGCTTCCCATGATCAAGCACCTAGCAACTGAAAACAGCTCAGAACTGTTTGTAACCATGGGTTACCTGATGTTCTTGCTCTGACAATGGCCTCAATTTACATCTAACATTTTTGAACCCTTTCTAGCACAACAGGGTATCAGACATCCCCTTAACTGCCCCTGGGCACCCTTCGGCTAATGGCCGGACTGAATGTATGGTACGTTTTACCAAAGAGAAGCTCCAGCAACTGGGTCCTGGGGACATCACTGAGAAGCTTGAAAAACTTCTTAGTGTCCAGCACATCACTCCTAGCCCATCTACTAATTTATCCCCAGCAGAGTTGTTGATGGGTAGGAAACTTAGGTCTTCCCTTGACCGCCTTCATCCCACTTACGCACCCAACGCACCACTGGATTCCACTTCCAAAGTTTGTACATTCAGTGTGGGTGATTCTGTGTATGCTAAGAACCTTATGGGTGAACCTTTGTGGATTCCTGCTGAGATAACTCAAATCACTGGCCCTCGTTCTTACAGGGTACAAACAGAGGATGGACTCCTCTGGAGCAGGCACATTGATCAACTTAGATCCAGGTTCCCTCAGGAACATCGCCCCTGTCTCTCTCGGGTTCCCTCACCTGATGTCACTTCTAGGGGGGAAGGGGAGGAACAGGAGGAAAATCAGCAAGCAAGAATCAACCCCATACGTAACGAGCCATTATGACAGGAACCATCCCAAACCCTGTCACAATGCCAAGATCCATCCTTAGAAGTGGAAGATTGCACATCACTACCTGACTTGGATGCTGACATTGGAATGGAGATGGGTTGGGAGGAGAAACCAGATTCTAACAGTCTAACAGGGTCTCCTTTCACAGGAAGTCCCAGCAGGGAAATGTCAGCAGACACATTTCCTCTCTCACTGGGTGAGAACGTTAAAACTTCTGAACCACGAAGGTCTCAACGTACACGCAAGAGCCCCACCTATTTAAAAGAATACATTAGATAGGTTGGGGTTTGGTATGGACTGAACCTAGTGGGGAGGGGTGTTATGTATGTAGGTTTGAATATTATTGGTTTATTTGAACTGTTCTTGTAAAATGTTAAATGGTATTGGTTTAAATAGTGCGGGAAGAAACCCTGCACTCCCATTGGCTGGCAACTACGGCTGCAGGCTATAAGAGGCAGCCGTAGCCCAGCCAAGTCGGGTCCATTCGAGCTGTAGTCACTTAATAAACTCTTTACTGAAGCTCCTCGCGTTTGACTCTTCATGCAAACTTAACAAGTTTAATAATAATGATTAATAATATTTAATAACATTTTGTTTGGGTTAAAGTTTGGCAGACATAAATATACTATTTACTTTTAATTACTTCCTATGATTAAAAATTCTCAGTTCCTTCTAGTCTCCTGATCATTCTCATTGCCCTATTTAGAGTCTGCTTGTTGTTTTTTCACTTTGTTTGAAAATACTTTGTAAAATATGGCACTCAGAATTTGACACAATATGAAGTGGTGTCTGAATAATTATGATTTCCTGTGAACTATTTTCTCTCTCTCTCTCTCTCCCTCCCTCTCTCTCACCATCCTATGCATTTGATTTATGTTTGCTAAGTAAAGAACTTTGCATTATCTTTCTCATCCAACCATTTCTCTAATTCTACTATTATTCCATCTGCTTTTGTGTCATTGCAAAGTTGATAACATTCTTTTATGTGATGAATTTTTCATCAACTTTTTTAGTAAGAATGTTGTTGAATATATAGTCCAGGAATGAAACTTGTAGCACTTTACTCAGTATTTCACTCCAGTTAATGAAGACCTGTTAATAAGCATATATTTTTGAGCCAGTGATGTATCAATGTAATTGTCATGCCATCCATCACACACTTCAGCGCTCTGTTAATCAGAATGTTGTGTGGTATTTTTTTCAGATACTTCATTATATAGCATGGCCACAATCTACTGATGAAGTCACCTGATCAGAAAATGAGATAATGTTAATCTGGCAAATCTTCTTGAAAAATCAATGCTGACTTCTGGTAATCACCACATTGTTTTCAAAGTGCTTACAGATTGTTTTATGATATGCTCTACAATCTGCCAGAAACTCTCCAGTTGTGGAATTCACTGGCGGCTGCCTTCTCAAGTAATTGTGCAATATGGCAAAAAACTAAACTTTAATGCAAACAGATTGGTCGTCTTGTAAGCAATGATCAACTCCCTCTGTTTAAACAAATCCAAACAGACCTTATTTCCTGTGTTTTTCTTGGGCCAGTCCAAATCTCTCTTTCTCTTTCTTACCCACTTTTGGAGGCTACAGCATTTCTGCATACTTTCCCTCAGCAGCATATGAAGCGTATGTTCTTGACTTATCCAAATGCCCTGACAGTTCTAATTGAACCTTTAGGATACAATTTATCCAGTCCCAGAGATTTAAATCATTCAAATTTTGAAAAAAAGGTATTCTTTGACCCAGTATTTCTCAACCTTAGCAACTTAAAGATGTGTGAATTTGACACTCAGAATTCTGTGCAATGCTGGTTGGGGAATTCTGGGAGTCGAAGTCCACATATCTTAAACTTGCTCAGGTTGAAAAACACTGCTCTGACCAATCATTTTCAACTATTCATGATTTTCTAACCTTTTCTTTGTCATGTTCGATATCTTCATGGAGCTACTGATAGGAAATACAGACTTGTTTCTCTGGGTTTTAAAGATAGTCCTTGATTTACAACAGTTCTTTTAGTGATTGTTCAAAGTTACAGCAGACTTATGACCATTTTTCACACTTATGGCTGTTGCAGCATCCCCATGGCCACATGATCAAAATTCAGATGCTTGGCAACTGGTTCATATTTATGTCAGTTGTCATGTCCTGGGGTCATGTGATCAGCTTTTGTAAACTGCAAGCAAAGTCAATGAGGAAGCCAGATTCACTTAACAACTGTGGTAGAGAGGTCGTAAAATGAGGTAAAACTCATTTAACAAATGTTTCACTTAGCAACATAAATTTTGGTCTTGATTGTAGTAGTAAGTCAAGGACTATCTGCATTTTAAACTTAACCTCAAAAAGTAATTTTTGTTCTGCTGAGTTCATGCACCTTAGTTCTGAGAGTTATTTTTCCTAACGCTATCTCCAGTTCTTCTGGATTATCAGCTTGTTATTTGCCCCACTTTTCACCTTCAGTAGTCAACCCAATATAAATCACAAAATAAAATAATACATCACAATAAATTCTATCCATACTAATAAATGTCTGTTCTGATTTAAAATATCCTGTGAGGGTGAAATAATATGTGTTTTTATGTAAAGAGAAACACATATCTTGCCAAATGTGGTGTAAATCCATATTGTCATGCCCTTGTTAGAGCCGGACTCTGAGGGAAAGGAGGAACAGCCGACAGGGAGTGGACAGGCTCTGGAGGTTATGGAGGAGGCTGGGGAACAGCAGAGGCCAGCTGGGCAGTCAGAGTTAGAACCAGGCCCATCCCCTCTTCATCCTAGGACACGCAGGGAGGAACGGAGAAGGAAACAACTTGGCTTAAAAGAGAGGAAGCGCCTCATTGGTGGCAGCTGGGGAGAAGAGTATATAAGAGAGACGATTACAACACAGCATTGCCAGAAGCAAAGCATGTTTTATTTTGAGCTGAAGTTATCTTGGTTGGCGTCCTTCCAACAGTCTATGCCTTGTTATCTCCTTGAATTTGATAATTACTTATCCTGTTCTGTTGTGGAAATTTCTTCATTGTAGTTTGTTTGGTTTTTTGTTTCACCTCTATCTGCTCATTAAATTTGGACTGTATTGTTTTCTTTTGAAGACTATTTTTGAGTAAGTTTTATCTCCAACTGAGAATTATTGAACAGTGGGGCCAAGTTGGAGGCATTAAAGGACATTTATTTATGTTTTGGATTTTGTTACATTTGTGTTACACTCCGGGTCATCAAATATATTTAGGTAGTTCTGTAGGAGCTTGTCCATTATGGCCATAGGTCATGTGACAGTAATTAAACAAGAACTTACATGATTACCTGGCTTAATCACCACAAATCACCTGCTCTCTCTATTATAGTTGTTAAGCAACTATGCAGGTCATTAATCAGAGAACAGATGTCTTAGGGGTTGGGGGAGACCCTGGGAGGCCTGGGACAGGCCAAGGCCCACACTGCAGGACCTCCCCAGCTCTCCCACTACCTGCTTTAGGCCTCCCTCAATCTCTGAACACCCTGTGCTCCACCTTCTACTTCACTGTGTCCCCACAGACCTTGGGTCTGCTTTCTACCCTACTGTGTCCTACACTATCTTTCCCCCACCCATCACAGCTTGGTCCACTCTACTTGAGTTTTTGATAGAATACCTTCAGAAAGAATCAGCCAATCTGTTGTGCCATCCTCACAGGCGTACAATCATATAATCAGAGGTGGTCTTCAGCAGGTTCTGACCAGTTTTGGAGAACCGGTAGCAGAAATTTTGAGGAGTTCGGAGAACCGGCAAATACCACCTCTGGCTGGCCCTGCCCCCATCTATTCTCTGCCTCCCGAGTCCCAGCTGATTGTCTGGGTCTTCTTTTGTTGCCCTGCACAGCTGAACGGAGCTGGAAAGCAGGTTAGTGGGATAGGGAGGGAATGGGGATTTTGCAGTCTCCTTCCCCTGCCACGCCCACCAAGCCACACCCACAGAACCGGTAGTAAAAAAATTTGAATCCCAATCTTTAACTTATTTGGTTTCTGAAATATTTTACCAGTGATTTGTAGTTAAGAACCAGCAATGCTCTGAGTCTGTTTTATAAGATTTTCAAATTCAAGCAAAACTTTCATTATCCTGCCTTGTTTCTGCAGTGCTATTGTTACTATACTACTTATTTGAAGGCACCGAAACTGGACAGAAAAATTCTGAATAGATTTCATCTTTGCCTTCGTAATAATAAAATATTGAAATCTATATGAATTGTTTTCTCTCTATTGAACACGTCTTTCTTCTATATGAAAGTAAATGCTTCATAACAAAACAAGGGGGAATAAATATTTTTCTATATTTATCTAAACTTTCAATGCACTGTCTATTATTTTATGATCTCTTATAAACTGTTTCTGTGTGGGGACATGGAAGGAACTTCCTCAAAAATCATATTATTTTTGGCAATCGGGCATCCCTAGGCGACGGTGTTGTCCCCAACAAATCCTTTCAATCCAGAAGCACTCTTCCGTTAGCTTTGTAGGTGCTTCTGACACAAATACAGACAAACTGTTTCTATTTGCATCAGAAATATCTATGCAGACCATCTGAGAATCTCCCACTCTATACGCTTTTTTCAATTTCTAGTGCTAAAGATTAGGTGGGCATATGGATCAAGTAGGCACAAAATTAAGGCATGAAATCTGAAATCAGATAAAGATGCATTCCATCGCCATGTGCAATAAAATTTTGCACCAAGAAACCCCTGCAGAATGTTTTCTCCTTCTTCTAAAGAGAACAGAGGAAACAAGTTCATCAGCAGTTTCATGTTAATTTATAGTCACAGTTTTAAAACTTTGCATGTCATCCCATGTCAATCTGCTTCCTGAATGAAACCCCTACTACATTCATACCCATAGGAAACAGTGATCATGCTTGGTTGTCTAGTCTACAAAGTCAGCACAAGTTTGTCACACACGCCTCCCACAAATGCTTCTCCTAGAAGTAAAGTGAGTCCTATGAGTCCCCCATACCATGTTTAATCCATAAATAAAAGTCATCTTTTTTTTCTCTACCTCTATTTTTCCCTAGTAAAACAATCCATTTGCAAGATCTTTCAAAGCCATTCATTTCCCTAACTCCCCAATCTTCCTTTGGTTGTCTTGTATTGTTGTGCTTGGTCATGCAGCCAGCTATTTAGATTGGATTTGGCATTTTTGTCAACTTACCAAGTTCCTCCCAAGAACTTGGGATAGTTGATCAATGGTATATTGTTTGTTCACAACAATATGAAGTCACAGCTGCCAGTTCTTAAGTTGGTTGGCCTTCATAAGCATGGAGTTCTTCCCAAGAACCTGGAATATTGTTATGTATTGGCATAGTATATGTGCAGATCCAAGCCTTTTGTGACCTTTTGCAATCAACAGGTTGAAATTTTGTCAATGTGCAGATTTTCTAAATGCTATCCAATTTTTTTGTATGGCACCCAGCATTATTATTATTAGCCAGTCACTCCAAAAGTCTCTCCACATCTTACAACGTATCAGAATATATTATTAAAACAGTTAAAAGCAGGATAACAAACATAGAATCCCAGACAAGAAAGCTGACATACCAGTAAAAGCAACCTAACAAAAAAGAGGACAGATGCTCCACAAGCATCCTAATCCCAGCCCTGGGAACACAGCCAAGACCTAAGGGTCTTCTGGAACCCTAGGAGACTGGGCACCATGCATATCTCTTGGGGGTGTTATATCAAGGGGCAGGGGCTGCAACAGAGAAGGTATGCTTCTTAGTTTCATGGTTTGGCAATAATTGAGGGGACCAGGAGACCACTCTGCCTGAATAAATTAGCAGAAACTGTTGGAAGACAGGCCATAATGGCCTTTATGGGTGACGACCAGCACCTTGAATTACACCCAGAAGTAACTGGCAACCCATGAAGCTCCTGGAGCAGTGTTGACATATTGGCATAATCAGATGTGCCTGTTACTGTTTGTGTCACCTTGTTTTGGACCAGCCATACTTTCCGGATGGTCTTCAAGGGCCTTGTGATACTCCAGTCATAAGGGGATGAGGGCATCAACCTGAAGGGCCTCCTGATCAAGGAAGGGGTGAAGCTGGTGTGCAAAATGGACCTGTGCAAGTGATCTCTTGGCCATAGCTGCCACCTGCTCTTTAAACAGCAGTTGTTGAACCCTCTGCTTCATTTCTTTTTGTCATAATTTTATTAGAGTTTACAGATACAAAGATGAAAGACTAATACAAAACAAGAGAAATATATAAACAGTAAAGAAAAAGAAAATTTCAAAGAGATAGGAAAAAGAAAATAAAAGCAAGATATATCATAGATGACTCCACCTCTTGCCAGACAAATATAAATTGTTTCAGTAATTTAACAGCTTTTTAAAATATTTCCGTAAAAAGGAAATTTCTTCTTCCCATACCTCTTCCCTTATCAATAAGTAAATTATAAAAACTTATCATTCAGTTCCAATCAGCAAAAGTCTACTGAGCTACCAGAAATAGTAACGTATTATATCTTAACCTTAATCTAATAGGTCCATTTTGTATTCTAATTTATCATTTTCTCTAAGAAAAAAAGCAAAATAAATCTCTCCCCATTTAAAAACAGACCTTTAAAGCCTTGTCATTAGTCCTAATCAAAAAGAAATTCCATTAATAGCTGTCAGAAACTACAACATAGATATTTACCCTGATAAAATAAGTCCATTTGAATTTCTTCTGTTTACTGTTCTTAATCTTTAATCTCGTCAAAGATAAGCTAATTTCTTATCATTTTCTCTTTGTCTCCTCCTTTAGCTTCATTGGTCTAACATGTACCTTTTGTAAATCCAAGATAAGAAGGTTTTCCAAATTACGCTTCTGATTTATTTGTATGTCCCTTTTAATTTCTAGAGACAACTGTTGGTTTCATTTGTAAATCCATTGTGACATCTTTTTCCATGTCATTCTTATATTCTGGCATTTTTAATTCTATTTCTGGGTCCATGGCATCTTTTTATGTTACTTTTGTAATCTGGCATTTTTAAAAATCCAATTTCACATTCAAATCAGTCTCAGTTTCTGTTTTATCCAATAAAATAAAAGTTCTTCTATATCCCCTGTTGTAGTATCAGACAATCTTGTAAGTAATTTGTACATTGTTCCCAGATAGCTTTCATTTCTTGTATAGTCAAATATTGCTCCATTATAGTAAATGGTTTCTTCTTTAATTATAATTGAACTCTGGTTCCCTCAACCTTCAAGTCATCTCTGATCTATTTACTTTCCAATCAACAATTTTCAACAACTTACTTTCAACAGGACAATTTCTTAGAATTAATTTCAAAATATTCGTATATTCTTTTATTTTTAAATTTTTAAAAATATTTTAGGAAATTTTTTTCTAAGTAGATCTAACCCCTTAGCTTTTAAAAAAATCAACATTCTAATCTCCCTTTTTTCTATTTTCCCAATTTTTTTTAAAAAAGTCCTTAAACTTAGAACTTCTTTTATTCAGAGTAGAAGATTCTCCAGCATGATAAAACCAGGGGTGGGATTCTCCCGGTTCAGACCAATCTGGGCGAACCCCTTGTTCCGACGATCAGCTGGCTTTGAACCGGTATGCTCCAACGAGTATGTGGGCCCACCCGCCAACCCCTGCTCTTTCCTGTGCTTTATGTCTTTTTGTTAGAGCACAGCTGATTCATGTAGCAGAGTGGTTTGCTGTGCCTCAGCTGTTTTCTTCAGTTGCAGTTGAAGGTAAGTATTATCTTTTTTAAACGTGGAGCACATACGTGGAGCATGGATTTGGCACACACGCACATGCAAAGCACCGGTTGTTATATCAGTGGAACCGATTGTTATATCAGTGGAATCACACCCCTGAATAAAACTTATCCTTTTGAAGGTCCTTAATATCTAGATCAATAGTAAGCAGCTTCCTGAAGTAGTTAAAAGAGGAAGTAGAATAGTAGAGTCCCTTTGAAGGTGCCAAATCACAGCATAGGCAAGATGATTCCCCTTCTGGCTCTTATAGCTCTCAAACCCATTGGAGATCCTTATTATATGATCTCTTTGCAAGGAGGTTCTGTATGGAGCAAATTTGTGGATGATCCTTGTCCTGTTGTTGATCTTCAGAGGAGTTCTGAGGAACCCATCGTTCACCAGCTCCTTTTTTGGGGGGGGGGGACAAGATTGTCAGATCCTCAAAAATAGTCATCTTCAGTTTACTATTGCTGTCCCCAGAAGTCAGTCCTCTGCTTCATTTCTATGGAAAGAAATTATTTACTATGCTATGCAGAAAAAAATGTCCTTAAAATATCACTTAGAGTATTTTGGGAACCAGAAGAAGGAGAAGACAGTTGAATTGACTGGAGAAAGGACTAAATCCCCCACCATTCCCCCAAAATGAAGATATTGTTCCTAGTATGGACATGTATCAGCTTCCCTAAACAGCATTCTGTGGTGAATTGAATAATTCAGTATTGAAATATAACTTCTAAATTATAATCTGTACTGAATATGAATCTGAGAGTTGTAGACCAATACACTTTAAGACCCCAAACCTCAGAAAAGCTGGTGGGAAGATTTTTGTTCCTGAATGTTTAAATCAGTGGAGCAGTATTTCTTAACAAGGCCTGAAGTAACCTGAAGCAAGGAAAGGAGAAGCTGAAAAGGCATGGAATCCATGCAAGGAATCACAGTTAAAAATGTGAAAGTTACTAAATCTCTACTCCTGCTGACTGTTGGAAGTTTAGACAAGCCATTTTCTATTGTTTGGGATGTTGGCAGGCTCTGCTTAACTTTTTCTCTGCTTCATAAAATTAAGAACATTTTCTAAAATCAAATGAAATACAAGCTGAATTTTGTGGATGCAATTTTTTTATGTTATAATTGAGTGAGACAGTGTAGGGATTCCATGTTTATTCAATGACTGTTCAGAGCATATGGAATATATATTGTCTGTCTTGAAGAAAAGAGGCAGAAACCTGTTAGAACTGCCGGGCAGAGGTTTATGTAGTCTGAGAACGCAGTCTGCAACTTTTTATGTGGAACATCCCATGCACTGGATGAAGCACTACATACACCTTTCTTTAGTTACTTATTGTAGCTTACTAGTCAGTTGGGGGAACATAAGTATTGAATGGAAAATGGAGCAACACATGTGCTGAACCGAGGTACAATAAGCAACCAATCAAATGGATTTAAAATGCCATCTGCAAGACTTCATAAAATTCCACTTTCACAGATCTGAGAGATTAGTCATCCATCCACTCCATATTTCATACAGATGGCTATAAAAAAAGCTTCTAAATACTTTCTATGTTCTCATACTGTTTGCAATACATCAAACAAACCACCAGTAGATCTCAGGAATACCACCTTTTAAAGACTCTAAAATGTCTCAGATAGAAAATTGGTTTGAACTCCCTTCTCCCAAAAACTGTATTCTATCTACCTACCAAGGTTACCTATTTCTTCACTTTTTTTTAGACCATTGGAGAAAGCGGACTTGTGCTGTAAATGTGAATGGGTGGGAATTCCAAAATACAGAATGTTATGTATGCAGGTTTGAATGTCATTGGTTTAGTTTGAACTGTTCATGTAAAATGTCAGAAATGATTGGTTTAGTGCGAAAACCCTGCATTCTGATTGGCTGACAACTGCGGCTGCTGGCTATAAGTAGCAGCTGCAGCCCAGCCAAATCGGTTGAGTTGTAGTCACTAATAAACTCTTCACTGACTCGCGTCTGACTCTTCATGCAAACTTAACACTGGCGACGAAGGTGGGATCTGTTATGTTTGCATGAAGAGTCAGACGCGAAGAGCTTCAGTGAAGGGTTTATTAAGTGACTACAGCTCGAATGGACCCGACTTGGCTGGGCTACGGCTGCTTCTTATAGCCAGCAGCCGTAGTTGCCAGCCAATCAGAGTGCTGGGTTTTCCCGCACTATTTAAACCAATCCTATTTGACATTTTACAAGAACAATTCAAACTAAACCAATAACATTCAAACCTACATACATAACACCCCTCCCCACTAGGTTCAGTCCATACCAAACCCCAACCTATCTAATGTATTCTTTCAAATAGGTGGGGCTCTTGCGTGTACATTGAGACCTTCGTGGTTCAGAAGTTTTAACATTCTCACCCAGTGAGAGAGGAAATGTGTCTGCTGACATTTCCCCACTGGGACTTCCTGTGAAAGAAGACCCTGTTTGATTGTTAGAATCTGCTCTCTCCTCCCAACCCATCTCCAGCCCAATGTCAGCATCCAAGTTAGGTAGTGATGTACAATCTTCCACTTCTAAGGATGGATTTTGGCATTGTGACAGGTTTTGGAGTGGTTCCTGTCGTAATGGCTCGTTACACATGGGGTTGACTCTTGCTTGCTGATTTTCCTCCTATTCCTCCCCTTCCCCCCTAGAATTGACATCAGGTGAGGGAACTAGAGAGGAACAAGTGTGATGTTCCTGAGAGAACCTGGATCTAAGTTGATCAATGTGCCTGCTCCAGAGGAGTCCATCCTCTGTTTGTACCCTGTAAGAACGAGGGCCAGTGATTTGAGTTATCTCAGCAGGAATCCACAAAGGTTCACCCATAAGGTTCTTAGCATACACAGAATCACCCACACTGAATGTACAAACTTTGGAAGTGGAATCCAGTGGTGCGTTGGGTGCGTAAGTGGGATGAAGGCGGTCAAGGGAAGACCTAAGTTTCCCACCCATCAACAACTCTGCTGGGGATAAGTTATTAGATGGGTTAGGAGTGATGTGCTGAACACTAAGAAGTTTTTCAACTTTCTCAGTGATGTCCCCAGGACCCAGTTGCTGAAGCTTCTCCTTGGTAAAATGTACCATGCGTTCAGGCCGGCCGTTAGCCGAAGGGTGCCCAGGGGCAGTAAGGGCATGTCTGATACCCTGTTGTGCGAAATAGGATTCAAAAAGGTTGGATGTAAATTGAGGGCCATTGTCAGAGACAAGAACATCAGGTAACCCATGGGTTACAAAAAGTTTTCTGAGCTGCTTGATGACAGCATCAATTGTGGTGGATGCCATGGGAATTATCTCTAGCCATTTGGAATATGCATCTACTATAATAAGGAAGGTGTGCCCTCTGGTAGGGCCAGCAAAATCAATCTGAATCCTGGACCATGGGTCCCTAGGACATTCCCATTCCTGTGTGGGGGCAAGAGGTGGTGCAGGCCTGACTACCTGACAGTTGGGACAAGATGCAACCCAGTTTTCAACCATTTTGTCAATACCTGGCCACCATACATAACTCCTGGCCAATCCCTTCATCCTTACAATACCAGGATGACCCCCGTGTAACATTTCCAAAACCTTTCTTTGCAGTTTTGCAGGAATAACCACCTTGTTACCCCACAAAATACATCCTCTTAATACAGATAATTCAGTTTGCCTGGACTTAAAAGGTTGGGCAAGGTGAGGTAGATCTTGAAGAGGCCAACCTTTCTTAATCCAGCCTATAACAGAAGCCAACACAGTGTCTTTGGCAGTCTCTCTGGCAATTTCAGCAGCATGAACTGGAAGCTTGGCAACAGTTTCTAGGAAAAAGGTGTGTGTTTCAGGTTCAAAGTCCTCCTTGTGGTAAGGAAGTGGGCAACGACTCAGTGCATCAGCATGTCCAATGTCCTTGCCAGGCTTGTGGATAAGTTTGTATGAATAAGCAGCAAGAAATTCAGTCCACCTCAGCATTCTTGGTGACAGGATAATAGGTGTAGGCTTGTCTCCTGCCACAATGCCTAACAAAGGTTTGTGATCTGTAACAATGGTAAATGTTCTCCCATACAGATATTCATGAAATTTCTTAACAGCTGCAACAACTGCCAATGCCTCCTTGTCCAATTGGCTGTAATTCCTCTCTGCTTTGGTCAAAGTGCAGAGTAAAATGCAATAGGGGCTTCTCTCCACTGGGAAGCCTGTGGCTCAAAAACCCACTCCAAAAGGGGATGCATCACAAGTCAGTACAACAGGCAAATTCTCAGAGAACTGTATCAGTACAGCATCAGACGTGATTAGTCTTTTAATACTGTTAAATGCTGACTGTTCCTTCCTGCCCCAGACCCAAACAGACTTTTTATCAAGTAATCTGTGCAATGGTTCAGCAATGGTTGCCTTTTGAGGTAGAAACATGTGATAAAAGTTAATAAGTCCAAAGAAAGCTTGCAAATCTGTTTTGCATTTAGGTCTAGGGGCTTCTTTGATTGCTTTAACCTTGGCATCTGTAGGGTGGATGCCATGCTTGTCAATCATGTAGCCCAGGAACTCAACCCTGTCAGTTTTAAGAGTGCATTTTTCTTCCTTGACTTTTAACCCCACTTTCCTGAATCTGGTAAGGACTCCTCTGAGTCTTTCTTGTAACTGAGTGTCATTTTCAGCAGAGATTAACACATCATCAAAGTAAGGCACTACCCCTGGCAGTCCTTGGAGCATTCTTTCCATAAGGCTTTGAAAGATGCCTGGTGCCACGCTTACTCCAAATTGTAACCTTTTACATTTGAAAGCACCTCTATGAGTCACAATGGTTTGGGCCTCTGCAGTGGCATCATCAACTGTTAGTTGTTGATATGCCTGGGCCAAATCCAATTTGGCAAAGACTGTCCCTCTGCCAAGTGAATGTAACAGATAATGCACCACTGGAACTGGATATGTGCTCTGCTGCAGCACATGGTTCAGTGTCCCCTTATAGTCCCCACAGATTCTTACTGACCCATCAGCCTTGACTGGTGTGACTATGGGTGTTTCCCATCTGGAGTGATCAGTGGGCTCTAAAACCCCTTGAGCAATTAATTTGTCTAATTGTGCATCAATTTTTTCCTTTAAAGTAAATGGGACCCTTCTGGGCTTTAAACGAATTGGGGGCACCTTGGGATCTAGGTTGAAAGTGATAGGGGTCCCCATATACTTGCCCAATCCGTCGCTGAAGACCTCTGGAAACTCAGACTTCAAGGCCTCCTCCCATTCAGTGTTGCTCATGTGATTGATGCCAATCACCTAGTGGATTGAACCACTCAAGTCCCAGCGAGCTTGGGCGATCCTTGTCCACGATGGTCAGGGGCAAACGTTTGGTGTGGCCTTTAAACTTCACGTTGAATTCTCTTGTTCCAACTACTGGAATCTTGTTCCCTTGGTAGTCTTTAAGAGTCAGTGCTTGCTTCTGGAAATGTTTCTTCTGAATGTTGGGAAGTAGCCTGTGAATAGTGTCCCATGACACCATAGATAAATAAGAGCCTGAGTCCACTTCCATTGGCAAGGCCTTCCTTCAATGAATACCTTCACATGTACTTTTCTGCTTCTCAAGGGTGAAGAATGACCAATGGTGATTGTTTGATGAGTTTCATTCTTTCCATTTGCTTCTGAGTTGCGCCCCATTTTCTCACTGAAATTGTTGGGCTTGAATTCTGTTATGTATGTAGGTTTGAATGTTATTGGTTTATTTGAACTGTTCTTGTAAAATGTCAAATGGTATTGGTTTAAATAGTGCGGGAAGAAACCCTGCACTCCCATTGGCTGGCAGCTACGGCTGCAGGCTATAAGAAGCAGCTGTAGCCAAGCCAGGACGGGTCCATTCGAGCTGTAGTCACTAATAAAGTCTTTGCTGGAACTCCTCGCGTCTGACTCTTCATGCAAACTTAACAAATTCTTTCTCAGGAAATTTCTTCCTACTAGGTGGAGTTCTGGATGATTTGCAGACTCTTGCTAGGTGACCTCTTTTCTCACAACATAGGCAGATGGTGTCTAAAAACTTTCATTCAGTGCGGGGGTGGCCCCTCCCACAGCCTCTGCAATAAAATTCTTGCCTCTTTTTTCCAAGGTCTTTCCTTTTCTTCTCTATTCTGAGTCTATAAATTCCTTCCTCCACCTCACTGCAATCTGAATCAGAGTCTATTTGCTCACAATGGGTTGTTGTGGACTTTTCCACATCAGAATGGCTTGAGACCTTGTTAATTTTCTTCATGGCTGTTGCTGAGGACTTGGTTGCTTCCGCTGAAACAGCTTCCTCTATGGCCTCCTTAAACGTCATCTTAGGTTTCATTAGTAATTTGCTCTGTAAGACCTTATCTTTAAGGCCTAGAACAAATCGATCACGCATGGCCTCTTCTAAGTTGGTAAACTCACAAGCACCCCCAATGTCCCTTAAACTTGCCACAAAGTTGTTAACATTTTCGCTTTCCCCTTGATCCCGACGATAAAACTCGTGTCTCTTAATGAGGCACGATCCTTGTGGGGCGTAATGGGCTCTTAAAAGCTTTTCTAAATCAGGCCATTCCATTACCTTCAAGTCTGCAGCTCCCGGCAATGCCTTCGCCATCTTGAAGACTGCCGGATGGCAGTGCGTGAGAAATACCGCCCTCTTCCGCTTCTCGGGGATATCGGCGAGGTCGTTTCCTTCCAAATACATTTGGAAGCGATCCTCATATGATTCCCAGTCTTCTGCCGCCGGATCGAACGGGGCTGGCTCCACATCTGACTCTTCATGCAAACTTAACACAGAAAACACTCCACATTATATTTATCTGGTTATTTTAATTACCTCCTATGAGAATTATCAGACTATATGGTAATTTTAAATAGTGAATCATATTTTCAGTTATAGCCCCTTCTACCTGTTGACTCAGAGCAATTGTCCCTATCATCTCTCCTAAAAAAGATCCTGTAGCAGATAGCTCAGGGGTGTCAAATTCAAGGCCCAGGGGCTGGATCCAGCCTGCGGGGTGTTTAGATCTGGCCCACAGGGCTGCCCTGAAAACAGCAAAGGACCAGCCCACGGTGCCTCTGCCAGCGAAAACGGAGTGCGGGAGAATGGAGGGAAACCCTCCCGAGCTCCATTTTCACTGGCAGAGGGTTGCAGGAGGCTGTCGCAGCCAAAAACAGAGCTCGGGAGCCTGTTTTCGCTGGCAGAACACTCGGGCCACCACAGATGCCCCCAACATGAGTGATGTCAAGCTGGCCATGCCCACCCTGGCCACGCCCATTCATCCCTCCAAGGTTAAACACAACTCTGATGCAGCCCTCAATTAAATCGAGTTTGACACCTCTGAGATAGCTGATCCAATGTGCCCCAGCCCTCTTTGATAGATTGTGATGCCTTCATATTTGTACTTAGAATTGTCACTTGGATAACTCTTAAAAACTATTCACAGACTTAAATAATATTTTCCTACGAGTTACTGTACTATGCCACTATTATTTTTAACACGAATGAAAATGTATGCAGATGGATGAACCAGGCTCTGTCCTTTGCACACTGCTTTAATTTTCATATGAAAATTATGCTCTCTCTAATACTAGAAAAGCCCCAGAAATGATGTATTTGGTGAAGTAAACTGCATGCATTTGTTGACATAAACTATAGCCACAAAAAGGTATGTCAAATAACATTTTGCGATTATGGTTCACTTCATCAAGTGCATAAAATGTTAACTGGACCCGTGTATGTAAATACACATACACAATAATGTGTGCCTGTCAAGGCCAGCCCCATCATTAGGCAGAAAGACATGGCCACCTCAGTTGTCTGATCAAAGATCCATCACATTCTCCAATTAAAGTTTTTTGTGGGCAAAAGCTCCAGTAGCTAAGCTACAATCTTTTTTAAGATAAGATTGGAATGTGCTTCTAAGTTCATTTGCCATATGCTTCTCCAGTCTTTCCTCCCTCCCCCCTCTTTCTTATGGTAACTTGGAAATAAGCATAGAATGTTTTACAAGTTGACAGTCATGGGAAGATAATTCTAAAAGGTTGGCCCTACTTTCCTACAGAAAGGAACTCAGAGCAGTCATGGGATTAAAATCTTTGGACAGGTCTGTAAAATACTGTAGATACATGCCACCAAATTATGATGGATAACAGCTTCTAAAAGGCTGAAGACCTGTTGTTATATAAACATTTTTCCAATGGACTGCTTTATTTCTTATGTGATTCTCACAGTGGCCAGTTGGCTGTTATTCTGTCCTTTGATTCAATTGTTGAATATAAAGACAGATAGATAACTCTACAAATTCTTCCATACAAAGTTTCTTTTATTGGATTATATTAGGTATCCTCAAGGTAATTCACAGTTATGTCAAGATGCACCTAATGTCCAATTCTTTGCATAGTTGAAATCATAGTGTAAAATGAATGTAATCTTTCCCCTATTTCATCCCATAGTAGTAGAGCCAAAGGAAAAGAGCTAGCACAAGGCTAGGGTCCAAGCAAGAGTGAAGAAACATCCCCCAACCCACCAAGGGTCAATTCAGTGACCAATCAGGATTACAGATGTGGCCACATGACATGAACTACATTTCCCAGGATACCTTAACTACATTTACCATGATGCATTCCCTTAAGGGAACAGCTCCCAATTACTAACTAACTAAACCAATTCCCATATACTGGCTGGGCAGCACAGCTGTACTGGCCTCTGTTTACAAACACTTCAGTCAATTCTCCAGCTATTCATGTCTACCCAGAGTCATTTCTTTAATTGTGGCAGAATACCAATGGAAATTAATCAGTTTATTAATTAATCTCAGCCTTGCCAGCTGCAATCCTCAGTAGCAAATTGATCCTTTTTAATTGCCAATAATTGGAAACTGGTGGGTTTTCTACCATATATACCAAATAACAAAGGTACTTTATTTTCTAGGCCAGGGTTGTCAAACTCGCAATGACATGTTGTCATCACGTGATGTATCGCAACTTTCCTCCTCTTCATTAAACTGGGAGGTAGGGGTGGCCAGTGCATGATGCATCCAGCCCGTGGGCTGCGAGTTTGACACTTTTGTTCTAGGCTATTGATTTGGTCAATAGGAGGCTTCCTTGGCTGCTCTAATGCAGGCAGCAAAACATTGTTAACCACTCAAAGGAATAAAGGATAAGGAATAAACAGTGGAATCAGAAGGAAATGGAATATGGAAAGCACCAGCAATGGCAGATTAATAAATGTTAATTGAAATAAACTGGTAATAATATGCTGGGTGCAGTTAATGCAATGATGACTGATAGTAGTAAATGTAATATAATTATGTAGTTATTATATTCCATTACCATCATTGGTCTCTACTTTCTTCTCTTCATTTCCCTTTGACCTTACTATTTCTTCCCAATCATTAGCCCATATGCTATATATCACTAAAATTCAGGAACGTTCTTCATGTATCTTTTGGGCTATATGCCACATAAATGTTGCTAGCTTTTAAGAAGCAAAAACTCATTTTCACTTTTATAACAACATACTAGCAGGATAGCTGTGGTATGCAGACACTGAATTTTTGTAAATGCCTTTCCACCCCCACCTATTGGATATTTTAACTGAACAAGACTCTCTTGCTGTTTCCTTACTAAGCCATAACAAAGTGATGATTTCAATAATGCAAGGACATAAAGAATAATGATTGCTACTTGTATTTTTTAAATACACAAATGCTTAGTTAGCAAAGGGACTTGGTTCCCCAAATGAACTTGTGAAATAATATGTGGCACTTACTTAGACTCCTCACAGACCTAATCTCATAAGCATCTTAAGGGCTCCTGCTGACATTAATTCAGAAACACAATAATGCCTTAAAAACACTACAGGGTTGGCCTACCAATGTAATCTCTTGGACAATTTTACACTGTAGACAGCTTAATGCTTTACAGAAGTAAATGAACTCAAAGCATTTCAAAGAACTTGAGCCCTGGTAAAATCAGATCATTTTTAAAAATACTCCAGATATCAAAATGCCTCATATTAATGAGGGCCCAGTTCATTATAGGAACATTGTATTGATTGCTTTTAGGTAACAGCTATGGGATAATACCTTATTTCAAATGAAAGGCTGCTTGTTCTTTTGCCACAATTACTCAGGGGTCATATACTTATGATGCCCAAATTTTCAAATTATGAAATGGGTGGCTCCAAACAGGCTGTATTTTCATTCCTCCAATCACAGCCTTCGATGTCAATCATGTATCCATTCATTCAGTATCACACTGGAGATGCTACATTACTTTGATTAATGTTGATCACTAATGAGCAACACTTCTTTAAACATGGCATCTTTAAAACAGTATATAAATTAAAGTAAACTAATATAATTCAGTTGAGATCAATTTATGGTTATTATTTATGGCCATTGTTTATAAATGAAACCAAATAATAGTTGGATGCAAGATTTTTATTTATTTATTTGTTCAATTTCTACAGCTGCCAACCTCATGAAGAATGACTCTGGGAGGCATACAATTCTTAATAAAAACAATGCCATATATAAAAATGCATTGAAAAAAATAAAAACCAACATTAAAAATAAAGATTAATGAAATCTAAAATATATACAAGTTTAATGTGAGCCAGTAACATTATGATAATTTGAGGAGATATTAACAGAAAGGTAGTGGCCAGATCCCAAGAAGAAATTATCCAATTTGATTCTGTGCTGCCCAGTGTATAGCTGAAGTTTTTAGCTCAGTTCTGCACACTCCATGTTAATTATAACATTAACATATTAGATAGCATCAGAGGAGGATAATCCGGATAGTGAAGGATCTGGAGGTATTTAAGCAAAGGCTGGTTAATTAATAATTAACTAATTGGCTAGTTATCTCAGAAACCTCATCAGAGTTACCTTCAGATTGCACTAGAAAACTGCCATAACTGCACGAACTCTAAATCAGTGGTGGGATTCAGCCAGTTTGCACCAGTTCGGGAGAGCCAGTTGTTAAACTTTCTGAGCCATTTGTTGTTGGAAGAAATCATTAGGGCAGAGATCCGATTGTTCAATTATTTGAATCCCACCACTGTCTAAAATTATATCCTAAAATGTCCTGATATCCTAAAATGTCCATGTTTATTGGAAACATGTCTGAAGTGTTCCATATTTAGAGGTGAGATTATGTGACTGTGACTATTATAAACTGGGACTATTATAAGATGGGAATAAACATAATGTTTTAAGTAGCTCTTGCTGCAGTCGTGGCACACTAGTTACAGTACTGGCCTCGGGTTTAGTTTAGCTGCAAGAAATAATTAATTCAGCTTTTCCCAGTTTAGTTCTTTTTAGATTTGTTGCAACTACAATATCAGAATTCAAGCCAACATTTCCCAGGTAGAAGAATTCAGGCTTACATAAATTTACTGTTAACAATCAAAATTAACAAATACATGAAATAAAGGCACTTGAGAAAAGTTCTTGCTGTTCTTCATGCTCTGGTTGTGAGTATCCGGAACATGCTGCCTGGAAATAATATGCATGTCTATCTTAGTAAGGTAAAGTAGTTGATAGATATAACTGAATGTCCTCTTTCCATCTTACTTGTCTTTTCATTTTTTTTCAATAAAAATATTTAAGAGGATCAACACTTTGTCCATTTAACCTTACCCTCGTTGTACTTGCAGTTCTCAAGGGAGACTCATTTTGCCAGAGTTCAACATTCCTTTGATTAGAATAATTTTAACAAACAAAGGAGGAAGTTAGCCAATAAAAGGTATGCACGCTGAATACTTTTTTTAAAAGGTATTATTTTCAAAGTAATAGCTGCCTTCTGGAGTCCATATGGCCTTTTAACTCTTATTGTAGAATTGGAAGAGACCATTTCGACCATAATGTTTAACCCGAAGGCCAGACAAGGAATAATGGATGGAAACTGAACAAGGAGAGATTTAACCTGGAAATAAGGAGAAACTTTCTGACAGTGAGAACAATCAACCAATAAAAAGGCTTGCCCTCGGAAGTTGTGGGAGCGCCCTTACTTGAGACCTTCAAGAAGAGATTAGATTCCCAACTGTCAGAAATGGTGTGGGGTCTCTTGCTTGGGTGGGGGGTTGGACTAGATGACCTACAAGGTCCCTTCCAACTCTGATTATCTGTTATCTGTAACTTCTGTTCATTTCAGAAACCCAACTTAAGGTATCCATGGCCAATGGCTGTCTGGCTTCTCAGTGAAAACCTCCAGTGAAACTGAGGCCATCATCAACATCCCGCTATCAAGCTGTTCCTATTGGTAGGAAATATGCAACACTCCTTGAGTTCTGCTCCTTGAGAAAGGCATTTACAGCAATGCTGGTTTCGAAAGAGTGTATTTTTCTCAAAACGTCAAAGCAAAGGACAACTTTCATAGGCAGGTTTCCCTTCCCTTTCAATCTGGAACCTCTCAAATGACTCAAAATTTATCATTAATCACATTTGCTGTAAATTAAAAGGTATTGTACAAGTTGTTTCCTAACAGAAGAATGCCCTAGTCACTTCCTGTCTTGACTATTGCAACGTGCTCTACATGAGGCTGCCCTTGAAGAGCATCCAGAAGTTCCAGGGCAAAATGCAGCAGCCCGCATGGTTTTGTGCAGACCCCAATGTGCACATGTATCACCTCTCATGTGGGAGCTGCGTTGGTTGCCGATTTGCTTCGGGGTGCAATTCAAGGTGCTGGTTGTCACCTTAAAGCTCTTCATGGCTTGGAACCAGGTTATCTGAGGCAGTGGTAGCCAACCGGTGGGCCACGGCCCACTGGTGGTCCACGAGAACATTTTGGTGGTCCACAGAGAAATGTCACCCCCAATTTACCCCCCAAAGCAATTAATCCAGGCTGTGGGAGAACACAAGGCTGCTCTGCCCACACGGCCCACAGGAACCCTCCCTGCCCACTCACTCCTTACCTGGCAAACTTGCCTGCTAAATTGCTATTTTTCCTTTTTCCGACCATCAATTGTTCTGCTGTGCCAAGAGATTTAGATAAGCTAGAAAGCAGGAAAGTGTTGGATTTCTTGCTTTCTAGCTAATCTTTAGATCTTCGGCTCTGCTTTTAAGCAGAGCAGAACCTTCCTTAGGACTGAAGCTTCTATTATTCAGTGCAGGTAGCTGGTGGCAGAATGATAGATCTCTGAATGAATCTGTGATTCTGTGAGCAACTCAATCTGCCTGCCTGCTTTGCCTGATTTTGGGTAAAAGTTGCTCTCTTTTTTTAATAAAAAAATCAATATTTACATACATAGTGTGTTGTGAGTTAATTCTGTGAGTTTGCATGCTAGCAAATTTTATGAGTATGTTTGCAAGCAAATTTTATGAGTTTGCTTGCAAGCAAATTTTGTGACAGACTCAGGTAGCCGATGGCAGAAACACAGATTTCTAAGTGAATCTGTGATTCTGCGAGCAACTCAATCTGCCTGCCTGCTTTGCCTGATTTTGGGTAAAAGTTGCTCTTTTTTAATAAAAAATTCAATAATTACATAAATATTTGTAATATTTACATACAAGCCATGCCCAGCATGGCTAATGTGTGGGTGTGGCTTGGTGGTCATGACTACATGACCACCAAGCCACACCCACACATTAGGCCACACCCACAGAACCGGTTGTTAAGAAATTTGAATCCCATCCCTGCCTCTGTGTTTGTGTGTTTGTGTGAGAGAGAGAGGGGGGAAAGAGGGAGGGAGAGACAGAGTGGTTAGATCAGATCTCTTTCTCTCTCCTACCAATGTCAGCAAGCCACCGTCAGTCAAAATTCATATTAGTGGTCCTTGGGATTTAAAATTATGAGTTTGATGGTCCCTGAGGTCCAAAAGGTTGGCAACCCCTGATTTGAGGGACCGTCTTTTGCTGGTCCATCTATCAGAGTGGGGAGGCAGGGAATGTTGCAGGTCCCATCTCCAAAGAAGATACACCTGGTGGGACCCAGAAGAAGGGCCTTATCTGCGGTGGCTCCCTCTCTCTGGAACATCATTCCCCCAGAGATTAGAATGGACCCCACTCTAATACTTTTCCAGAAGGCACTGAAGACCTGGTTCTGCCAGCGGTCCTGGGGAACCCAGAGCTGGATAGAGCCCATTAAATTGCTCATGTGATCTGCTGGAGGGGGTGGGAGTTGGGGAGTGATTTTGTTATATTGTACTATATTAATTTATTTGATTCTTTTTGTTAGTTTTTATTGTTTTAAATGTGGTTTTATAGTCGGTAAGACGTCTTGAGTCACCATAGGCAAACAGGTGGCAATGTAAATTCAATAAATAAATAATATGTCAACAGTGAGCATTTTCAAAGTTACACCAGTAAGCTAAATAAATAATAAATAAATAAATCTCTTTATCAATCAGTTCCCTTAAAAAAGAAAGAAAGAAACTGTCCTCAGATTAAAAGTAAATTTTTGAAAACAACTATTGAAAGGTAATTCTTCTTTGGAGGAAAGGATTATCACATAAACTGGCAAATATTACCTAATAGCCCTTAGCAGGATGTTGCTACTGAATCACAGTAAATAGAAAATAGTTTCATTGTTAACCCCCCTCCCCCAATATAGTTCCAGGAAATATTAAATATTTTTATGATTTTAAATACAAAGTGTCTTGGGTGGTAAATAAATATTTATAAGGGTGGGGCTTTCAGCTACTGAAGAAGAAAAAGGTTATTCTTTTATGTTATTTTCTTCTTACATTTATAATCTGTTCCTAAACTTAGAAATGAATCCCATTTTGTTTGGGAAATGTCTTTTCTCTCAGTAAGTATGTTTAGGCTTGCAGTTCTATTTCTGTCTTCAGTCTTCTTTTTGATATACCCAGCCCAGCCCCACTTCCCCCAAGCAAATAATCAGCTGAATTACTGAATGAATGCTTCCTGATTCCTGACTAGCAAATCACACTAACCTAACCAATTCTGTTTTTAAAAACACTGCAAAATATGCATTGCTTGGGAAATTGGTTAGGAGTCATTAAAATTGTTTTGGAAATAGACAATGTAGTCCTGTACTAAGAAAGAGAAGACAATTTTTCCACAGATATCTAAGAAAGTGGCAGAAAATATATTACCAAGATATGCCCATGACTTGTTTCCTGATCAGGCAAATTCTTTGCCACTTTTTATTTTTAAAGAATGAGGACTCAAAGTTTCTTCGTTCCTTTGCACCATCAGTGCAGAACTGCCTGAGATATGGAGCAAGTTTGATTGTTACTCATTACTATTCTTTCATTCAACCAAATTGATTCTCATTCATCAACTTTTCAATCTTCTAGATATGAGGAAGGCACACTAAAGTATCAGATTGGCCCCCTTTATCTCATGTTTTACTTTATATTCTTCTCTCATTCTACCTTCTGCCAGTCTCTCATTCTATGGAAGTTTTTTTATGCTAAAGAAATTTTTTCTTATCCTTTTCTGGGATACTCATGCATACACACTCTGAAACACACACAAACGCATGCACACTCTGAAACACATACATACAGAAACAGTGATTGATTCTAGAGACATGGCAGACATACTAACGAATATATAAAAGGATATAGCACATATCTGGGTAGACCAGGTGCAAACCTATGCTGCAGCTTGCAATACTGAAGAAACCATTGGACTGCATCATCGCAGCTCCCAGTTTTAAAATCTATCTATATTGCAAGAGGCAGCTGTGAAGAAAACAATAAAAATAATGTTGGGGAGCCAATAGATGGCACTCTTTCATGTGAATAAACATCTTAATACCCCTTTGGCATATACCAAAGTGAGGACAGTATTGCTATTTCTTTAACTACTTTGCTAATACTTCCTTGCCACTTCCTTTGCTTTATAGGTATTTCTCTAAACTTCTTAGCAGAATCTTTAAAGAAAGGGCAGTGTGCAGGAATTTAATTTAAATAAATTAAATGGATTACTTAATCCAGAATCTAGAGTATCTCACATTGTAATCCTAATTATAATTATTATTTAATCCTAATTATAATTACTATAGGAGTAAGTACTTCCCTTCCACAAACATCAAGTCCTGCTATCCTGCTTCATTTTGAAGGAGTTGTGTTCCTGGGAGGATAATTTTTAAAAATCCAGAAGTATATACCAGTAGTTTACACTCCTAGGATATTCACACATTGATAAAGATAATTCCAGATGCCCAGTTAAAGCAAGCAGGAACCTATCCTGGGCTACAGCAATATAAGAAGGTGCTGGAGGCAGATGATCACTTCAGTGATAATGGCAAAGACAGCATTTCACACAACAGAAGGAAATGATAAATCACTCTTGTATGTTACTAATAAAACTACACTGGCAGACAAAATAAGTTGATTGATAATATAGAGCTGGATGATGGGCCCCCCAGTTCAGATAGCACTCAACATACTACCAAGGAAGAGCTGAGGATTTTTTTCCCAAGTATTAATAGTATTTATGACATGGCTAAGTTAAAACCTGTCAAGACGTTTTGAATTTCATTGAAAGGGAGCCAGAAAATGATGAAATGAAATCAAAGATATTGTTAAGAATGAATGTTAAAACAGACTGTCAAAAACTAATGAACAGAAGAGACCAAATCAATGCGAAGAAAATTTTTAAAATTGAGAAAGAAACTTAACACAGAAGTCCATAAAGTTGCTAGAAGAGATACCGAGTGATATTACAACAACATCTATGAAGATATTAAAGATGGAAACAACACCTCCTCCCAGGGACAGATATGTAAAAGATCTTGAACCCAGAAGGGGGTTGCAACCTTAAATTGGTATGCTAAAGAATACCAATGAATAGACAGTGACCGATTCAAAGATGATTAAACCGAGATGTGGAAGGATTATTCTGTATAGTAGAGATATCAATACTCAAGATACCTTAGTAGATAGTCTCTGTTTATAAGGACCTCTAATTCTAGTAAGATCGGTACTCCAGTCATTCCTAAATTGGAAAGCTGCAGGAATTGATGGAATATCTACAGAAACATGGCAAACAGCAAAAGAAGAATTAATAAAAGTTCTAACACCAAACTATTTCAGAAAATCTGAAGAATGACATGGAATCCAACAGATGAGAAGAGGACAACATACATGCCAATACCAAAGAAAGTATGCCTTACAAAATATTTAACAAACTATTTAATAATATTTTTAATTTTATGTGCTATAAAAATAATGCTTGGGCTCATTTGGTGCAGCCTTACATGGGAATGAGATGCCAGATGTTCCAGTTCATTTTAGAAAAGGCCAAAGAACAAGATAAATAATTGCTGGCACATACTGGATAATGGAAAAAGACAGAAGGATACCAAAAAGAAATCAATCAGTTTCTCACTGATTATACAAAGGCTTTCAATTGTGTTAAGGAAGTCAGGTTGTACCCCTAAGAAAATAGATATCCCAGAACATCTCACTGACCTCATGTGAAGCCTATACATAACAAAGGAAGCAACATGGAAAAACAGACTGGTTTGAGAAGACTGTATTCTCCTCTCTTATTTATTCAGTCAATATGCTAAATATATGTTGAGGGAAGCTGGAGTGATGTGATTTTAAAATTAAACGAAGAAATATCAGTAACCTGTTGGTGACATTTATCTGGTAGCTGAAAATGTAAGTGATTTGAAAATTCTACTAATGAAAGTCAAATATTACAGTGAAAAAATAGTATTCTTTAAATGCAAAGAAGACAAGATAGCATGTATAGCAACCAGTATTAGAAATGTCAAAAAAACAGTGAAGTGGTGGAAATCTTCTGCCTTTTATGATCAACTATCAACAGAAAAGGAATCAGCAGTCAAAAAATATGCATAGAATACAGTTGGTAGGATACACAACAAAGGCCTTGGAAAATATATTCGTATGCCCTGATATGTTTGTAGACAGTAGTTTTCCCTGTGACGATCTATGGAAGTGAAGTTGGACTTTGAAGAAGCAAAACAGAAGGATTATTTTAAGAGCACCTGTACTTCAAGTGCAAGAAATGAACAAATAAAATACATTTCAACTGATTAAAAGATCATGGGTGTGCTGTGGTTAGAATGCAGTATTTCAGGCTAATTCTGCTGACTGCCAGCAGTCAGTTTGATCCTGACTGGCTCAAGATTGACTCAGCCTTCCATGCTTCCGATGTTGGTAAAATGAGGACCCAGATTGTTGAGGGCAATATGCTGTCTCTGTAAACCACTTAGAGAGGGCTGGAAAGCACTGTGAAGCATTATATAAATGTCTAAGTACTAAATGCTATTATTGGCATTTTTGAATGTAGGTGTTAGAAAAGACTCTTGACCATAACATGGCTAGCCAAGAAAACAAACAGTGGACCACAGAAGAAACTCATCCAGAGTTTTTACTCAAGGCACAAATGACCAGACTCAATCTATATATTTATGACAGATTATCTGAAGATCATATTCCCTTGAGAAGTCCCAATGCTACAAAAAATAGCAGGAAGGAAAAAGAAGAGGATGAGCAGCATCAGTGTGAATGAACTTGATTATATCACTAATAGGTGCATAATGGGATACTCTAAGGGCAGATTGGGGAGAAATTATTCTGGAGAAGATCCATCCATCTATATGATGTCTAAGAATCAATACTAAATTGATGCCCCCCCAATCAATCCATATGGAAATAACTGTTGATGAATGTGATGCACATTTTTCATGACCATTCCACAAGTTATGCTATTTATTTTGTCCTGTTTTAGTTCAGTAATACTATTTGTTTGTTGGCTAAGGGATTTTCTTCTAGGAGAGTTTGAGAACGTACATTTGTTCAAGAGTCTAAGTTTTGAGGAATTCGTCTGTGAAAAAAATCAAGTTGCACGTTGATGAAGAGGATATTTTGGAGGAGATCTTAGCCTACTATATTAAAGATGAGGTCTGTAGGGATGTAATTTTAAATGAGTGCCTGGTAGCAGGATGATTCACACTTTTCTGATTATGGAACCATAAGTGATCCAGATGGTTGCCAAGAAGTAAATGTGTGTGATTAGGGTAAGTTGAGTGTTGTTTATATGATTTTTGAAACCTTGCATTTGTTGACAAAGTTTGACTTTGCACTGTAAGCACAGGATGTGATCCAGCTGGTAAGAGGAACGTATTTTTGTACTGAGATTTGGGACATTAAAATAAAGAGATGGCTATCATGTTTGAATTGAGGTGAATATTGATCAAAGCGTCAGACAGCCTCTTTTTAATGTAGATCAAGAAAAAGTGCAGAATTTTTGTGATATACACAAAGAGCTTGTGTATTTCAGGCAGAGAAAAACAACAACTGATTGTATGCTTCTGTAAAAGTCCAAGCATCCCTGATTATTATGGTGCGGTAGGCAGTATGTGATGACCCGGGGCGTGGGACAAAGGCAATACAGTCAAATAATAAGTAGGAGTCCTTTTATTTGCTCCAACTTTGCCCCCAACGTCTTGGTTACCTTCTGGGCGGGAGAAAAACCCTCCCAGGAGAGAGGCTGCAGAGATTCAAGTCCAAAACGTTGTCAACAAAAACTGTTAACTATAAGTCCAATCAAGGCAAGATGAGGTAATTAGTCCAGCAGGGCAAGAGAAGGAATTCCAGATGTGAAGGAATGGCAGAAATTCCACCCAGTTGGGAGGATGCCAGGAACACAGATAGCCAAAGTCAATACAAGATAAACTCATGTTTGTTCCCAGCAGACGCCACTCTCAGCTTGCATCTCTTTTAAACTCTCTTCCCAGGTGTGCCTAAAGAAGGGAATCAGGGCCCTTTCCTCCCCCATAAGCCACACAACCCACATTGTTCTCTTCTCTGTTCCTCCCTGCATGCCCTAGGATGAAGAGCGAGGCTTCCGCTGAATTCCCTCTCCCTTGTTCTACCTCTTCCCTGCTCTGCCCAGCTGGACTTTGCCCTTCCCCAGTTTCCTCCACAGCCAGCAGAGCCATATCCCACTCCCTATCAGCTGTTCATCTTCCTCCTGGGATTCAGACTCAGGGGCATGACACAGTATTTCCCCTGTTTCATATAAGGAGACTGGGTTGTGTTGAGTTGATTTTATATCAACTCAACTCAACCCATTTAGTGGGATTTTATATTTTACATATTACAGGAAGAGACAAAACAGTATAGTCCTAATCAATTATATATTCTAATGCTGTTGTTGTTAGTGAAAAATAATAGCTATCTTAATAAGAGGAAGCATCTGGAAGACTGACAGGATTTTTATATCTATATTGACTAGGAAAATGAAACACAAAGATTAAATGTACACCACCCAAAGTGTGTGTATGTTTGTGATGGGTGGCCTTATAGTTTTAATAAATAAATAAATGGAAATTGAGTCTATTGTTGAGAAGTCTGGCCTGCAATAGATACCAAAGACAATTGCGCTGGTGCAGACACAATGTCTTACCACCCAGGTTCTGAGTGCAATCTCTATGGTTGTAGGATTGAAGCAAGCCTGTTTTACTTTGAGTTTGAAATATTGTGGGAAAGCTTATTAATAGTTGCTGAATGTACAGAAGAAAGCCAGTTTGGAGTAGTGGTAAGGCACTGGGCTAGAAACCAGAAGACAATGACAAATCACTTCCAAAATCTCGCCAAGAAAACTACAGGGACTTGTTCAGACAGTTACAGGAATGACTCAAATGCACACACACACACACACACACACACACACACAATGTGCAGAAGTAGCCTTAGGATAGTCTTTTCAGTAGCATCAGCTTGGGATCAATTTAAACCTTCAAATTTATGAAATCTGTAAAATGACAAATTATGAACAAGAAGTTAATTTGATAGCATTTTCCAAATATGTTTAAAGGATAGTATACCGACTATAAAATAGGATGTGGAAAACCATCCCATTCTTGAAGAAGAATGTTCATAGACAGCTGTTTTGGAGTAGGACCACATCTAGAACTTCTGGAAAAAATTCTTTCCAGAATCAGGATGGCCTCTTCTATGGTCAAAATAGAAATGACCCATTTGAAGCTCAGATCTTTTCCAGGACAATTGGAACAGTCTCTTTTTGAGTTGAAAAACTCTGGGACCGAACATAGTTCACATACACAGTATAAAGGCTTTAGGTTAGTTCCAGTCTATGGAAATAAGTAAGTAAGTAAATAAGTAAGTAAGTAAGTAAGTAAGTAAAGGCATATCGATATAGATATAGATATGGATATGGATATGGATATGGATATGGATATAGATATAGATATAGATATAGATATAGATATAGATATATATATAGATATATAGACAGATACAGATACAGATACAGATATAGATAGTTGTAGGATCACCCAAAAGATATTCTAAATAGGTGGGCTTGGAAAAATGCCTAAGATGCGCTATTGCCTTGCAGAAAAGGGATATTGGTCTCACTCATCCTCGTGTAAGATCTTCCCTTCTTCCCCTTTGCAATTCTAACCTTTTGCTGGTCCCTCAAATTCCCAGTCACTTCAATTTTAACAGTCCAGATGTGAGACAAGAAGAAAGATCACATTGGTTCAGGGTTTACTGGCCCAGGAAGGGAATGAACAAGGAATCTAGAGAATCCTATCTGCTAGAGTTTTTGTGTTAAATAATGTGGGATTGGTTTTTAAGGTCTTGGGTAAACAGCCTTCAGCTGTTTGGGTAAAGGTCCTCCTGAATATGTTTCCGGCAAATGTCATGTGGGAACAGCAGTAATTCTATAGCAACAATACTTTCCCTGCTTGTTCTCCAGAGGAAAAACAAAGTTATGCATGTTACTTAAATGAGAAAGTACATGCGTGATTTTTATGCATGGGACAACTATAGTTTTAAACATAATTAAGAGTGTGATTGAGTGCAGTTGTAAGTCAAAGGCCATTTTATATCAAAAATAACAATCACTGTTTTTGTTATGACATTAGAAGGTACACTTTGCAGAGTTCTATTCTTTCTGGAAAGGAACATAAGTAAAACAAAAAAGAGGAAGAAGAATGAAAACAAGGATTTACTGAGCCTATACAGAGTGTAATGGTCTGATGATGTTATTGACATGATTTTAAACATGTCCTAAAAATAGATGAGATTTACAACCTAACATACTGCTATACTTTGCATGCATAATTTTAAATATTTTAACCATAGGAGCACTTTTTTTTAAAAAAAGATCCAATTGCTGCTATATATTAAATGTGAATACTATTTATAGTGAAATCTATGTTCAAATTCTCGTGCCTTTAAAAGGGACTGGACAGCATTCTCTTTCAGGCAAGAGGCTGTTTTCCAGCTGTCTCATGTTTTGATAACAGACAGATCAGATATCAAGTTAAATTCCTCTGACCTTGTAAGAACTAACTCTCAGACCATCCAACTGGTTTTATTGACAAATACTGTGTACAAAAGGATGGAGAGTTTATCAGTGTGAGCTTATGGCCGTATTTACTGGGAATTCCTCATTTGTGAGTAATAATTGCAATCCTCATAATTCAACAGATTACCTGCATCTATTGATGTAGGATAGACATCTGTTGAGCATTCAACATTCAGCCCTAAACTTCCCACTGTTTGTGGTGGGTTTTTTTATTCTGGTTTTTATATTCTGTGATTTTTAACAAGAAAAACTATCAGTAACTTTTTGCCCAACTGTTGTTCATTTAAATTCTTAAGCTTAGATACACTAAGATGGTGAAGCGGCTGGGATGATGAAGAGAAGAATACACGAAGCTAACCTTATAACTCTTGAATCCCCTCTTAAAAACAGATACTTATTCAGAAAAGCTAAAATATTCTCCGGCTTAAAGCAGAGAGGGAGAGACAGGGGTTTTGCCCCATCAGGCTATGAAGATCATACCTGAGTATGAAAGAGGCAGTACTGGATAGCAATAGCAATAACACTTAAATTTATATACCACTTCATTAGCTTTATAGCCCATTTTAGAACCATGGTGGTGCAGTGGTTATAATGCAGTATTGCAGGCTATTTCTGCTGACTGCTGGCTGCCAGCAGTTTGGCAGTTCGAATCACACCAGGCTTGAAGTTGACTTGGCCTTCCAATCTTCCGATGTCGGTAAAATGAGGACCCAGATTGTTGGGGGCAATATGCTGACTCTGTAAACCCACTTAGAGAAGGCTATAAAGCACTGTGAAGTGGTATATAAGTCTAAGTGCAATTGCCATTTCTAAGTCATTTACAGAGTCAGCATATTGCCCCCAACAACTATTTTATCAACCTCAAAAGGATGGAAGGCTGAATCAAGCTTGAGTCGTTCAGGATCAAACTGCAGTCAGTCGGCAGAGTTAGAGTGCAATACTACATTCTAACCAGTGCACCACCATGGCTCTTGGTAATTACTCTTCAATACTGTGATCGGTAGCATATAAAATTAATAAACAAACAAATAAATAAAATCTGTAGATGCCTCTAGAGTTTAACATCTTTATAGCATATAACTGCTATAACTATAAACAGGTTTATAGCATATAACTGCAACTGTGTATCTTTGGGAGAAATGTCTATTGAATTAAAGGAATGTAGTGATATAAGGACAGCTTCCTTTTCTGCATGTAAAAAGAATTGTGTTATTTGTTCAATATACATAGTCTTCTACAATTCATCGTAAAATGTTAAATTTAATTAGTTAGCTTGTTAGCTAATAGGTTTAAGTAACTTACATGGCCATCAATCTTATATATAATCCCGGGCAGCTGGTGTGGACTGTGAAAAATGGTCTTTGGACTTCACAGTGAAAGCGACTGTTTTAAATTGGACTGTATTTTAGAAGAGACATTGTGGATTGTGGTCCACACTAAAAATGTATTTTAGAGACTGCTGTCCTGACTGCAGACTCTTTGTCCTTGACTGCAAAGTTATTTGGGATTCCAGAATAGCTGCGTTAGTCAGTTGTAGCCAAAACAACAAAGAAAATTGTGGTGCTGTGAAGGCTCAAACAATTATTGTGGTTTAAGATTTTTTTTTTCTTTTTGGTCAGACCCACTTCATCAGATCTATGAGTTGGTGACTCAGTATATATATTCTGAGAACAGAGAAAAATGATGATATACAAAATTGAGCTATCTAGCAAAGCAAGGGTGTACGTGCAATGCAGAGATGAAGGCAAAATTCAGTCAAATTCAGATTATTGGTAGTTATTGAGTTAAGTAAACTATTCATTGATTTGATAAAGGAAGCGTGTCTGGAAAAGGTGTGCTGCATGAAATGTCACACCACATACTCTTGGTTCTTTTGGACTATTCAGGGTAAAAGATAATCAACCTGGAGCAGTACTCTTTGAAAAAAGATGTCCATTTTTCACATTAAAATAATCTAGGGTTTCGTACCATATATCTGATACATTTTAATGCATAATCTCAACCCTGAAAGATTGTTAAAGCAACAAGCAAAAGCAACAGTCAACAGTCTTAGAATAGCAAAATATTACAACATTATGCAACATCATTTATTATTACTAAGATTCGTCACACAGTCAGCCAGTCGTTTAGAGCCTGGATTTGGCAATTTTATCTCCCTATCTATTCCCAAGGACCTGGGATAAGCAGATGTTGTTATTGCATGGCGCTAAAGGTATTGTTGCAGGATGTAAGCTTTTCCAAGTCATGCTGCTTTTTGCAATTGATTGATGGGGATGTTATCGATAGTAAGAGAGTTTAAGCAATACTCCAAATGTTTTGGGTTTGCACCTAATACTATTGGCACTATTTTTGCTTTCTTTTGCCATAGTTGTTCCATTTCTGTTTGCAGGTCTTTGTATTTGCAATTTTCTTCGATTCCTTCTCTTCTCTTCTGTTGTCTCCAGGTACTGCCATGTCTACTAACCAGATTTTTGTTTGTCTTTTTTACTGACAATTATTCAGTCTGGGGTGTTATGTGGTTGGTGCTTGTCTATTTGAATTCTAAAGACCCAGAGTACTTTGGCTTCTTCATTTTCTTTTACTGTGTCTATTTTGTGTCCCCACCAGTTCTTGCTTGCAGGCAAATGGCATGTCTTGCAGATATTCCAGTGCACCATGGTTGCTCCTTTGTCATGCTGTTGCTTGTAGTCAATCTGTGTGATCTTCTTGCAGCAGCTAACTAGGTGGTTCCCTGTTTCTTCAGCTTCTTTGCAGAGGCAGCACTTGCTGTCCATTGCTCTCTTCTCAATTCAGACTTTGTATGCATATTTTCCTAAGGTCTGGTCTCATGCGGCCAGAATTAATCCTCCTTCTTTTTCTTCAATTTTTTTTTAATTACATTTATATGCCGCCCTTCTCCGAAGACTCAGGGCGGCTTACAATTTTTGGGATACAACCCAGTGTGCACAGCAATATTTTCCTGCTCTTAGTCACTACCAGATCTTGTTGTTATCTGCTTGGCCTACTATTTTTATTAATGTACTGGCCTTGTAATACTTTGCCATGTGATGTTTCTTTTCTATCCTCCTCCTCCTCTATTTACCATTTCTGATTGCTAGACAGATTTTCTCCATGACAATTTATCCTTAACTTGGAGTTTCAGGTTCTTCTAATGGTCCATTCACTGTCACTATAACTGAGTTCTTCCACCCTGTAGCTGGTTATTCTCTTCTTCTCTTTTCTTCTATCTTTCCCAGCATTAGGCCCTCTTCTAGAGAGCTAGAATAATTGGAGCCTGATCATTTGTGCCTCAAGTGAAAATTCTGGGTTGATTTATTTGATGATCCATCAGTTTGTTTTCTTGGCTGTTCCCAGTATTCTCAGGAGTCTTCTCCAACACCAAAGTTCAAAGCATCACTACTCTTCTATCTTGCTTCTTCAAGGTCCATGTGAAATAAAAGCAATCCTAAAAAGAATCCTTCACATACATATAAACCCGCAGCCAGTAAGACAAATATCACATAGCAAATCCAACAGGCAGATAAATAGGTTTTTATCTCATTCTGAAAAGGGCCAGTTTGGGAAGGGCTGTAATTAAATGGCAGCATGCAGGCATTGCCTGACAAAGGTCACAAGATCAATCCATGGGAAAAATTCCATCCTCAGAGAGCATTGAGCTACAGGGCATAGTCGTTGCCCTTCCTTTGCAATAAAAGCATTGGCTGAGGATAGCAGTCAGTGTTTCCAGAATCAGTTTTGTGAAAAAAAATATTTGAGTAACTTTTAACTTCATTTAGGCTGGAAGGATGGATGGATGGACAGCTATCACATTGTGTAATGTGTGTGTGTGTGTGTGTGTATCTATTGCAACAAAGGTTAGAAGCATGTTTTGCATTACAAAGATATGCATATTTGCTATAAAATAGGATAGGTTCTATTCATAGTGCAAGTTATGCATCTAAACTAAAAAAAAACCCTGTGATGATGCAGTGACTAAAGAGGCCCAAATTCAAGTCCCCACCTGACTAAGGAGCTCTTGGGATGGCCTTGGGACAACCACTCTTTTTTAATTCAATCCCTTTATAGGGTTGCTGTAGTGGTAACATTATGGGAGATTTTTGTGTAAACTACTGTTCGTTTTTAGAAAAATATGTTCAGTGCCTATTGTTAAGTTTGCATGAAGAGACAGACGTGGAGTGCTTCAAGCTCTTTGTTTATTAGTGACTACAGCTCAGAACGAACCCACTTTGGCTGGGCTGCGGCTGCTACTTATAGCCAACAGCTGCAGTTGCCAGCCAATCAGAGTGCAGGGTTTTCCCGCACTTTTTAAACCAATCATTTCTTACATTTTACAAGAACAGTTCAAACTAAACCAATGACTTTAAACCTGCATACATAACACCTATTATTAAAAAATAATAAGCACAAAGTGTATTGGAAAGGCTATTCCATTCCCAAGGAAGGAACAGGATTTCATTTTTGCATCTGGGAGCTAAAAATAATTCATAAAATGATGCATAAAATTATATATACATATATAACATACACATAGACAGATAGACAGACAGATAGATAGCAAGTAATGTGCAACATTTTAAAATTGCATTCCCCCTTTTGTCTGACATGCTGTTTTGAGGATAATGCACAAATATGTTATCTTCTAAGATACTACTTGAGATAACATATTTGTGCATTATCCTCAAAACAGTATGTTCTCTGAAATCAATCTTGTAGACTAAATTATTTATTTATTTATTTATTTATTTATTTATTTATTTATTTATTTATTTATTGGACTTGTATGCTGCCCCCTCTCCGAAAGGACTCGGGGCGGCTCACAACTAAAAACCAACAATACATTAATTACTTAAAACAATATTAAATAATTACAAGCCCAATTAATCTAAAACCCCAGTGTGCTTATACAATTTAAAAAATTTAACCCCCCCCCCAAGAAGTCAGCCCAGCCCGGCCTGTTCAAGTAACCAGGTTTTCAACTCATGACGGAAGATGTGAAGGTCAGGGGCCAAACAGAGCCCCAGGGGTAACTGGTTCCATAAGGCGGGAACCGCCACAGAGTAGGCCCGTCCCCGGGGCACCGCCAGCCGGCACTGGCTCACAGCTGGCACCCCGAGGAGTCCCTGCCTGTGCCCTCGTACAGGGTGGTTGGCACTCGATACTGGCAGGAGATGCTCCAGTAAGTATCCCGGACCCATGCCTTGCAGGACTTTGAATGTTAACACTAGAACCTTGAATCTCACCCAGAGGGCAACCGGCAGCCAATGCAGGTCCCGCAGGAGGGGTGTAACATGGGAGTATCGGGAAACTCCCATCACCACCCGTGCTGCTGCATTTTGCACCAGCTGCAACCTCTGGATGGTATGCAAGGGCTGTCCTAAATAGAGACCGTTGCAGTAGTCGAGTCAGGAGGTAACAAGTGCATGAGTGACCGTGCGCAGGGCATCTCAGTCCAGAAATGGGTGTAACTGGAAGATTTCCTTAATCATATCCATCTTTGACATGATGGCCTAAAGTCTTATACTCCACATCCTCTTCTCTGATTCCTCTTCTTTAGTGAACAAATTAGCATGCATTTCCATATACTACAACTTCTCTTTTGAAACCTTAGTACTCCTCTCATTTCTCCAGTGTTTCTTACGTTCATCTTTTGAAATTCAGTGTTGAATATTTTTAGCAGAAATATGAACAACCTGCTATAAAATCATTTAAAAGTGCCCAAGAGTGGAAAAAACATTAATTGAATTGTGGTTATTATAAATCAGGCAATATTTCCACAACATTCATACTTAACTGGAAGTAAGCTCTTTTAAATTGTTTCCAAGTAGGTACATAAAAAAGGACTGCACAAGTAAACCACATTAGGAAAAATCATAGTAAACACACTGGGTTTTATAATTTGAATGTCCTTACATGGGCATGCAGTGCATATCAGTTTTAATCAAAAGTGCATTTTTAATTGTGGACTGATGTAAGTAAAAATTTGTGTATCACATTTCATATCAATAAATGTGATTCCTCATCTATATCAACAGATTGAATGATAAAAAGTACAATGATATTGTCTTGTATTATTCAATACCCGTAGTGAATAAATGATACTCTGCATTTTATTATATTATTAACCTTTACTACAAGTAGTTTTAGGAGGGTGGAAATCTATAGTGCGAGCAGCAAAGTTCATTTATGGCTATTTACACTTAGGAAGGGAGAAACAACTTCTTTAAATTTATTGCTTTTTTTAGCATCTATGATAAAGAGTGGAAAGGGGGGAGAGAGAGAGAGAGAGAGAAAGATGTACATTGCAAGCATTGTGAGTGACCCATAAATTTGCATATCTACTTTTAAAACTTTGTAACACTGATTCCATTGGGTAGTGAATTGACTGCTGACAGATATCAAGAACACCTATTATAACAGTTGCAGTTGAATTGATCTGGGCTCTAAAGATCAGACACGGAATTTATCTTCTATGAGATATGACAGTGATCTTAACCCTCAATAATAGGGGCTGCATGCAAAAGTACTTTGCAAATACACTTCAGAGATGTTGTGACATTAGAAAAGCCCCCATATAGAGCGGCTGTTGAAACTTTCTTCAGTTTTTGCTTAATTGTACACACTAGAAGATGATATCGTGTGCCAAAGAGCCTCCTATGAATTATTCATCAATGGGAAAGACATAGGGCGGGTGGAAGGGAGGGAGGAGAAGGAGGGGAGACAGACAGTAGAGACAGAAAAATTATGCATCCTTCCTAGTTAGCCTTAGGCCAGAACCTGTCATGTGGATTTTTTTTTTCAATGCAGAATTTTTGGCTGGTCAATCATTCTCTGTCCATGTTATGATGGGGAAAGGTTGTGTCTGTGTGTGTGTGTGTGTTTCTATAGCTGTAACCAGACTTACTCTGATATGGAGTATCCTGCCCACTACCTGCATAGAATTAATATTTTAACTGCCTGGGAATTTAGATGGCACTTCTAATTATAATAGTATGTAGTGGAGTGGTCCTGGTATACATTTAAATCAAATTCTGGTGCGTCTTCTACTTTGATATAAAATGCAATCAATGATGCTTATTTTTAAATTGTTTTTAAAGTTTGTATGTTTTTTTTCAATATATGTAAATAAAGTTTGTTTTTAAAATTCAAATATATATACATATATAATAGTATATTTTGCTCAGGAACTCAGGATCAGAACATGCTCAGGGTGTATACATTTTATGCAGGGGGGAAAAAAGGAACTGTTTACAGAAGCTCTTCCGGATGCACACAACATTAAATGAAAATCTATGTTTGCAAAAATAATCGAAGGTCTCTCCTCACCACAGCTTACCACTCTTTCTTATGCCTAGAGGAGAAAAGGAGCTCTTCCAGGTAAAACCAGGGATTTTAAAATTAGATACATTCCTTACCATGCCTTGTTTTGACTCCTCACCCCAAAGTAATAAACCTGAATTGATTTAGTTTGCATCTGGCGGGTGCTTATAATGTCAGGTTTAGCCTTAGAATTGGACTGATTGTGACAGTTATCTCAATTGACAACATGAAAATAGCCCCGCTGGATCAATCCAAGGTTCCTCTAGCAACCATTCTGCCTCCCATGGTGAGATGCATCAAGGACATCAAGCCATTCTCTCCCACTTTTTCTTCCAGCCCCCCATATATATTTATAGGAAGACTGATCCCAGGCCTGAAGGAGATATCTTATCCTCCAGCCTTGGTGGTGCGGGCTGTTAAATGCCTAGCACTTAATTCCAGCTGCCTGCAATTACTGCAGGCTCGAATCCCACCAGGCTCAAGGTTGACTCAGCCTTCCATCCTCTCGGGGTAGGTAAACTGAGGACCCAAGATTGTTGGGGGCAATAAGCTGACTTTGTAAAAAATGCCGCTTAGTAATAAGCAGGCATATAACAATGGAATGAAGGCTATTGCTGAGCGCATTGGGTTGTGCTCCAAAAAATTGTAAGCCACCCTGAGTTTCCGGAGAAGGGCAGGATATAAATATGAATAATAATTTTAAAAAAGCCAATTAGCCCTGCTGTCTAGAATAATAAAATAACAGAGTTGGAAGGGAATTACTACTCCAAGCTCCAGCTCAAACAGGAAACCCTGGCCTATACCATTTCAGACAAGTCGTTATCCAATCTCTCCTTAAAAAACAGCATTCATAATTTCTGGAGACAAACTGTTCCACTGATGTTCCAATTCTCTCTGTAGTTCTAGGTTGCTTCTCTCCTTGATTAGTTTCCATCCATTGCTTCTTGTCCTGTCCTTGGATGCTTTGGAGAATAGCTTGACTCCCTCTCCTTTGTGGCACTTCCTTAGATATTGGAAATTAGGTATTAGAAATGTGTCTAATCTCTCTCTCTGACAATGGAAATAAAAGATAGAGGAGACACTGAATGCTATTTGATTTGGAATGCATGGTACAATTGGTTAAATAGTAGATATAAAGATAAATAAAGAATACGAAATATTACAGGAGGATAATAAAATGTAAAATATGCATTATAAAATGTAAAAGGGAAAAATATTCGGAGTAAGAAATACGTATTGTACATATTTTAGTGGAATAACATATATAGAGGAATATTATATATATATAGCAAAAATGTATGAAAACCATATGTATACTGATACTGAAGCGTTGCAAAAAAAATGAAAATTGTGTTATAAACTGAGGAAAATTGTTCAATAAAAATATTTTTTTTAAAAAGAAATGTGTCTAATCCCTTTTGAAGCCATGTACACTAGCAGTCGACACCATATCTTGTGACACTGTATTCCACAGGTTGATAATAAACCATATGAAGAAAACTGTCCTTGTATCAGTTTTAACTCTTCTCCTGGTCAGTTTCATTGGGTGCCCTCTAATTTTGCATTTGGGGAGATGACAACATCTTCTCTGTTCATCCTTTCTTTGCCATACATCATTTTGTAAAACTTCGTGGTTGCCTTTTTTTTTTTTGCACTGTCCATGGGGATTCTCAATCGTCCAGGTCATGGTTGTCCCAAAGGTGTTTTTTCAAGAGGCAATTGGACTTTCTGGTTTTTCTTTGAAGACGTTTTGCTTCTCATTCAAGAAGCTTCTTCAACTCTGACTGGATGGCGGGGAATGAATTTTTCTGTACTCTTTGTAGCATTACCACTATGATGGGATGACCCAAAGTATGCAATGTTCCAAATGCGGTTATATCATAGCTTTGAATGCTGGCATGATAGTGTTTATTGTCTACCCTTTTGGTAGATGATGCTGGGAGATGCTGCAGTACCACATACCTAGTTATTTCTTCTCATCTTCCCCTTCATTCCCCCATGCTCTTAAAATAACCTTCTTCCTCAGGTGCAGTCTCTTCTATTGCTGAAGTCCAGAATATCAGCCCAATCAGTTTTTTCTACCTGGAAGGGGAAACCGCCATCCTACCTACCATATTTACTCAGCTGACAAAACGCTCCCCTCGTGCAGAAGTTTAGCATGGCATCCCGACTTGTTAATGGACCCTTCCCCCAAAGCACGCGAGAAAAGCTGAACACCCAAACCGGAGCATTTCCACAGCTCTCAGTTCGCATCTCCAAATCAGGATGGTTCATCCCAGGCAGGAACAGGGGTAGTAGTTCTCTTCACTACTCCTCTTGCCTGGGCAGATTAAATGAGCAAGGAGGCACCCGGTTTGGATGGAGTGGGGAGATAACAGCCTCTCCTGCTGTCAGTTACCTCGGAGTTTTTCTTTGTTGCTGAGAGTGTATTTCTTGAAGGATGTGCCTGGGTGGATTTTTTGCGAGATTAAAAAGCAAGGCCCCATATCTTTTCTCTCCCCACCCCTGTGTCATTCATTCGCTTTCACTCCGGCATTCTTTCCTTCTTCTTCTTCTTTTGCTTTCTACCTCTTTCTCCTTCCCTTCCCTTCCTCCAACGCCCCCCTCTTCTCTCTCTTTCTCGCCCCCATCACCATGCTTCCCTCCCCACCACCACGAGGCGCGAGGCACTCCCTTGCACTTCGCAGAATAACTCCGTCAGAGAGAGACAAAGGACTCGCTTTATTATTTATTTATTTATTTATTTATTTATCCCCTACCCCACCCACCCCAACCGCCGCACGCTGCCTCTGGATTTCTTTCTTTCTTTCTTTTTTAGGAAAGTCAGAATTCTCCTTTCCGAAGCAAGCAGCTGGAAAGGAGGAGGAGAGCGAGCCGCGTATGTGCCCGAACGCGGGCGATTCCAATAATAAGAATAAATAGCCTGGGTTTGGGATCCGGATCGCATTGCTTTGCAAGTGGGCCGTGGATGGAAGGCGTCGCGCAGGACTGCTGGAACCGAACCTAAGCCGGCAGGAGAGGATGGGTGGAAGGAAGGAAGGCAGAGCCATTCTCGAGAGAGAGAGACGATTGCCAACCCACCTAGCCGACACCCAGAGCGCGCTCCTGGATTCCCGCGGCTCCCCGCGTCCGCCTGGCCAAGCCAAAGCCAGCTGCAAGGGAGGGGCGGTACAGGTGGAAAAAAAAGAGGGGGCGCGGCGGGGAGGGGAACGGCTACTGGTCCGTGCCCCGCTTGAGTGGCCGAGGAGGTGGGAAAGGGGCGGGGCTATGCAAATCGCACGCAGTAGAAGCCAAATGACTGAATAGGCTTTGGGTGCTCAATGTGAAAGAGGGGGATTTGTAAGCATATGTGTGTAGAGGAGGAGGGTGGCGGTTTATTTCCCCCTTTTTCTTTTTTTTCTTTTTTCTTTTGGCCAAGTGGGCAGGAGTGTCCACAATCATTAGTTTTTTAAAATTCTTTCTTCCTGCCTTCCCTTCCCCTCCTTTCCGCCACCCACCCCCGCCGCCCTCCACTTGCGCTCGTGCGCTCCTGGCGACCGGCCTGCAAGCAGCAAAGAACTTCGAAGGGGCAGCCCGCGAGTTCAGGCTTAGGCGAGAAGAAAGCGGCGAGCCGAGCCGAGCCGAGCCGCGCGAAAAAGAAAAAAGAAGACGAAGTCAGGAGCGCCGCTCGGAGCGCCTCGGAATCCCCCACCCGATCTGACCGCCTTTTCTTAACTTGCTCCTTATGGATTGGGAGAAGAGAGCTGGGTTCAACTCCTGAATTCCTCCCCAAGTCCCCGAATTTGCACTTCGATCGGAGTGGCCGGAGGAGCGCTCGCCTTCCTTCGGGCGAAGGGAACGGGAAGGACGGGCGGCGGTGGGACGTCGCTTCCCAGGACAGCTGGTAAGAAATGCCCACTTGGCACCGATAAAAGGCTCTCTCTCCCTCCCTCCCTCCCTCCCTCTCTCTCTCCCCCCATTCTGGGTTGGCGAGAGCCGAAACGACTTGCCTTGGATCGTCTGCGGCGGCGGCGGCGCGCGGCGGCGGGGTTCGCTCCGCTTGCAGGCGGAGTAAAGGTACGTCTGCCCGTGGGGAGGATTAAGCGCGTAAAGAGATTTCTCTCTGCCGCTAATCGCCACCCCGCGCCTTCAAGCTTTTCACCTTTGTCGCCTCACTTCCAAATGAACGAGCCCGGCTCCGTCGGGAGAACAGCTGGGCGGCTCTCTCCCTCTCGGCAAAGGTACGGGACGGGGAGGGGCGCGGAGCCGAGAAGGACGGGGAAGCGGAGGTCAGGGAAACGTCGCTCGACGCGGGCTTCGGGGTTCCATTTTCGGAACTGGTCCTTCCAACCTGGTGCCGGACAGCGAAGGGGACGGTTGCCAAGCGGAGAGCGGGAGATCGACCGGAGAGGAGGGAAAGAACTGTTTCTGATCGCAAACTTTCTGCGGCCTCTTCCCATCCGTGAAGAAGCTGGTTTTTGGCCCTCGTTTTACCTCCGTTGGGCCCGGAAAGTTGAGCGGAAATCCGAGAAAGGGGGTAGAGGAAGAAGGGAGCCGAGGCAGAAATCTGGACCGCTTTCACTCGAAGATGTTTTTTTTCTTTAAAACTGAGGTGAGATTGGAATCTTTATTAATATCTCTCGGCGAAAGTCGGTCCTTTGATATCCCTGCCCCAGGGGAAAAAAAAGGGGGGGCTTATATAGCAAGGTCTCTCTCTGCCTCCCTCCCTCCCTCCCTCTCTCTGCTGTAAGAACGCGGGCTATTCTGTATGTTTGCATAGGATGATTTGGAGGGAACTCGGGAGGGTTAAAGTCCCGGAGTTGTGGGAAGAGCAGTAGATCAGGCGAAGGAGCTGAACGGAGGAAGAAGCCAGGTGACTTGAGAAAAGTACCACCTTTCCAGACCAAAAAGTATCGGGATTATGAGTCGGACTGCATTGAAAGCATGCTTGGCGTGTGTGCATGTGTGCTTTCCGTGACTTCCGTGTAACCAAGCCGGCTGAAGTATTAAAACCTCCCGAGTTAAGCCTCCCCGAGAGACCTCCCCTCTTAGGTAGATAAGCGCCGCCATAGCTTTTAGAAAGGTGGCGGCGTAGCGCCGCATCCGAGGGCCCCTTTCCTCACCCGGGGCGCTCGCTCATCGCTAGTGGTCCCGTCCAGAACAGGAATCCCGGCTCGGATCTGAGATGCGGGGCGTTTACTCTGGGCCTGCGGATCGCCGGGAGGAGGAAGAGGGGAAGGGAACTTGGATGGCAGTTCTGTGTACCTGAGCGGGAAGTCGCGAAGCACGGCTAGGTCTGAGGGTGAGGGTGCGATCAGGCTGATATTCCGGGTTTGGCGAAGGCTTGAACTCGTGAGGCTTCGGGAGAAACAAGCCGGGTAGGATCCGACGGTCGAAGCGCCCCTTATTCTCTCTCCCTCCCTCCCAGGCATTCTTCGGGCGCCGCGAGGGAGGGGAGGAGCGGACGCGCTCTGAGTTGGCCGGTGCGCTTGGAAGGTTAAAGACTCGTTTCGGTTCGCCTGCTCGAACGTTGCCGAGGCTTGTGTTTCTCTTGCCCCGAGAACAGGCAGCCTTCTGGCTTAAGAGGCCGGAGTGCCGTCCAGTCACCCACCGAAGTGAAACAGGCTGGCGCTACGGCTCTCGCTCCACTCCACCCTTCCCCGCCGCGCGGGGATTCTGGAGAAAAGAGCCGGGCCGGCTGCTGAGCTCCGGAGCTAGGCAGGCCCCGCCGCGCCCGCTGCTGGGCGACTTGCTTTTTCTCCTCGCGCCGCCGGCTGTCACTCGACCCGAGGGGAAAGCAACTGGTTTCCTCGGGGAGGGGGTGGGTGGGGAGGTGCGCCGAAGGAATCCGTGTTTCCCTTCAATCTTGCGGGAAAAGACCCTCCAAGAAACGCGGTTACCATAAGCTTCGAGAAGTTCTCCTTAATTCATTTATGAACGAATCCATTATATTTGCGTGCATTAATGTATGAGAGGAACAATAACGAAAGAGAGGGAGGGAGGGAGGGAGGAAGGAAGGAAGGAAGGGAGGGAGGGAGGGAGGGAGGAGGAAGTCGGTGGACTGTCTTAGCAATTAAATGAAATGCAGGCAGGGCCTGGCTAATTCCATTTTTAAAGGTTTCCAAATCCACACTTCAACAACTCAATTGTGGACAAGTTTCTGGATCTTTTCATGTGCCTTTTGTCTTGTCAAGCAACCACCAAGTATTAATGTTTTTTCTTCCTGCTCTTGAAAAGCCCAGTGTCCAGTATCTCTCTCTCTCTCTCTGTGTGAGTGTGCATTTTGGTTTAAAATAACAAGGCAAAACACTGTGTTTTGTGGATTCAAGTCTTAATTAATTCAGCAAATAATACTGCAGCCCTTTAGAGCATGGATGAAAATGTCCAACTACCATGGCAGGTGATTCCTTCCCTCCTCCATCCCTGTCCTGAGAACCCTCATTTCTCTCGCTGCAGCATGAATGGCAGACAGGTTTTTTTTTATGAATGAGATTTCAATAAGGAAAAGGATGCTTCTCCTGATCTCTACACATGGCAGGACATGGCTTTGAATAAAAAAATGGGCTCCCCTTGTGCTTCCAGTCTTGTTGCAGTCAACATTTGGGGAACTTTCACAGGAGACAGTTCAATTCATGTAACTTCAAATACTAGTCTGTTACAATAGCCAGCATAAAGCTCAGTTAAGTTAGACCCTTCTGTCAAGTTCCTCTGGTGCTGCGTATCACACACACAAGCACCTGGCACAAAACAGGAGAAGAGAAATCCAAGTAGATCTCTCTCTCTCTCTCTCTCTCTTTTCCCCCCATTATTACACATGAACTGAAATTTCAAAAGAATACTCATTGTCTTAATATACAGTTAGCTTGAAAAACTTCGCATGATCAACATACTCAATGTGGAAGTCATTATGATCCACTCTGGGGGCCACTGGAATAATTGGAATCCCAAAGGGAAAAAAACAACTGAAAAAGCCAATAAAAGTCTGTCTGCAGTTAGTAGCAAAGGTGGCTGTGGAATGCACTTTCCATCTCAGTGTATTTCAACACATAATACACATACAACATTTGGAAATTGATTACTATATAGGGCAAAGAATTATTTTGTATTTGTTCGCCAGATGCAAATTATCACAAGATAGGTAGCATGCATAGCTATGAAAAGTGGGACTTTGCAGTAGCTGGAGGGGAGGGGAGGTTGGCATTCCCAAATAACTCTGCCATTCCTCTCTCTTCATTTGCATTGTGATTTTTTTCAATTAATTTTCAGTAGTCGCCCAGCCAGCACTAAACGTTCAGTTTTCATTCTGCTGATATTTTCTCCAATTGTTTTTTCTGCAAAGACATGGATTTCCCTCCTTCTGCTGTTGCCGGCCTTTTATAGAAAGGGTGCCATTTTGGCTACATAAGGAGCCACATTCAAGGCGTCCATACTGCCTTGCTTATTTATTAAAGTAATTTAATTCCTGTGTTCCAGTGGTGGGATTCAATTGTTTTTTACTACTGGTTCTGTGGGTGTGGCTTGGTGGGTGTGGCTTGGTGGGCGTGGCAGGGAAAAATACTACAAAATCCCCATTCTCTCCCCACTCCACTAACCTGCTTTCCAGCTCTGTTCTCCTGTGCATGGCAACAAAAGAAGACCCAGCCGATCAGCTGGGACTCCGGAGGCAGAGAATAGATGGGGGCAGGGCCAGTCAGAGGTGGTGTTTGCTGGTTCTCTGAACTACCCAAAATTTCTGCTATGGGTTCTCCAGAACTGGTCAGAACCTCTGAATACCACCTCTGCTCTGTTCATATTATAGAAAGTTTTAAGCTGGTTAGCAAAACAATAGAATCATCCTAATAAAGGTAATAACCCTCACAGATAGAGAGAGACAGAGAGACAGACACAGAATAACACAACCAAAGCATAGAATCACATGAAGCTGCCTGAGGTTAGCAAGAAAAACCCCTTCCTGATCTGTGGATAACAACCATTCCTATTTCAACAAGCCCCCAAAACCATTCTTCCAAATTTGGGGAAAGTATTGGCAGACCCCTCTGAGGAGAACTGGATTGTCCATTCAATTTTTTCCCTCTAGATATTTCCTTTTTGTTTTTATTGTATTGTTTTAAAGTGATAGTGCACCACTCAAAAACAAGAGCCAATTTGATGCAGGGCTAAGAAGGCAACAGTCTAGAAATCAGGAGACTGTGAATTCTAGCTTTGCCTTGGGCACAAAACCTTGGGCGACTTTGGGGCAGTCATTTTCTCTCAGACTTGGAGAAGAAGTGATGGCAAGCCACTTCCAAAATCTATTGCTAAGAAAATTGCAAGGACTTGTGCAGGCAGTTGCCAAGAGTCAACACTGACTTGAAGAAATGCACACACGCCCACACACACACACATACACACACACACAGACTACCCTTAATCACATTGGAGTTGGTCAGCCTATAGGTTTTACAGATTACAGATTAACAGGGTTGGAAGGGACCTTGTAGGTGATCTAGTCCAAGCCCCCACCCAAGCAGGAGACCCTACACCATTTCTGACACATGGCAGTCCAATCTCTTCTTGAAAGCCTCCAGTGATGACACTCCCACAACTTCCGAGGGCAACTTCTGTTCCATTGGTTGATTGCTCTCACTGTCAGAAAGTTTCTCCTTATTTCCAGGTTAAATCTCTCCTTGTTCAGTTTCCATCCATTGTTCCTTGTCTGACCTACAGGCGCTTTAGAAAATAGCTTGACCCCTTCCTCTGTGTGGCAGCCTCTCAAATATTGGAAGGCTGCTATCATGTCTCCCCTGGTCCTTCTCTTCACTAGATTAGCCAGGCCCAGTTCCTGTAACCGTTCTTTATATATTTTAGTCTCCAGTTGCCTAATCATCATTGGTTGCTCTTCTCTGCACTTTTTCTAGAGTCTCAACATCTTGTTTATAATGTGGTGACCAAAACTGGATGCAATACTCTAGGCGTGGTCTTATTAAGGCTTTATAGATTTAATAGGTTTAATAAATAATTTATAGGTTTAGTAAATAATTGCCTCTTTCTTTGTCTGTTCGCATCATGTCCTCTACCCAGAAGCAAAAGTTTACCTTCAGAGGAGCCCAGTGAGTCCCATGAGACCACCTGCCCCCTCCAGCTCTGCCCATTAATATCTTGCTACTTCCACTCTGCCAAGAAAGTCTGCCTAAGGTGGTTGTCCTATTACACTTAATGGTAGGTTGGCCCCAGGAAAAAACTGGAATTAAACATGAGATCTGTGCTCCTCTGCTCCCCACCCCCTCCAAAAAAAGAGAGAAATGATTGTATGAAATCCCTACCGATAATTGGTCAAATGGAATGAATGCTCTGGGCATTTTCTGCCTTTCTAATCACTTCTAGGAGGCACAAGAGAGCCCAGGAATGTAGCTAATAGCAACACTGCTGTAGAACAGACCTGAGATTTCATGAGGCTTTGATATGGCAGTGTTAGGAGATCCATGACTAGATCGGAAGCTGTAATGATTCTATTAGCATTGTTGCCCATTTGTGGCATACACTTATTAACCAGGGATGGGCTTCAAAAATTTTGCCAAGGGATTGTCTGCCTGGTTGCTGGGTGGGCGTGGTCTTGGTGGGCGTGGCCTAGTTGGCCTCCTGCACTACGGCAGGGGGTGTTTTTGCCCTCCCTGGGCTCTGGAGACTCTCTGGAAGCTGGAAATGGGCCCATTCCCGGCCTTCCCGAACTTCCGGGAGGCCCATTTTTCACCCTCCCTGAACCTCCGCATGCGCCCTGCACTTACCTGCATCCAAAATGGGATGTGGGGACTCCTGGGAGGGGTGGGGTGGGAATTGGGGGGTTCTCTGAACTGCACAGAATCTAGGGGCTCTCCTGAACCCCTGCGAACCCCCAGCAGCCCAGCTCTGAATTAACAGAGTTGTTAATAATTTTCTCACATATTCCTTCTCCTCTTTCTTTCTACAGTTCTCTTAAGCTTTTTTCTCTGAAGGCCTGGTGGTAAACTGAGTGTGATCAGAAACCCCTTTGTTTCTGAAGTGAATTAACTGAAGTGAATTAGCAGAGCCATCAGGAGGTTTCCCCAATTTTCTTTAGTTCCCCAAATGTTCACCTCACTTATGGTTCAATTGCTTTCCTTATTTATGTGAGATGAAGAGTGGTTTAGCTCTAACATGTGCAAAAATAAGTAAGGCACATGGGCTCACCTAATGCCTAGTGACATCTGAGTCAGTTCAGTCTATTTCCACCAGCAAAGGGCATAAAACTTTAGAGGCAGGAAACACTGCTGAAAACACAGCTTCTCTTCATTTATGCATGCTGGGTTTTTGTTTTGTTTTTTTGCATTTATCTCCCAACTTTCAGCTACTTCTATTGCTCATCTCCTCCTTTTTTTCTTTCATTCTTATCCTTCTCCTTGCCCTACCCTTTCCCTTTGTTTGCCATCTCACTGGCACTCTCATAGCCATCCAAACGCAACAGCATTCTCTGCCAGAACTCTTTTCTAAGGTTGGCAGGGTTTTGATTCGACGGCAGTTGATTGTGGCAGGTTATTTCACAAGATGAATTCGGATTCTAGACATTCGGGTTCCAAAAATAAATAAATAAATAAATAAATAAATAAATAAATAAATAAATAAATAAATGTGAGTGCTGAGTGAGGAATCTGCAAAAGGGGAAGTACGAATGTGTGCTGAAAGAAAGGGAAATAATACAAATATTTACCTAGAGCAAAGGAAATTGCTATGATATATATTGCCCGTGGGAAACTTTAACTCCTCCAATTGTGGTGTATTGCCCACAGCTGAAGAAAGCTCGGTCCTCCTATGGGCCCATCCATTATTCTGAATGTCCTTTCAGCCAGGTTGGATTTGTCTGACTGATTCCAAGGATTTTCCTGTGAAATCCCTGAAGTTTGTTTCTGTCATTAACTCCGACTTCCGTGCACCTCGCCGGTTAACCAGAGGGAGCAGTACTGAGAACATGCTCCCTTTGTTCTGATCTCTGTCCCAAGCATTCATGTGAGCTGTGCTTGGCTTGCTTTGCCTTTGTGCTTTGTGTGTATGTGTGTGCATTTCACTGCAAATTGTTCTGGATCAGCCATAAAAAAAAATCCTTCTGGAAACTCACTGTAGTGCTAATAATGTGCATGTTATACATTAGTTTTGAGGTTTTTCAGATACCCTTGTTGGAGAAGTGCTCTAAATACCTAAACAGATTTTGCCTGTTCACATGTAGACATACTGTTTGAATCATTCTAACATGGTTTATAACTGTATCCAGATGCGCGTTTAGCACAATAGAAATAAAACAAAAAAGGAGTTTAAGAATGTAGAAGTTACCATATTTCTGAGTTTCAAGCCCTTGTAATCCATGCAAAAAACATTCTTAGAATATGGGTGGCACCAAATGGCCTGTTTTCTTTGCTGGAACAAGAAGAAAAGAAGGAAAAGTCAGAGGTCTCCGGAGGCAAGGCAGGCTCAGCTGGATAGAACAATGTTCTGCCTTCTATTAGCAAAAGGAAAATTCAGCTGTGCTGCAAAAGGAAAAAAAGAGAGCAAAAAAGATGGCAAATGCAGTAGACAGGGCTTCTTGGGTCCATATTTTAAGAACATCTTTAGGTGATGCCTTCTGATTGTATTACATGGCAGGAGAGTCTGGATACTATGTAATCATAACATGCTGAAGGAATTTGCATACCTGATTTTGTGTTTTACTTGCCAATTTCTTTGGATAAAGTTTTAAGTCCTCAGAGCAAGTATCATCCAAATATACTAAAAATCAATTACCATAGACTCATTGAGAAATTTATTTATTTATTTGTTTGTTTATAACATTTATTTGCTGCCCATCTTGTATCCAACAACTCTGGGCAGCTTTTATCATAGCCCTCCAAGGAAGGTGAATTGCACCCAGTGCCTTTCTGCCTCCTGGAAGAAATTGCTTTTCCAGAATATTCAGTGAAAGCGTCCCGTCTTATACTAGCATTAGGACCATCATTCTGGGAAGTCATTTTTGTGTAGTACTTTGATACAATTCCAGATGCCGAAGTGGTGTGCAGGAATACATTCAGTCATATTTCTGCTTTTTAAGCCTCCACCAACTGCAACCGCAGAAAGCAGACAATAGTGTAATTAGTTGTCCAGTTGTCGAATGGATATTTAACCTGTACTGTATTTCTAAAAAGGCAGATCTTCTGGGAAAGAAGGCCAGGAAGCTGGTTCTGATCCAGAGGGACTGGGTAAAGGGCAAACACACACACACACACACACACACACACACACATATGTATATGTATATGTATATATATTCCTATCTCATGGCAGCAAGATTTTATATATATATATATGTATGTATGTATGTATGTATGTATGTATATGTATATGTATGTGTGTGTATGTGTATATATAGAGAGGGGGGGGAGAGAGGGAGGGAGAGAGAGAATGTTTATCTTCAGAAAATGATGACATGATCATATGAGGAAATTATGTTTGTCGTCATCACTGAAGTTGGGAAATTTATGCGTAACTTATACCCAACAAAGGGAATACTCTAAATTACACATAAAGAAAATCCCATTTGAATTCTGGGTAGTTACTTTCACTGCTCCCCCTCTCTCCCCGGCATTCTTGCCAGGCAAAGCTGTCAGATCCGCTCCAACTCGGCTAATGTGGTACATACAAACTCTCTCTTTTCCTCCTCCTTTAAAAAAAAATGCATTTAGTCCTTTTTTTTTTGGTCTTTCAAATAATTAAGTCCAGATTTCTCCTGCCTGGTAGAAAATGGAGCCTGTGCCGTGCAAGCGTTCCTTCCCCTGGTTCACTGCTCTTCTGTGCTTGGCTGGAGAGCGATGGAGGTAGGCAAGCGCAGGGGAGGAATGAGCAGCCCCACTCTGCCTCTGTCTCCGAGGGGAAGGGCTGCTCCCATGAGAGTCCCTAGTGGGTGGGCTGCTGGCTCTGACTCTTGCCGCCATGAGATAGGACTATAAGGAACTCTTTTCATTCCTGCAAGGAGACAACTTGATTACTGCCCCTCAATCAAAACCTGTTTACTTTACCAAATGAGAGCAGCATGTGAGCTTGTTAATTGCAGTTGGGCTCCAATGGCCTGGCTGGGATTCATTCCTCCACTGAAAGGGAGCCCTTCTAATGTTCTAGCAGTAGAGACAGAGTGATCCCAGTTGCACTCATGGAGGTGGGGGGAAGCACCCCCACTCAGGGTCCACGCTTGTGTTACAGAAGCAACGTGCTCTAAAGTTACTGAGGAGGCTGGTGACATGCTGGATTCATCCTTGAGGTTACCTTTGTATCCAGACATGAGAAATCATCTTGAAATATGTACTCCAGCTAGCTCAGCCCTTGGATCTCTTTTCGTCTAAGGGAGGAGACAAATTTATCTGCACTGAAAAGTTTTGTATTCATATTTCTTTTGAGGGCTAGGAATATTTACTGTATGGAGAGCTAAAAGGGATTTGGTCTAGAGGCCTTCTTAACATGAAGAGGTTTAGCAGAAAACCCAGAGGGCAGCAAAGGATTACACTTCCATCTAGGAAACGGTCCTCTGTGTGTGTGTGTGTGTGTGTGTGTGTGTGTGTACATTCAGAACTAAGCAGTCTAATGCCAAAGAATACCGATATCACTCTAGAATGGGGTTAACATTCAAGATCCTTTGTGTTTGACTTGCTTGTCCCCTATGTGCCCAGATTATACTAATCTGGGTCATACATCACACGAAGAAGTGGTTGCTTACTGTCTTGTGTGATCACCACCACTGTGATTTCTTCATTACCATAAGAATTGGGAAACCGTGGTTAATACAATGTGTCAATCAGGTGGTCAGGATGATGGTTTGGGATTTTACTAAAAATGTGGGAATTTATATGGTTATCTGTCCTTAGATTTGGAATGTCTCCCCAGGAATTTTTTAAAAATTATTTTAAACATAGCATGTTGGACTACAAGGTCTCTTCCAACTCTGATTATCTGTTGTCTGTTACGAGTCTTGGAATCACATTCACATAAAAGAAAAATCACTTTCACATAAAGAAAAATCACTTTGGTTCAGTACTTTCTCAGAGCCTACAAAAGATATCAAGTTCCAGGTGTCATCATGGCATTTGTGGACTATTGGGGAGTGGGTAATATCAGGGGTAATTTGCATTGAGATGTTGTTGTGCAAATTCTAACTCTAATTCTATTTATTGATTGGACATATCCAACAAATCTTCCTCCTCCTATTTTCTCCACAACAACCCCATGAAATGGGTTGAGCTGAGAGAGAGTGACTGGCTCAAAGTAATCCAGCTGGTATTCATGGCCCAGGCAGGATTTGAATTCCTGCTCTCCCATTTTGCTATCTGGTGCCTTAACCACTAGACCAAATTCTAAAACTAAACTATTGTCCCATTCCAAACCGGAATGGGACAACTCACCTCAGTCAGCTCAGCACAACCAACTTGCCACAGTCAACTCGCCATGGCTAACTCACCGCTGCAGGACAATCCACAATTCAATTTAATTATTTAAAACTATTTTTTAAAATTATTTTAATTTTTGACATTCACATTTCATTTTGTCCCTCCTTTGTCATCCTTTTCCACTATTTGTTCAATTTTTTTTAATTACATTTATATGCCGCCCTTCTCCAGAGACTCAGGGCGGCTTACAATTTTTGGGATACAACCCAGTGTGCTCAGCAATAGCCTTCATTCCATTGTATAAGCCTGCTTATTACTAAGCGGCATTTTTACAAAGTCAGCTAATTGCCCCCAACAATCTTGGGTCCTCAATTTACCTACCCCGAGAGGATGGAAGGCTGAGTCAACCTTGAGCCTGGTGGGATTCGAGCCTACAGCAGTTGTAGGCAGCTGGAACTTAAGTGCAGGCAATTAACAGGGTAACTCTTGTCCTGTCGTGAGTTGTCCTGCAATGAGTTGGCTATGGTGCTTTGGCTGTGGTGAGTTGTCATAGACCCATCCCACACAGCATCAGTTTCTTTGCCTCAGTACCCCCCTTTCCTGTTCCAAAAGTTGAATTTTTCATTTTAATCTGTTTATAAAAAAAGAGATTAACATCCAAGGTCTGTGTAGCTGGAGGATAGCCTTCTGAATAGTTTAGCTCAGGGGTCTCCAACCTTAGCCACTTTAAGACTTGGGGACTTACCTCCCAGAGTTCCTCAGCTGGCTGAGGAACTCTGGGAGTTGAAGTCCACAAGTCTTAAAGTGGCCAAGGTTGGAGACCCCCTGGTTAAGCTGACAGGTTAGTAAGTCATTTTATGACAGGTTAGTAAGTCATTTTATTTCTTCAGTTCCCATTTTAAACTTGAGGAAGTTAACATTTTTTTGTCTTTTCTTTTCTCCTTCCTCTGCTAGAGTGGCTAAGACATCTGCTTGGATTTTGGATCCCCAGTTCTCTGCACCATGCCCCTAGTTGCTTTTTTGCTCTGGGCCATTCTTCTCATTGTGGGCTGGTGGCCCTCATATTCCAAGGATTACCTCTTTGCTACTCCAAGGGTACAGCTCACTTTCAAAGGTAAGGACACCATTTCTGAATGAAAACAACATTAACAGTGTGATGGTAAACTTGTTTTGGGTTTTACTTTCTGGCAATCGGTGGTTTATCAAAAGTTCTGTTTCTGGAACATAGTTTGGAGACAGAGCAAGATCCAAACTTGAAAGTTTCAATGGCTAGTTTATCCGAGTGATTACTCTGTTTCCAAGGAAGCAGAAATCAAATCCTTTCCTTAGGACTCTAGTCATGATTATCAACAATGCTTTTCTAGAACGGGTTCTGAGAAGCCCCTGGGCTGGCAGCCTGCATCAATCAAGCACATGGCACATTGCACTTCAGTGCCTCTCTCCATCTGGAGAGAACTAGCCTTGCAGCTTGTGGCTTTTCCTTAGATCTTTGAAAGAGTCAAGCACCATGGCTGGCAGTGCAGGCAGCAGATTGACAGCTCAGTGAACCCAAGCTGCTGAATGCACTGAAGAGTTGGCAGCCACTCATATACTGAAATCCCCAGGAAGGGACTGGGCTACAATGAATGGGCCCTCTGCCTGTTGCTGAGAAGGAGACAGGTGTTGGGACGCACTGTCTGTAAATGTTCAGGGTTAGCTGGTATGAAGCAATGATTGCCTGTGAGGGATGCTGAGCTGAGTTGACAAATGGAGCTCCAAGGGTAGGAAGCTGACATGGTAGCCTCAGCATGTGACTACCCACTAGGAACAGATGGTTGTAACTTATGTGTCATTTCCTCTTAACTTCCCTTCTTCTTCCAGGCCGCAGGGAGGCAGATTAATGCACTTATTTATGGCTGATGTATATTTAGGCTGCCCCTTCTGGATTCACCAGAAGGGGATTAGGAAGAACCCGCCTTTCAATATTCCCACTAAATATTCCCATAACGTATATTATGTTGAGCATGAGAGCAACAGGTGTGTTGTATAGTGCCTTAGGGGAAACCTTTAGGGTACAGCCTCTGATGTTTTATGAGCCATAACCAAAGGCAATCAACAGGTTAACCATCAACTCTGATCCTAAAACAATGCCTAGCTTGCTTACCTCTGAACACTGAATTCTCGAAAGCCCAGTAGAAATGTTGATTGTTTCTGCTGCTCTTCTTTCTCCAAACAAACAACTTTTCTGAATGTGTAGTGGTAATTTATGAACATGGAAGATTTGTTCTATCTACATACCTCTTTAGATCAACTAGATAGAAAAGAGCAAATGTAATTGTCTTCCACATTAAAAGAAGGGATTTTGGCTGGGCCACCTTATCAGACAGAGGTGAGTGAACTGTGAAAAGCTGACGTAGCTCATCTTCTATTGTACCCACTCATCCTAATTTTAGATCTAATTGCTTAATCAACATCAACATGGTATGAATTAACTGCCATGCTAGTGGGTTGAGATGCTAGTGGGATTGAAGGGCCTAGAGCAGGGGTCACCAAGCTTTTGGACCTCAGGGACCACCAAACTCATAATTTTAAATCTTGTGGACCACTATTACGAATTTTGACTGATGGTGGCTTGCTAACATTGGTGGGAAAGTCGGTCCCATATTCCAGAGCTGCAGTAGTCACAGGACTGGCCCTTTGGTCATCCTGGAGCAGCTGCTCCTCCACCTGGGTGCACCGGCTTGCCATGGACTGGAGGAGTCGCTGCACTGGGATGACCAAAGGGCCAGTCTTGTGACTACTGCAGCTCTGGAATATGGGACCGACTTTCCCACCAACATCAGCAAACCACCCCGGGGTGAATTTCCCTCCCCTGCCATTGGTCTTACCTTCCAGTTCCAGCTCACGTGGCTCTACTCAAGGTTTGCGCTTGGCCGAAGGGTGGGGGCCAGCGGGCCATGTGTTCCTGGGCAGCCTGGATTAATTGCTTTGGGGGGAGTGCTTTGGGGGGGACATTTCTCTGCAGACCATCAACATTTTCTCACGGCACACAAGTGGTCCCCAGCCCACCAGTTGGCCTAGAGTATAAAAATACTATTAGATGGATGCATTGCAACACTGGAGACACCTGTAGATACTCTTGAGGTGTTGTTTCTGGCTTCTCTGATTTCTGTTGTTTGGGGACAGTATTTGAATTTGTCCAGATTTAATTTTCTCTTATGGGTCTGGTGTCAAACCCGTGCATTTTGTGTGTGAATATAGGCTGTACCTGTGCTTGGAAATATGACTTGAGAAACTTATGTCATTGGTTACTTGCTCAAAGTTTCAAAATACACAGAACGTACTAAGAATATCTATGCTTGGCAAATTGAGTTACATGCCACAGTGACCTATCCTAACCTACCATTTCCTACCTTTTGCGGACAAGGTGGTCCCCTGCGCCTGCATTTATTTTTCGGGTGCTGATTATATTTCTGAAAGACTGATGGGCTAGCAGCCTTCCCCAAATACACAAGAAGCCTAGGCTCTTAAGAACTGCAAGGCTTCCAGAGCTGGGTCTTCCAAAAGGAGGGAGAGGGTGGATAGAGAAGTATAAGAGGACCATCTGAGAGGACTACGTCTCCAGTATCTGCTGCCCGAAGTTATTGCTTATGCTCAGTTAAGATAGGACAGCTCTTGTCTTATTTTAAATTATTATTATAACTCTGCTTTGCCCAGAGCTGTGTTCTCTGTGTGTTCATCTCTTTTACAAAGAAGGACTTAGTTCTGGAGAGCAATCTGACCTTTTCTTTGCAGCATGAAAGGAAGAGCAAGGGTAGATGGAAACATAATCCATTCTGCCTTTAAGTAGTGTGTGTGTGCGTGTGTGTTTAATTGAAATCCTCCTTTTGACTTGTTAAAGATTTCTGCACCCTGTGGAAGGGAGAAGTTCAAACTGAGGACTTTGAAAAATAGTATCTTTGAGGTCTTTTATAAAGGGGTTGGTTTCCTGTTGTTAATCTACTTTTTTTTTAAAGTGGAAAAGCATTACCTTTGCCAGAGAATTGAGATTTTTTTTTTCACTGGATCACCTGACCCAGGGTTTTGTGGCTTTGATAAAAACAGCAAGAATAAATCATAAGACTTGGCAATAGAGCTGAAGGCTGCTGGGAAAGAATGGCCAAGACATCTGAAGGGATGGAAGAACTTGGGTAGCAGAGGTTGAGTAAGAGACGGAGAGAGATGTGAAGTTGCAGGAAATGAGAAAAGAAGCTGGACTGATTGTTAAAAGCATACAGTTTAGATAAACCGGGACTCTGGAGAACAATCTAAAAACAACTCAAAGGCACTAAGCCAAGGATTAGGAGAACAACATGAATGAAATAAGAGCTCAGGAGAGGAAAGAAGTGTTTTGTAAATGGGATTATTGAGAAAAGTCTAGGAGGAAGAGTGGCCTCTTCTACAAGAGATGGTGAAAGTAGATGGTGAATTGGGGAGGCTTGGAGTTGCATTCTTTCTGGGAAAGATCTGATCTAATCTGATGGTTACATTCAAGGCCATTAATTTTATTTCCATAGCTCTATGTGTGTAACTGGAACAGAGGGGCAATAATGATGCAGAAAGAACTGTGGAAAGAGGACCAATGGGGAGAATGGGAATATTTATGATTAGTAATATGCTTGTTCAATGTTCTTCTTTTTTTTTTTTAATTACATTTATATGCCGCCCTTCTCCGAAGACTCAGGGTGGCTTACAATTTTTTTGGAGCACAACCCAATGCGCTCAGCAATAGCCTTCATTCCATTGTATATGCCTGCTTATTACTAAGCGGCATTTTACAAAGTCAGCTTATTGCCCCCAACAATCTTGGGTCCTCAATTTACCTACCCCGAGAGGATGGAAGGCTGAGTCAACCTTGAGCCTGGTGGGATTCGAGCCTACAGTAATTGTAGACAGCTGGATCTTAAGAGCAGGCATTTAACAGCCTGAGCCACCAAGGACTCTTTTTTTTTCTGACTATTCTTCCAGCGATTCCTGTGTTTGCTCAAGATGCCATTCTCAGTTGCATGATATTGCTGTGTTACTGCCACTATGCACTATATGGTCAGCCACATAAGCCTTAATGCAATTATTCTTTAGCATGCCTGCATGCCCGGGGACAGTGGGATTAGAGCTGAAAGATAAGCATTATCATGCAAAGTATGTAGCAGAAAACATGCTTTGGACATGCTCTCACAGATCCTTTGGAAGCTTTTTTCTGAATCTTCCCTAATTTCTCAAAGCCAGAGCTAATTTACATCACAGCTTTGTAGTATGACAGATGCTTTTTAATAAGCCCATTCTAAATCTGCCCACTAAGGCAGGCTAATGGTCTCATGGCTCATCTAAGTGTAGATTAGCCTTTAGCACTAAATCAAAAAAATGAATCCAAGGCATAGATAAAGAGGTAATCCCCAAGTGAGCAGGTAGAGATTTCTGTGTCCGCTTTCTCCATTTTTAGCAATACTTTTCCTCAACAATGTGCTCCTATTTTCACTCCCTTTTTCTCCCATTTTATGGATGCTGCTATTATCGGTGGTCACCGTGACTGTATTTAATTCAAACAACAGACCAGAAAAACTGATCTGTTAATAAGGCTTTATTGATTCATGAGGCTGTCACCTACTATACGTCTTCGTTCTTCTTCTTTTTCACAATTCACAAGTACATGAGATTCATGGTCCCTTTTGCGAAACAGTTCTATGCAGTGAGAGATAAATGGTGAAAAGTGTGTCATGAGATTGCAAGACAAACTCTGCTCTGTTGTGCAACCCTGCTGTCAGCTTTGGAAGCCATATTGAGATGTGATGCTCCCATGGGGGACAGATGGTGATTGGGCCATGTGATGTGATGATAGCTAAGGGGCAGGGTTGGGATTTAAATTTTTCATAACCGGTTCTGTGGGCATGGCTTAATTGGTGGGCTTGGCTTGGTGGTCATGTGACTGGGTGAACATGGCTTGGTGGTCATGTTATTGGCTGGGTGTTTGCCAACTCAATATCATTGAGGCACGCATCTCTTCGTCTAGCCTCTCATGACTGTGGGGATGCTGCAGCAGTCGTAAGTGTGAAAAATGCCATTGTAACTTTGAATGGTCACTCCACACAAGCAAAGTACCAGCAAAGGAAAACTCTAGAGACGTTCCTGAGACAGGAAGTCTAGTCCTGCCAAGAATGTAATAAGGAAAGGCAGTTTCTGTAAGCAACACCAGAATGTTTCCTTCCTGCCTTTCTTACAGGATTAGGCCAGTAATTTCTTCTAACAACCGGTTCTTCGAACTGCTTAGAATGTTAACAACCGGTTCTAGAGAATAGGTGTGAACTGGTAGATCTCACCCTTGCTAAGGGGGGATGGATTTGTAGTTTTTACTTTTGCAAGGAAGCCCGAAACTTTCAGATTAGGGATTCCACAGACATGCCAGTTACTATCCAAATAAAAGGAACCTTTGAGAGATGTCTGTCTTGGAGTTATTGGTCGGAGTGGAGGTTTGCTGGAAGACTGACACCTGCACTGCAACCCTGAAAGGCCCTCTAGGCCATCCTGTTTGGTTCTCTCTCTGATTAATTTCCAAAGATAGCGGGGTGCCTTTTCTGTGGTGTACTTTATAAAAGCAATTCTAAATTTAAGAAATACACAATCTGTTGGTACCTCATAGTGTTTTGAAATGAGCAGTTAGGTTAAATCAGGGGTGTCAAACTCCAGGCCCCCAGGATGGATTCAGCCCATGGGGTGGTTAGATCATCTGGCCTATGGGGCCACCCTGGAAATAGTGAAGGAGCAGCCTGCAGTGCCTCTGCCAGTGAAAATGGAACTCTGGAGGGTTGCTCATGGCCTTCCGCTGAGGTGGTATTCAGCAGTTCTGATGAGTTCTGGAGAACTGGTAGTGGAAATTTTGAGTAGTTCAGAGAACCAGCAAATACCACTTCTGACTGGAGATTTTACAGTACCCTTTCCCTGCCACGCCCACCAAGCCACACCCACAGAACCGGTAGTAAAGAAATCCCACCACTGGCTTTCCAGGCCCCATTTTTGCTGGCAGAGAGCTGCAGGAGGATCCCCCCAAGCCCCAAGTGATATTGAACTGGCCATGCCCACCCTGGCCACACCCATCCTGGCCGTGGCCACCCCAGCCCCCTGAGGTCAAAGGCACCCTAATGTGGCCCTCAATGCAACAGAGTTTGACACCCCTGTGTTAAAGGAATTTTGAACGCATTTAATTTGTTTGAATTGGGCTTTGGCAGGCTCTATATTTGATCTGGGCATTTGGGGATGAGAAAACTTTTGGTATTTATTTTATTTATTTTCTTGGACTTATAGGCCGCCCTCTCTCCTGAGGGACTCAGGGCGGCTTACAATAAGAAATAAGAATACAAATATTAAAATACAATTAAACCAATTGAATTAGCCCAATAAAAATTAAAACCCAATTAAAAACTAAAATCGATAAAACCCCACCCCACCCCATTCAGTCCAGGCTGGCCTGTTGAAACAACCAAGTCCCAGGTCAGGAAAGGTCCACAGGGTGGGTGCTCCCACCCCTGGGTGCCACCAGCCGACAACGTCTGGCTGACGGCACCCCCAGGAGGCCCTGCATGTGGGAGTGTACAGAGTGATTGGAAGTCGACTCTGGCAGGAGATGCTCCCGCAAGTACCCCGGACCCAAGCCATGTAGGACTTTATATATGATCACTAATACCTTGAATCTCACCCAGAGGGCAACTGGCAGCCAATGCAGGTTGCGCAGGAGGGGAGTAACATGGGAGTATCGGGACACTCCCATCACTACCCGCACGGCCACATTCTGCACCAGTTGAAGCCTCTGGATGGTCCGCAAGGGCAGTCCCATGTAAAGAGCATTACAGTAGTCAATTCGGGAAGTCACGAGTGCATGAGTAACCATCCGTAGGGAATCTTGGTCCAAATAGGGACGCAATTGGAGCACCAGACGAATCTGGGCAAATGCCCCCCTGGTCACAGCTCCCACCTGCTCCTCCAAATTGAGCTGTGGATCCAGGAGGATACCAGGAGGTATCAAGAATATATCATCCAATTCTAGTTTTAATGCAACTAGCCTAATTAAAATTTTATATAGTCTTTTCAATTGTCCAATTGCCAGAAAGAGCAGTAAGCTGATTTTGGAGATAAATGAACAAGCACCTTCTATTACCACCCTACTCATCCTCAAAAAGACCTTAGGATGACATTTTTCTGCCCTATTTCCAAAGGACCCATTTTTGTAATGTCGCTCCAATGCTCCTATTGTCTGAGCTAGACTGATGTCACTTAGTGCAGACTCATCTCTGCAGTTAATAGCCTATTTTGCCAAGGAAGGACCATCCCTTCAGCCCTGCCAATGCTTATCATGCAGTCTAATAATTTCTATGCTTCCATTTCCCAGCACTGCTGTAACAGCAGAGTGGTTAAAGATCTTTGTTTAACCAAGCCCCCTTTATTTTTCCCTGAGTCAATCATTTGTGCATCCGTATCTTTCTCCCTTTTATCAATGGGGCAAATGAAAAGAATTGGAGGAAGGGAGGAGGTCAGTGAGAAAGTGGGAAACTTGGGAGGAAGAGTTAATCATTATGGGTGCTTAACATGGTCCAGGCCACCAGCATTGCCAGTAATACTGCAGTCAGGCCTTTAGAGATAGATGAGAGAATCATTGTAGAGAAAACCACCCACTTCCCTGGGGTTTTTTTTTCTTGGCAGGTTAATCAGCAAAACAAAGAAGAAGAAGAAGAAGCATAATTTAGTACCAGCAGGAAGGGGAAAAGTTATAACAAGGACTGGCTTGCAAGCGGTGTTGTGATAAGTGTTGTTATGAATGTGTAATCATATAAAGTAAATTTGTGGTTTGGAATAACAATAGTGGAGATGGCAACAGAGTGAGGCTTACAGCTGCCGTTTTAGTAAGTAAAACAACTTTCCAGCTGATTTTGACTTTATGGACACATTCATGTCACTTTCATGGCTGTAGTGTGGAAGTAGTTTGCCACTGCCTACTGTCGAGACTTTTTTCAATTCTCAGTTTAGCCTACAGATGAGCTGCTGGAATAGCATAGCATAGCATAGCATAGCATAGCATAGCAGAGTTGGAAGGGACCTTGGAGGTCTTCTAGTCCAGCCCCCTGCTCAAGCAGGAGAACCTATACTATTTCAAATAAGTGACTGTCTGGATTCTTCTTAAAAACATCCAGTGAATGGAGCACTCACAATTTCTCAAGGCAGCCTGTTCCACTGATTAATTGTCCTTGCTGTTAGGAAGTTTCTCCTTAATTCCTGGTTGCTTCTCTCCATCCATTGCTTCTTGTGTAGGGACAGGCTCCCTACAGTTAATATATGAGCACAGACACTAATGACTTCTCCTGAAACAATATGTGCATGATGAGCTTGAAATTAAGATAATGTTAGGACTTAATGGTTCTTGCCATTTTGAGAAGTATGACCCGTACAGCAGTAGCCCTCCAAAGAATTTGGCATATTGGATTCCTTCACCTTCAGTATACGCAGGAGAAGCTGGAAAGAACTACAGGCTATTTTATCATTATTTTCTTCATCTGATCTAGAGGCTGTCAATGCTTTTGCATGACCTACCAGGAATGATGTCCGCACCTGAAAGCCAGTGGGTGCATATGGCAGTGCATCCAGTGTTCAGAAATCTTTGCTGACACACTTGCCTTTAACTAAGATCAAAGGGCCAATTGATGGGAGAGTGGCATTTCTCTCATTGCTCATGTGAAGAATTGTACTACTTTTAATAACACTACCTGAATATGGCAAATCTCTTTCTTAACTGTGATCAGAAATGGACTCCAGGTTTTCTGATCAAAGCAGACTAGAAAGCTTTCTTTTATCTCTTGCAACTGTTTATTTCATTGATGCACCCTGTTTGCGTTAGAATTAATCTGTCACACTTTCTGTGCTTTTGTGATAACCACAGAAGGAAAGCACTGCTAAGAGCACTATTTTAAAAAGTGCTGTGGAACACACATACTTCTTAATCTAGGAGCTCAATTGTTAGAAGGTGCGTGTATGTCACAAACTCATTTCACTTGATAATGAGATTGTATTTTCAGGGTGTAGACCAGAGTTGCTCAACTGAAAGTTGGGACCAAAAAGCATACCTGGTCTTTCATGTGCAGGGTGGGTGGCACCAAGGTAAAACTCAGTTGGGTTTACAGTGAATTAAACTGAATAAACTGAATAGGATTACACGTTCCCTATACTTAATGACCTTTTTTGTCCTGATAATATTACATTTTGAGCTCAACTTTTGAGAGGGGAAGATGTCAGAGCTGCCATCTGTCAGAAATGCTATAGGGTCTCCTGCTTGGATGGGGGGGGCTTGGACTAGATGACCTACAATGTCCCTTCCAACTCTATTAACCTGTTAATATCTGTTAATTGCAACTTTGGAGGATGCACATGTACCCCCAAGTTGTGTGCCATTGTTGCATATAGACTATTTAATGCTAGCCCTGGTTGGTGCTTTCCCTAATCCACTCCTGTTATTGAATTTTTAACCACTTAATCCTTGGAATTTGGACAGCAGCACCAATTACTAATGACTATTGTCTAGAGTGAAAGGCTATTGTGTAGAGAGCAATGAGTTAAGATTAACCATCTCTGGAGATATTAGGAAGGCAGCAATGGTGGGTTTTTATTGCAATCAGGTTTAAAGTGCTTCAAATGGTCAGAACTAATCTCATCATCTTCAGTTACTAGTGTCAATCTTAACTGGACTAATGTATCTCATTTTTCACATAAAGAATTAACACACACACAAGCCAATACAACTGGTAGCTTCGGTCTTAAAAGCAGGAAGGTGCTACAGTTGACATGCTACCATCTGGTTGGCCAACATGTAGACAGAATGATGGAGCAGATAGACCTTTGATTTGATGCCAACATGACGCTTCTAAAGCTGTTAGTCCTTCAGAGCATTTGTGTGGTGCTGTTGGAAACTGACCACTGGGCTCAGCAGATGAAACATGGCTCCACTGAGATAGCGGTTACATTTCCTAACCATGATTAATGGCAAGATGGAGGAGAATGCACTGATAGGACAATGGTGCATGATGAAAGCAGAAAAATTGCCTGAGTGACCACTTTGGAAGTACTGCTCTCCATCTGGTAAAGAGTAAAACAATTTGCTTCCTGCTGCAGCCAATTCAAAAAGCCTGTTGTTCTGCTTATACCAGTGTTTGTACTAACACTCAGTGGGAACACCCAGACCACTGCTACTGAATCATAATTAGAACCCTGAGATTAGCCTGTCACTGTCATTCTGCAAAGAAATGGTGCATACCGCATACAATTTATCGGTAGCTCAAGTTCATTCCAGCTGAAGAACTCCAAGGCATCAAGAACCACTATCTTGTGTATTGCTGTCAGATTTATCAAGTTAAAATTATATGTGTTGGCAATGAGAGTACAGATTTTGAACATTTGTGTTTGTGAAGTCTGAAAGTTGCTGGGAGAATGTCATTAGAAGAGACCAGAGTATCTCCCCTTTCCCTGAACAACAAAACTTAGATTTGCCATACTCTGCATGGAATCTGACATATCTTTGTTGCTTTAAATTCACCTGAGCAACAGTTTTTCTAGACATCCTTCATATCCAGGCATTTATTTAGTATTATTTAGCTCTGATAGAAATGTTCAATTTTACAATAGCAAAGTCAACCTGTAATGGTAACATCTCATCTGAATCTCTCTGCTCCATGTTTCAGCCCCAGCCCACATACAAAAAAATGGGGACATGTCTCCAGAAGGGAAATAATAACCAGCAGTGGAAAATTTGGCAGGATTCTGACTAGTTCCCCTACTTGCAATTAAATTTTGTTTTCTGAGGAAGGATGAGATGGGAGAAACTATTTATATCATGTTGATATGTACATTTTGTTTCAGGATTCTTCTCAGGAAAAACAGGTTAGCTCTTCTTAGCCAAGAGCTCAATAACCTTCTTCCCACATCCCTTCTTGTTGCATGAATTTATTTATTTAGATGGTTGGAGTCAGTTGACAAGCAACTAATATTTTACCAACCTGCCAGCTCTTCTATGCTGGATGGCAAGAACATAAGTTGGGGGAGTGTGGCTGACCAAATTCTACTCTATTTCTGTTCTTTGGTTGAATGAAATAAAGTAGAACAAAAACGAAAGTCATAGCTGTAGTCCATCACCTAGTTGGCAAGCAAGCTGTTTTCTTTGTACATGAATTAGTGATTCAGGCTGGACTAGGAAAGCATGAATGTAGGTTTACAACTTCTACAGTCATTCCAAATGCTGTCACAGCATTTTGAGTGGCCTTGGTAATCCTTTCCTGTTCACTTCTCAATCCAATGCCTAGATGTGGACAGAGCATTTCATTCTTTTGCAAGAAGAGGGAAGTGGCATCAGCAAGAGAAGAAAAGGGAACAGTGGGCATCCTCTCAAAATTTTGATGATGGTTTCCCCCATTATTTGTTTCATTTCCATTGACATGCAATCAGACAGGAATTAGAACAAATAGAACAGTAGAACAAAAGCCCCAGTATATGATAAAGATATGTCCAGAAAAGCACTTTCAGGATGTTCTTCATTGATATGTTCTTGCAGCAAAATGTCTCTGTTCTCTAAAATCTGGAGGAAGGTGGAGTTTCCACTCAGAGAAGCGAGTGTTTACAAGAACATGATTGGTGTCTCATTATAGCAAATACTAATAACTCTTTGAATATCATTTCATAGTTGTTGTTATAATACCTGCCAGTTTTATAATCGGCATATGGCCCAGAGGTGGTATTAAACCAGTTCACACTGGTTCGGGAGAACCGGTAGCTGTGATTTAGCATGGGTCGCCGAACCGGTGGTGACCCCTGGCTGGCCATGCCCCCGTGTAAGAAGTCTTCTCCAGCCGCCCTTTCTTCGGAGCAAGAACCCTGTAGCTGCCACCCCGCTTCTCCAATGGGCCAGTGCATGTTGTGCTTTTTTCGGTGGGGCTGGAGAACACGTGGCAGTTGCAGGCTTCTTGCAGCAAAAATTATTGATCTTCAGCTTCGCTCTGCTTCTCCAATAGTCTGGCGCCACCCTATTCTATGTGCTGGCTGCTCGGACTTGCTGGGCCCGGCACATAGAACAGGATGTGCTTTTTTCAGTCGGGCATGACTCCAGCCACACCGAAAAAAGCATGCAGCAGCTGCAGGCATCTTGCAACAAGGGGGGTGAGAAGCCTTGGGACATCCACCCACCCACCTGCTGGCTGGCTGAGCCGGGCCAGGCTGGAAGAAGCACGTCCGCTGGGAGAAGGAAGAAAGTGCGCTCCAGGAGGGTGGGTGCCAGGCAGGCAGGCGGATGTCCCGGGACCACTTAAAGCAACCCCATGGAAGAAGCCAAGAACCGAGAGCAAAAGTAGTGGCGGCAGGGGCAACGGCATGTGTGTCCCTCCACGAGTGTGAAGGGACCTACCAGTTCTGAGGCACGGACCCACCATGCCTCTGAGAAAAAGAGGAGATGCCAAAGCCCTGGCTGTCAACTGGGAGGGGACTGTGGAGGGACACAACACATGCCCTTGTCGGCCCTGCTGCCGGTACTTTAGCTCTCAGTTTTGACTTCTTCCATGGGGGTGCTCTTAAAGTCGATCTTTAAGAGCTGGAAGACGTTTCATTAGATTGCCGCCAACTCATTGTTGGGAGAGGTGTAGCCCCTGAATACATGAAAAATCTTGGGCAAAGTTCTCTGACTTTTAAAAGGCATCCGCATGGTGTCTGCCTCCCTTCACACTCCTTGTGCACACCAGGAATGCCTAACCAGAATGAGAGAGCAAAATTGGCTGCTATGGGGCAAACACCTTGGCTTTCCCTCTTGCTCCTCACAGTCAGCCTGAGTCAGTGCGGTTCTTTACTTGGGCAGCCAGATGGCCGTAGCACCGCCTGCAGCAGCAACAATGAGGTACAGTAAGATTTGGCAGTGCAAATTTATCTCTGAGAGGCTTTTGGCAAAAAAACAAAACAAAAACCTAAAATAAAACCCATTCAGCAGGCAGACTCAGCAGGCAGTCGTGATCTTTAGTTGGGCTTTTTTTTCATCAGCCCAAGGGCGGAGGGGGCAGGAAAGTACATAGGAAATCACCCTGTCTCTGCAGCATTGGTCATGTGACTGAGTGGGCAAGGCCAACTCAACGTTACTTGCAGCAAGGTGCCACATCGCCTTGCCGAGTTGGCCACGCCCACCCAGTCACATGACCACCAAGCCACACCCACAGAACCAGTAGTAAAAAAATTTGAATCCCACCACCGCTGTGGCCTGTTGGGTCTTATGGGTAAGACCAACAAAGCAATATTATTGACAATCAAACAAAGCTTCAACAAAAGAACCTGGAGCTTTGAAATCAAATCAGAGCGATTTGCAGGAACTCAACAGCGAATTAACAGGAGCAACCTTTGCCAGACAAAGTTAATTTTCAATTAAAATTGGTATTACTCAATAGAGTGACTTTATGCCAAAATCAGAAAGACGTAGTCTCGTTGAACTCCTAGCAGCAAATTAAAAACGATAAAAATAGCTATTAAGAAAAAAAATCTCCATATCAGTTGCACTGAAAGATGAAAGATTTGTCAGCATCCTTGGTTAATGCACTCTACTGACACACTAACCTGAATCATACATGAAAGACACCAGTTACCATGCACTGATGGCACAAATGCTTCGGTGACTTCTTTCTCAGCTAAAGCCAGGGCATTACACCACCAGCACCAGCACCTCCTCCTCCTCTTCTTCTTCCTCCTCTTCTTCCTCTTCTTCTTTCTAGCATATTCCTGCAGATGCAGGGTCCACTTTTTGGATCATTGAACACCACTTTTTGCAGTCAGCTGCATCTCTGGTGCATGTCCAGTGCATTACACATCGTGCAAGTGTATGGTTAAGAAGCATCTCCAGAGCTTCTCTTCTCAGAAGTAGTCTGATATGTAGGACAACAGCAGTTGATGCCAGCAAACAACCATAATACCACCAAAACCACCATTGAACAAGATGAGGTAGTCATATCAGGCAAGAGGTTTTGAGGTAACATGTTGGTTATTGATGAATTTTTTACTTCTAAGGACAGACAGAGGGAAGAGACATTTTCTTTCAAAGCAACTTTAGTAGCATGTGAATTGACTTGTGTGCAGAGGGTGAATTCATGGGGAAGTAAATAATGAAAACAGCAATGTTCCATCACAATGCATGCTTCACCATCAGATCTTCTGCTTGGATGACTAGGAGGAGCCTTTTATTTTATTTCAGGCTGCAAAATATCTTGATGACATGCTTTCCTCTATTTAATTCCTATCAGTTAGAAATATAAGCACTTTCTCTGGCAATTCCAGCGGAACCAGCAAGGGTAAGAGGAAAAGGAGAGGCAGCGGTTGTGGAAAACTCATGTCTGAACAAGAAAGGAAGCACTGCCAATTACACTAGCCAGCATTTTCCATCCTGTAATGAGCAGAAGTTGGTTTCTAATGGCTGTCATTTCCCCCATTTTTCTCACGACAAGGATGGGCTCAGGGGAGATCCTTGCCCCTGCCTGGCTTCCTGGTCACATGTGAAGAAACCCATGGGAATCGAGCCGTATAATAGGCAGTTGCGGCAGTGTATGTGCTGAATAGCCCTACTCCACCCTCTCCAAAGATACCATTCGATGACTGCATTTGGCGGTGCTCCAGCTGGGACAAGAAAATGTAGTTTTGAAAGAGCCACCCATTGGTGGGAGCTGCTTTGGAATTCTGCCTTAGAGAACTGTTTGTTCTGATTCAAGGGCCTGGATCAGGTCCTGAAAGAAAAATAAAGCTGTGTATGCTTGAGCAGCAGGGACGATAACTAGAGTGCAGTGTAGGTTTGGTGGCTTTGCTTCCCCCTTGTGCACTTTACACTGGGGCTGTGCAGAGGCAGTGAAAGGCCCTTGGAGAAAACAACCTGTTGCTGGAGGGCAGGGGAAAATGTTTGTGTGTTCCATTCCACCCAGTTGCTTTCCACAGGGGAATGTGGGGGAATGGCAGAAGAGAAACAGAAGTCCTGTTTTCAGGCATAACCTCTCCCTGCCTGGTTGACTAAGGTCAAATCATTAGACTTGCCCTTGCAACTCTAGCTGCCAGCAGCAATGAAGTTGGGCCTCCTGTGAAATGAGGCCAAAGACTGGAGTTCTAAGAATTCTAAGAATAATATGATTTATCCCCTACAGCTGTCCGCTCTATTTAAATATTTGCACAAAATAAAATGATAAAGTCTCCCTTCAAACTGTGTGTGACTGCTGGCAACTTCTTGAATACATCCATCTAGTCTCCTTGGCAACAATATGGAAGCAGCTAATCTGTGCTTCTGGAACTTTCTGGGGGTCTAGCCTGCAGTGCTGGTCTTCCGTGGAAGTACTGACTAGGCCTGAACCGCCATTATTATTATTATTATTTTTAAAAATAGCAATAGCACTTAGACTTACATACCACTTCATAGTGCTTTACAGCCTATGTAAGAGGTTTACAGAGTCAGCATATTTACCCAACCTGAGAAAAATGGAAGACTGAGTCAACCTTGAACTGGTGAGATTCGAACTGCCAAATTGCTGGCAGCTGGCAGTCAGCAGAAGTAGCCAGCATTACTGCATTCTAACCACTGCACCACCACCAAATGCTGGTTCATAGGTCCCGACGTATTAGTTCCTTGTCCTAAAATCACAGGAAAAGTATATGGCACGTATATAAAATTGGCAGTTCCTTGTTGAATTTTAGATATTTCAGAGGATATGTTGGCCCTGGTTATCAAATGACCCATCATTGAGGCTGTGGAGATGGAATCAAGACTCTGTTTTGAAGGCATTCATCTCAGCACTGCTACCTCAATCACTTCCTCTCCTCTCTATTCTAATACTCTTCTCAATCTATCTAGTTTTGTGGATGTCTTAGTTCTACTAAACCATATTCTTTCCTAATAATGAGTGGTTCAGCAATCTGCCAGGGTTGGTTTTTTTTTGCCTTTTCTATTTAAAATGGTGTGTCTATTTAAAATGGTGTATTTATTTACCCCTAATAGTTTCCATTACATCCTATTATTGGATGCCTGAATTTTTTGGTATTCTAGGCATAAAAAATGTTGTGTCTTACACTTAAATTTGCTTGCCAACAAAAACCATCCAAGTTAAGTACTTTAGCCTGAATCATATTACTTGTGTTGTGGAAAGTAAGGTGGAAGCAATCATACCAATGTAATTTCATTGCTATTATTTTATTACAATGAAAAATATCAAATAACTATTAATAGAAAACAGCGTGCCTTTCTCAAATATTATTTGCAGATTGCTTATGGACAGATCTGAAGAGTTTCTCAAATCTCTTGGTTTCTTATAGGAATGAGCAACATCCATGCATACCACACATGTGGTTTTCAGGCTTGAATATGAACTCAATATATCTATATTATAAATTGTTGGTAGACTTTTGCCAAGGGGTTTCAATGAACAACTGAGATTGTCTGCACAGATTTTTTTTATTCCTTTTTTAATTTTCAAAATGCCAAAGCCTCATCATTTGGGTTTACAAATGCTTAATAATCTAAGAGTATTTCATGTGCTTAGCCCCATGTAGTAGTTTTGTTTTTTATAATGGCAGCATCTCACTAATCTGGAAAAAGTAAAGTATGATTGGATCTGGGTGGACCACCAAGAACTTTCACATTTGCAGGCTACATGGAGAAATATAAAAATATACCGAAAGTGGTGAATCATTTTTGCTCTGTGGTCCAGAAAACAACATGGTCATGTCCATAGAATAGCAGCAGATCAACCTGATTTGAAGGAAACTTTACTTTTTATGATCTTTTGCTAAGGGAGATCTGAATTAAATATTCCAAGGGAGAAGAAGCATGAGAAAGAGCTAGAACACAATAGGGTATCCCATAAAAAATAAAATTAAAACCATAGGCAATCAATCCATCAAAAATAATATCAGAACCATATTAGAACCTTCGAGTTTGACCACCATGCCTAAGAGAATATCAATATTGAGTCCTTGGTGGCTCAGGCTGTTAAATGCCTGCTCTTAAGATCCAGCTGTCTACAATTACTGTAGGCTCGAATCCCACCAGGCTCAAGGTTGACTCAGCCTTCCATCCTCTAGGGGTAGGTAAATTGAGGACCCAAGATTGTTGGGGGCAATAAGCTGACTTTGTAAAAATGCCGCTTAGTAATAAGCAGGCATATACAATGGAATGAAGGCTATTGCTGAGCGCATTGGATTGTGCTCCAAAAATTGTAAGCTGCCCTGAGTCTTCGGAGAAGGGTGGCATATAAATGTAATTTAAAAAAATGACTATAGTATATTAATGATAGCATAATAGATGAGATAGGGACTTGATTTAAAACAAACAAGCAAACAGCTGTCTAGATTGCAATCAAGAGTGCTGTCAAACTATGTTAACTTTGGGCCCAAGGTGTTTAGGAGGAAATTTGCAAAGCAGGTCTTCCTCAAATCCAACTAGCTAAACTCAAGCAGGTTTTTTTAGTCAGTGGAAATTCCTGTAATGATCATTTTTCTCACCTTGTTATAACATCAGAAGGCTGAAGATGGTAAGATGAATCTAGAAAAATCAACAATAAAGCCACAGCAAAAGTTTGAAGTGTGGAAAAGGTAATAACTGCCGTGAGAATGAGCTGTTAACATTAAATAAGAATGTGTTTTCTTTACTATGCAAATTATTCCATGTCCCAACACCCAACCATGCGTCAGCTGAAGTGAAATTGTATCAAAACTGTGACCGCAGCAAAATCCCTCCATAGAAGGAGAAAGCAAGGAGCCACAGGGAATAGAAGATGGCACCTTTCACCTCCAGGTCAACAGGGCAGGAGAGCGATTACCAATAAGGAGATTTGAGGCCTAAGCAGAACAAGTTGGTGGTCTTAAATTAACCTGGCTTCTATTGTGTCACCATTTCTTCTTTTGTTTGGAATGTTCCAGAAAAAAAACAACCTGTGAATTGTACTGAAGGGTAATGGCTTTCAGCAGACATGATGGAAAGCTGCTGCTGTCTGGTGCTGAGATTTTGACTGGAACTGCTCTTTGGATCTTAAATTTTGATATACTGGAATGGAGGGACTAGATTTAATTTCCATGTACCTACTTTTACCTTTAGATTTTGTAAACAGAAACAATGGATTACTTTAAACACATGTATCCTTCTGTATTTTACATTTGTGTGTGCAAATGTTTGTATGTATGAATGGAAAAAGTAGTGTACTTATGCTATGGTTCCTTAGCCAGACTCACTGAATTCCCAAAGTAAATGCTAAAAGTTGAAGTGTGGATTTAGAATATAATATGGCTTCAATGAAAGAAGATTTCCCAATATGGAGAAGCTTTTGTGATTTTTCTCTCTGTTTCTTGCCAAAGATTTTAATCCAGTAAAATCAATTTTGAAGCATAAAAGTAAATATCGTTTCAAAGTTATAGAGTGGTCCAAAATATTTTAAAAACAACTGATAAGAAGTCAAAATATATACAGATGAAGAAACTCAGGATTATTTAAGGTCTCCTTATACGGTATGTCAATGTCATTACAAATAAATGGCCCATCTTCTATACTGGGTGAAATTGTACTTTTTTCCCCCTGTGGACAAAATTATTTATGTGAGATATTTGGATTCAAATACAGTCCATCTATATATTTATAATTGACAATTTTCTTCCTGTCCACTCTTGGTGCTTCTTATGATTCATCCTAGGTCATAGCAAACACAGGTAGTCTGTCAGGATTCCAGCAAGCACCCTAATTAAATCATGATTCTCGAGCCAAACTTTTTAAAACTTCAAAGGATTTATTAGAGGCGACATACTGGCACTGCCCTGTATGTAGCCAACTCTGGCATACGTAATTTACAGTCACCTGTGACCCTATTTCCCCCCTCCCCCCTGGGTCTCATAAACCAGATTCTCCAACTGAGCATGTTCACTGGCTGGGTGTCATCATTCACATTCTCCAATTAAATATACTTGCAGGCATAAGCTCTGGTATTTTAGTTACAATCTTTTATAGATAAGAGTTGGAATATACTTTCACTTTCAAACTGCTGCACTGCTCTTCCAGATTTCCTCCCCCCCCTTTTTTATGGCAACTACTAAAACAGGCATAGGAATGTTTTATGAGTTGACATTTGGCTCCTCTCACTTCTTGAAGGTGACCTGTATAAAGCAAAAAGCAAATTGAGTGCAGATATATAATTTAGGGTTGCAAACCTGCCCCCAGGCTTGGTTGGATTTTCTGCATGGAATCTTGCTATGAGATGGTCAAATGTTTTATGAGTTGACATAGTCCTTGATGTACAACCACAATTGAGTCCAACATTTCTGTTGCTAAGTGAAACATTTGTTGAGTGAACATTGCCCCATTTTATCACCTTTCTTGCCACAGTTGTTAAATGAATCACTGCAGTAGTTAAATTAGTAACACAATTGTTAACTGAATCTGGCTTCCCCCTTGACTTTTCTTGTCAGAATGTTGCAAAATGTGATCATATGACCACAGGATACTGCAACCGCCTTAAATAATGAGTCAGTTGCCAAGTATCTAATTTTTTTTCATGTGACCATCGGGATGCTGCTATGGCTATAAGTGTGAAAAATTATTTATTTATTTATTTATTTATTTATTTATTTATTTATTTATTTATTTGACTTGTATGCTGCCCCTCTCCCGAACGGACTCAGGGCGGCTCACAGTTAAAACCAATACAATAAATTAATTACCTAAAATAGAATTAAACCAACAAGCCAAATTACTAAAACAAATTATAAAACAACCCTCCCCCAAGAGGAGTCAGCACAGCGCAGTCTGCTCAAATAGCCAACTTTTCAAGTCGTGGTGGAAGGTGCGGAGGTCAGGGGCCAGGCGGAGCCCCAGAGGTAGTTGATTCCATAGGGCGGGAGCCGCCACAGAATAGGCCCTCCCCCGCGTCACCGCCAAACGATATTGGGTCACAGACGGCACGCCGAGGAGTCCCTGCCTGTGCGCTCATACAGGGCGGTTGGTATTCGATGCCGGCAGTAGACGTTCCTGTAGATAGCCCGGACCCATGTCTCGTAGGACTTTGAATGTCAATACCAAAACCTTGAATCTCATTTGGAGGGCAACCGGCAACCGATGCAGGCCACGCAGGAGGGACATAACGTGGGAGAACCGGGAAGCTCCCATCACAACCCACGCGGCAGCATTCTGCACCAGTTGAAGCCTCCGGATGGTATGCAAGGGCAGTCCTAGATAGAGAGCATTGCAGTAGTCGAGCCGTGAGGTGACAAGTGCCTGAGTGACCGTGCAGGGCATCTCAGTCCAGATATGGGCGTAACTGGTGAACCAGCCGGACCTGGGCAAAGGCCCCCCTGGCCACGGCTCCCACCTGCTCCTCCAACCTGAGCCATGAATTCAGGAGGACCCCCAGATTCCGTGCCCTGTCCATGGGGGCAACACCAAAGATGGAATCTCGTGACTGGGCCGAGATGTCTGTACGCACAGCCACTCTGTCTTAGCCGGATTGAGCCGAAGCATGTTACTGTCCATCCAGATCCGTACTGCATCCAAACAGCGGGACATCACGGAGAGGGCATCACTGATGTGGCCTGGGGTGGAGATGTATAACTGTGTATCATCAGTGTACTGATGATACTTCACCCCAAAGCCGTGGATGATCTCGCCCAGTGGTTTCATATAGATGTTGAACAGGAGGGGCAAGAGGACCAACCCCTGAGGGACCCCACAAGTGAGAACCCTTGGTGTCGACCTCTGCCCCCCTGCCAACACCGATTGCAAGCGTCCCGAGAGGAAGGAGGCGAACCACTGCAACACAGTGCCTCCCACTCCTAACCCCGAGACGCAATAAGATACCATGGTCGATGGTATTGAAAGCCGCTGAGAGATCTAACAGGACCAGGACAGAGGAAAAACCCCTGTCCCGAGCCCTAAGGAGATCATCCATCAGTGCGACCAATGCCGTCTCCGTGCTATACCTGGGTCGAAAGCCCGATTGGTACGGATCCAGGTAGTCCGCTTCCTCCAGGAAAAGCGGAAATTGCTGAGCCACCACACTCTCAACAACCTTCGCTAGGAAGCAAAGGTTGGAGACCAGACGAAAGTTGTTTAATTCGGCTGGGTCCAGGGCAGGCTTCTTCAGGAGAGGCCTCACCACCTCCTCCTTCAAGGCAGGGGGAAAGGCACTCTCCCCCAGAGAAGCGTTGACCACTGCCCGGAGCCAGCCGCATGTCACCTCCCTGGAGGCATAGACCAACCAGGAAGGGCATGGGTCCAACAAACATGTGGTGGAACTCAGTCATCGCATAATCCTGTCTACTTCATCCTCAGAAACAGGATCGAACTCAGTCCAGATTACATTAGCTAGACCACTTGCACCCTCGGCATCAGACCATGACAAATTGGAGTTCAACCCCGAATCCGGCGATCTTATCCTGCAGGAACTGACCAAATTCCTCAGTTCGACCCAGGGATCCACAACCCCAGCTGAAGGAGGGAGCGCGACCCCAAACAGGGGTGGGCTGGTTTCCTGCGGATGCTATGAGAGCAGAGAAATAGACCCTTCTTGCTCACAGCTACCAGATAGATCCTGATATAGGCTCTCCACTGGGCTCAGTCAGACTCGGAGCGGGTCGACCTCCACCTGCTCTCTAGACCCCTTCTCCTTCGCTTCATCTCCCGGAGCTCCTCAGGGAGCCACACGGGATCTGCGACGGGTAAGGGGACACATGGGGACAACTCTGTCGAGGGCCCCCGCGGCCACCTGTTGCCAAGCAGCCGCCAGGGTCTCGGCAGAGCTGTGGACCAGGGATGTAGGAAAAAAACCCAGTTCTGCCTGGAACCTCTCCGGGGCCATCAGGCACCTGGGGCGGAACCACCTAGGAGGCTCCTCATAAGTCACTTTTTTTCAGTGCCATTGTAACTTTGAATGGTCATTAAACAAACTGTTGCAAGTTGAGGACTACCTGTAAGTCATAAATAAATGGATCATGAACTAAATTCCTTCTTTCTTTCCCCTCCCCTGTCCTCCCTTCCTTCTTTCCTCCCTCCACATGTTTCACAATCCTATGTTTGCACCACAGTTGAGGATCTGCAGAGAAAAAAATGATGGGAAAAAGCCAGTGGGAAAACTAGCAATAAATGTATGCTATAAGGAGTCATAATTTAAAATAAAACATTTTCTGGCACAAAACTAAGAAATCCCTGGTATCTGCTATAAAAAAGGCTGTTATCTACCAGTCAAAATCCACCAGAAAACTAAGTGGACACATACTGTTAAGTTAAAATACACAAAATCATTTTATTCTGTATTGGAGGACCTTAGCGCATGACATACCTCCATTAAAAATGACAATTTTAGATCTTTGGGATTTTAAAAATAGCTAAACGAAAAGGCAAGAGCATGTTTTGGTATAAAAAGTATCTCCAGAAGGTCATGGGTCTTTTTTTTGTGCAGACACATTTCTTCTTAACTTGACCTTCTTCTCATTGATCAACATGAGCTCAGTGTGTTCTGCTTCTCAAAGCCATTATTTGTCACCCTACAAGCTCTCTACCAAAGTGAGCCGGGGCTAATCATCCTATTCTGAGATTCTAGAATAGTCACCTAAGAAAGGAAAAAGTCAAAATTTCATTACTTGCCAACTCTGAAATTATCCATTCTCCCAAATCTTCACTTAAACACAAACTCTATTAAGTCGAGTTTGTCCTTTTTATGTACTAAACTTGCACCCCTATTTATTGAATTCTTGAGATGGGGAGGAAGAGATAAATTCTAGAAAGTCAGTGGTGCACGATTACCCTAGCAAAAATAATGTCATCTTACGTGAAAGGTTTATGATTGAAAGTGAGGTTTTGAATTTATGATTGCCTTAGACCTGGCTACTGCTTCAGTGCAAGATAATAGTTTCTTGAAGAGCTGCAAAGCATAGTTTAGGATTCCTACCATGCTCTACAGTCTTGCCCAGATCTTAGGTGTGCACAGAATGGTAGAACATCAGGTTGCTGGAGCCTGATGTAGTTGTTATGCTTCGTTTTCTCTTTTTGCCTCCAGCTTGTCAAATTTTCAGAAATAATTAGAACATAAAATAATAGGGCTGAAAAAGACCTTGGAGTCTTGTCTAATCCCTTGCTTGAGCAAGAGACCCTATACACATTCCCAACAAATGGCTGTTCAGTCTCTTCTTGAAAAAATATCCTCCTAAGGCAGGGGTCCCCAAACTTGGCAACTTTAAGACTTGTGGCAACTTTAAGACTCAATTTCCCAGCTATGCTGGCTGGAGAATTCTGGGAGTTGAAGTCCACAAGTCTTAAAGTTGCCAAGTTTGGGGACCTCTGTCCTATGGAAATATAGCCCTGAATGAATGCTTGACATTACATTTTTCCTGTCTTTTGTAACATCATTTTGCCAGTCTTTCCATTTTGTTACTAATTATTCTGTCTACATTCCCCTGGATAAAATTCATAGGACCGAACAGACTTTCTATATATGTCTTTCTTCTTCATGGGAAATAGTTGGCTTTAAGACATTTGGGAGGCAGGCAAGAATTACGAATTTTATCTTTAAAAAGTCCGAGCATGCTACGTTTTACAAGTTGTTTATTTTTCTTTAGAAATAATGTATCATTCTGCATAACACTGTGTATATTTGTAAAACAACGCACACTGTGCACTTGTAACACAGATGAAGGAACTTTTTCTGGCAGACAGCCTTGATAAAGCTGCTAGCCATTCGTTTGTGTGTTTGTGCATGTGTGTGCGTGTGCCTGTGTGTGTGTCTGTATATATCTCCCATGCATGGAACAACTTTAATAAAAATAACTATCTTTGGCTTTGTGATAAATAGAATACAGTATATCTGAAATAAAAATAAATTATTCTTAAATATTTACTGTAAATATTGTATATTGTACATACATAACTATTGTAAATATTACAGTATAATAGTTTTGATACAAGTATAGAATAGGGATAGGGATAGGGATGGGAGTGAATAGGGTAGGGTAGGACAGGGTAGAGTAGAGTAGAGTAAAATGGAAAGGAAAAGAATGGAATGGAATGGAATGGAATAGAATAGAATAGAATAGAATAGAATAGAATAGAATAGAATAGAATAGAATAGAAGTATTTTGGCCAAGTGTGATTAGATACTACATAGGTAAATATACATAGACATTACACAGTACTGTGAAAATTAGATGTTCAGCAGAGTGATGGCAAGACATGTATATTGCTGTATCAAAATAAATATATTTTTTGAAAGTAAGAAAACAAACTGACCAAAATACCATCTAGACTTAGGCATATTGTATGTCCATTAACTCAAAGTTTTAAGAACAAATTGAGGCCTTCTGTTTTACCACTTGAAAATTTGAAATACCTCCTTGTTCTTTTTCCAAATGACAAATAGGGAAGAAGTTAAGGCCACTGTCTTTTCCTACCAAAACTAGTACTTGAAATTACAGCTCCAACTTGATAGCAGCTTTCTCCAACCTGTTGCCCTCCAGTTACAGTACGAGGACTTTTATTCTCAGAATCCCCAGGCAGCTGGTTGAAAATTCTGGGTCAGAGTCTTTGTACAGCTGAAGAATGCCAAGTATGTTATGAGACAGTCAGAACATCTGGAAGGTGCTAAGAATGCTGAGAGGTGCAGTCACAAGACATCTGGTTGGAGAAGTCATAGAAAGGCTGTATTCTATCCACACATTGTTTTTCTCTAGTTTTTCTCTAATTTAGTTCAGTAACAGTATTATTTGATGCATGTTTATAACTAAGTGCAGTACAAAACATTTTCCCCCACAACAAGAAGGCTGAGTTCAGAGAAATTAGTGGACCCAAATCACCAGGGAGTTTCCATGGCTTGGGACCTGGCCCTCTCCATTCCACGTCCACCACTTTAACCACTAGTCAATACTGCCTCTTAAGATTATTTTAATCGAAAAGTTGTGTGTGTTGAATTAATTTCATAATTATTATTTATTCTCTTATTTTACATTCTGTTCCTTATCTGAGATGTGAGAACAGAGTAGCAACTGGATAAAAATTATTGAGCTATTTTTAAAAAATATTTTTTTGCATTGCTTCATAGACTCCAACAGAACCCTTAATCCTTCCTATCTGCAGTATATGCTGAACTGCTGATCCCAATAACTTCATGCAGAGAAATGTTAACCAACCGGTTTTGTACTATGCTTCTATCCCTGCTCTTTCAGCTACTGAATGTAGAAATTCCTGCTCTGCCCTTCTGAATTAGTCTCTATTCATGAGGAACAGCTGGTGTATATATTGTACCAGTTCTTCCAGTCTGTAAAGGCAGCTTTCAAAAGTTGACAGCCAAGAATTTTGGAAAATATTTGTTTTATTTGAACACTTTCTTTGTTTAAACTTAAGAGCTGAAAGCCACAATATGCATCTGAAGATGCCAAAAAGGAACAGACTTGTTAATCTGAATCATAGGTTGTTCTCCATGTTAAGCTAAGAGGGGTTACTGCATGCACACATCCTCTGCAGGACTTATCAGAAAGTATGTACATATATGGTAGTATGTGGCATTATCCAATGCATAGAAAGCAGAACCTCAGTTCCTTCATTTAGGGTGCAATTTGAGACATCAATTTAAAATATACCCTCCATAAGTAATTCCATATTTGTAATTCCATATAGAGCAAATATAATAGCAATAGCACTCAGACTTATATACTGCTTCACAGTGCTTTACAGCCCTCTCTAAGCGGTTTACAGAGTCAGCCTATTGCCCCCCAAAATCTGGGTCCACATCTTATCCACCTTGGAAGGATGGAAGGTTAAATCAACCTTGAGCCTGGTGGGATTTGAACTGCCAAATTGTAGGCAGCTGGTTGAAGCAGAAGTAGCTTGCAATACTGCATTCTAACCACTGCGCCACAGAGGCTCCTAAACTGAGCACAGATAGTCCTCAACTTACGATCACAATTGAACCCAACATTTTCATTGCTAAGAAAGGCAGTTGTTAAGTGAGTTTTGCCTCATTTTACAACCTTTCTTGCCACAGTTGTTAAGCAAATCACTCCAGTTGTACATGGAGAGTGTATAAATTGTATCCCCAGCACCAGATGGTGGCTTCAGAACACAAAAAGAGGCACTTCAGAAGCTCAGTTCTCAAATTCTTCCCAGCACAGAGAGTTCTGTGTCAAAAAGATTTACCTCTGTCCTTCTTTTCCACATGTTAATTGAATGCCTGGGCAAGCATGAGAAGAGGACTAGCGCTGGATCTGAGCTGGGAAAATGAGGTTTAAATCCATAATCGATCCTGAACTTCCCTGAGTGGGTAACGGAGAAAATTATTGAACCTAACCCATTTCACAGGATTGTGCTTGATAACATGCAAGGCATCCCAAGATTCTGGGAGAGGTACAAATGTAGCAAACCAGAGCATGAATAACATTCTGGTTTTCTAGACTTTAATAGAACATTATTTAAAATAGCATTTGAATTAGGTCTTTTTTTTTTAATTGTCTTTTTATTGCCCATTTTGGCATACTCTGGAGACATTTGATTAACCTGGCTTTTTGTCAGATTCAGAGGAAACTGCCTTGAAGATAGGAACATGCAAAAAACAAAAGCCATCCCAGATCATCAGAAGGAGCCCCCATGGGACTGAAGTGGATGACATGTTTATCTGGAAGCCAGTTCCTTTGGCTTTTAAGGGTCGAGAGGAAATTCAGGAGGGGAAAGAAGCTGGTGGAAAATGCTGGGAATGTCTGAGTGATTTATTGAAGGCAATTAGCCATGGAGAGTTTGTTTTCTCTAGGCAAAATAATAGTGTAGGCCCAGCAAGGATTTCCGTCCTGAAGACACCAAAAGACTCCGTATGGAAAATGAAAGGTCTTGACATAGAGATTAGGATTTTGAGGCCAAACTTTTTTCAAATATTGATGTTCCTCTGGCTTACTTTACATTTTACAGTCTTGCTTTGATCCTTTTCCCAAACACTGAGAAAGCAGATTGCCAAAATATTCTTTCTAGAGTTAACCATGGAAGGAGGGCAAGCTGTTCATGTGAATCCACTTCACTCTGTATTGTCATAAGAAATTTTGGTTTTCTTTGTCTCTTGTGTTATAACAGTTTATCTGCCTGTTCATAAACCATTCCTCTATGCTATAAACAAAGTACAGAGTGTTGTTGGCTAAGGTAAAGAACTTCATATTTGAATTTAAGCTAGTATTCTTGTGTTTCTCTTAATGGTTTTGCTAGCACTTCTGGTATGTTCTATTCCTTAACTTAGTGCTTCTTTCAAGGGCATAATTAATATCATCTCCCATTTTATAGTTGAGGAATCGAAGCTTTTTACTGGTGTTGAATGTTAAATTTTTCAGACCCATCTTAGCTTCCCCTGCTGAACTCTTACTCTCAAAAATATTGAATAGCATGCATCTGCTGGACCCTTTACCACACAAACAAGTCCCAGGATAACCTTTCAGTGGAACAATTAGCAAATGATTAAATTTATCTCATGAGCCAGTGTTTCACTTGGTTTTTGATATCTTAGTTCTAGCTAGGCTCAGTTCTAATCCTGCCTATCACTTGGAGGACGTCAATCAACTAAGTGCTGCCTGTGAGATTTTAAAAGCCATACATTTGCCTAAAGATGATGCTTTCTGGTCATTCGGGCATTGTGCTCCTTGTTTGTGGAATATGTGGCTAAGCCTTTGCTTTACTGAAGGTGTGTATTGGTTTTGATTTGCTTGGCCCATTTTGTCTCAGCTTCTGATTGCGTATTTGCATTACATATTTCTTCCTTTGGGGTTGTGGGATCAGGCCTATTCTTTCATTTCTGACGAAAAGTGCTAAAATGATAGACAGTTGTTTATCCTTATCCAGGCAACTGCCACAGTGTGTGCAGGGGGGAAAAAATAATGGAGGCTATGTCTGCACAAGACTGTAAAGTAGCCAGGATTAGCATCCCCCTCTTCCTCCCCACCCAGAAGAAATCATCAGAAGAAATTAGCAAGGTGTCCATGGTGAATAAGTAAATATGCGCATAATCAGCTCATATTTTTTAAAGAAAAAAAGGCTCTGATAATGAGGGAGATGGAGTATGACAATGACCAGCATAAAATAAATTTATTCAAATAATAATGGAGGAACACTGTGAGGAGATTAAATGACTGTTTAATGAAGTACAAATCATGGCACAAGGATGCCAAAAACACCGGCACTTTGGACAATAAAATGTGGGTTTTAATATTATGAAGCACATATCATACAAAAAGAAAAATAGCATTGGCATTATATAGTAGCAACCATTTCTTCTTTGTGAGTGAATTCATCTATTTCCTTTTCAATCCTCAGTTGAGGATTGAATCATCCCAATAGTAAAATAGGCCCAAACAACTGGAGATTGCAAGTCATGATTTCTACTGGCAGCAACTGCCACAATTTATTCATTTTAATTTATTTAATTTATTTAATTTATTTATTCATTTTAATTTCGTTTTCTATTGTAAGCCATTAAGACTAATTTTTGTGGTAATTATCTATCTATCTATCTATCTATCTATCTATCTAGCTAGCTAGCTAGCTAGCTATCTTCTATCCATCCATCTATTCTTTGACAAAAGAGAATGAGACCTACTTGCTTTATTCCATCAGGTCTGTCATTTTTGCTACCTTTTATCAGTTTTATTGTAGTGTTTTTGATTGTTGTGAACCACCCAGAGTCACTGAGAGTCGGGTAGATACCAGTTTAATATTTTTTATTATGACTGGATTTGGCATTTTTATCCACCTATCAAGTTTTTCCCAAGCTTCTGAGATAGGCACCTGGGAGAAGCAAATGTTGTTGAAGGTGCTAAATATATTGTTGCAGGATATAAGCTGCCCAAGTAAAGCTGCCTTTTGCAGTTGACTGAGGGTGATTTTGTCAATGCTGATGGTGTTCAAGTGGTGCTCCAGATACTTTGGGATTGTACCTAAGGTGTCTATCACTATTGGTACTAGCTTTGCATTCTTTTGCACGGTCATTCTGCCTCTGTTTGCAAGTCTTTGTATTTTGTGATTTTCTCCTGTGCTTTCCCTTCTATTATGCTGCCTCCAGGTACTGCCACATTCACTATACAGTCTTTCTTTTTGCTCATTCTTATCGAAAGTTGTTAAGTCTGGGGTGTGATGTGACAGGTGCTTGTCTGTTTGAATTCTAAGTTTCAAAATCCTTTAGCTTCATCATTTTTACTTGTCTGTTTTGTGATCCCACCAGTTCTTGCTTGCAGGCAAATGATATTTCTTGCAGATATTCCAGTTCACTATTGTTGCTACTTTGTCATGCCATTGTTTGTAGCAGTGGTGGGATTCAAATTTTTTTACTACTGTTTCTGTGGGCATGGCTTGGTGGGCGTGGCAGGGGAAGGATATTGTAAAATCTCCAGTCAGAGGTGGTTCTACTGGTTCTCCAGAACTGGTCAGAACTTGCTGAATACCACCTCTGGTTTGTAGTCAGTCTGTGTGATCTTCCACAGCTGCTTCACTCAATGATCACAATCCCATTTTTCCAAATTGTTGTGGTTAGCTGGCAGTAGGTGCAGATAGCTGAGGAGAGTGATGACTCTGATGAGGGGCCAGGACCATCAAGGGAGTAGACTGCTGCCTTCAGAGATTGTGGGGGCTGGCAGCAGTGACGAGGAGGTTCCCAAGAAGCCTGTGCCAAGTGCACATGCATGAAGGATTACTCGGAGGAAAGAACAATTACAGCAGCACAGGCAACTGAGGAGTAAGGCTGCAAGGTAATGGCCCCTCCCTCAAGAGGATAAAAGCCCGGTTTGGAAAAGAGTTCTTTGCAGACAGCAAAGAAACTCTGAAACTCAACTGGTGGACAACTTAGTTCATGTTTGGAGAATTCTGTAAATTAGTTCTTGTCTCTGGGTTTTTGGCAGCCTTGACAAACAACTTGGGAAGGCTCTTTCTTGTCCGAGCTAATTGTTGGAAAGCAGCCTTTTATCTGTAAAGGAACAGAATTGTGATTAAACCTTAAAGTTGGGGGCTGCTGCCTTTGTCTGTGTTTGCTCTCTGGGAACCCAGTTGGGTCAGAACAATAGTGGTTGTTAAACAACTACACAGGCCATTATGTAGAGTACTGGGGAGGGGGCCCAAGCCTCCCAGGAATGGTGGGATAGGAGAGGGCTCTGGCCTCTTACCACATACTGGAGGCCATCCTACCAGGGAGAATGATCATGGGAACCATGGCATTCACTAGCATTTTCCGCTCTGGAGGGGAAAACAGTAGCAAATGCCTTTGTTCTGAAAAGCTCAGAACACATTTTCCTCTCAGCGGTTAGGACTGTGAATGGTCCTCAAAAGACCAGTCCAAAGTCAAGGATTATTTAATTTCTCTTTTTGTATCATTATTGTAGATTGGCTTTTAATTGATTTTATTATTCTTCACTTCCCTAAGTTACCTGTTTGAAATGAGCAGCCACACAAATTGAATAAAAAGATAAATAAAATGGTGAGGGCCATTGTAGGGTACTCCAGAACTCTTCTTGGGTACCTCATTCAGGATGAGAAACTGATTATTAAGATGGCTGAGTTAATAATACACTGGACCTGCTAACATTGACTCAGCCTTCTATCCTCTCGGGGTAGGTAAATTGAGGACCCAAGATTGTTGGGGGCAATAAGCTGACTTTGTAAAAATGCCGCTTAGTAATAAGCAGGCATATACAATGGAATGAAGGCTATTGCTGAGCACACTGGGTTGTATCCCAATTGTAAGCCCCCTGAGTCTCGGAGAAGGGCGGCATATAAATATGAATTTAAAAAAAGTTACAGGTAGCTTTAAGGTGTATGGACATCAGCTCTTAGAATTCTCCAGCCAGCATGTCTACATAACTTAAAGTTGTTGAAATTAAAAAAAAACACTTTGTTAGAGCTTTATAAATGACACTGAATTTATGAATCTGAATTAGGGCTGATCTGGGCTCCTGACCTGAAAAGCATTTAACTTTTTAGAATGGCTTCTTGCATAAGGATTTCTCCTCTGTTGTTAGTATTCCTGAAGAGGAGTTTGATCCTGAATACTTTTTTTTAAAGAGCCTAAACTGAGTGAAAAAAAACCTTCCCTGCTCTTTTTCAAGCATGAGAGACTTGGTTCCTGCTGAGATTCCAAATCAGCCTTCACTGACTTGATTGTTTCTGAATTTCCTGGAGGATGTTAGGTTATCACATATACCAAAATGCTGCTTCTCTATTTGAGAAGTGCCTTGCATTAAAAACACTTGAGAGTAAAGAAACATTTCAACTCCAAGAGTTGTTTTTTTTCCTCCGCAGTTTCCTACCACCTGTGAATTTGTTAAATAGGAAAGAGCTTGGCTCGGAGCTAGTAGGACTCTCATTACTTGTAATTAGCTTAATTACATCATAAATAGCCCATCAAGGGTAAGAAACAGAGAAACAAATCAGCAATTCTGCTTTCTATAGCACGACCCATATGGAACTTTGATCGAACCAATAACAACAAATGAGGATAACGGAGAAAGGGGGAAATCCCTCATTATGGGCCTTTCTCTCTGAAAGTCCTATCTTTGCTTTATGCTGAAATTGCCAGACACTGGAGGTGCTGTTCTGGAGACTGGAGGGTCTGCGTCAAATAAAATGCAATGTTCCATAGTGAGCTACAGCAGCTTCTGTTCATTGTGTTCATTTTAACTGGGTGGGATCTGTTATCCCAGCCTGAAAAGCAAGGCAGTGTTTTCCAAGCAGCAACAAAAACCTGCATTATTAATAAGTGCAGGAAGGAGTTGATCTGTAGATTTCCAGGTGTGTGCCAGCCTGGTGTAAGGATGCCCTTTAAAATAATAATAATAAAAAACCCACTTTATTTTGGCTTCTTGCATTGTCTTTCTAACTTGTATGGCTCTCTTTTTAGAGCACTGATTTTTAGAGCACTATTGCAAAGTCCAAAATGTCTATGGAGATTCTCAGTCATCCAGGTCATGGTTATCCCAAAGGTGCTTTCTTTCAAAAGGCAACTGGACTATTTTTCTTTTGCTTGAAGATTTTTGCTGAACTAAAGAAGCTTCTTGGATGAAAAGTGAAACGTTTTCAAGCAAAAATGAAAGTCCAGGTGCCTTTTCAAAGAAAGCACCTTTGGGATATTACAAACTCAGTGTTCAGAGTAGAACTCCTTCAATTCTGGATAAGACATCTGGAGTACCCTTGAATGAGGAAGGATGCATTTACACATTGTCCTCGATGAGCAAATAACAACAACAACAAAAAACCCCAAACCTGACTTTTTTTTTGCTTTGAACTTTTTTTTCATATTTGCCCTTGTTTAGGAGCCTATTTACACCAAAGCAACAAGCATACTCATTCTTTTTATGCTGCTATTCCATATGATAAATGATAGCAGGCATAGGTGCTTGCAGGTTATGTAGATGGTGACTCTTTGAGTGAGAAACAGAGAGGTTGAATTTAGACTGGAAGATGCCCTCAGAATATCTTTCTCCCCGGTTGCTCTTGGCTGTGGGTTGTGAGGGAGGCAAGGATTATAGGAACAGAATAACGGATTCTGGTCTTAGGATTCAGGTCCTCTACTGCACAGGTCTTAAGAGAATGAGAACTGATAGGGTAAAACTGGCAAGAAAAGCACAGACAGAAGGAGTAGGGATATTTTCTTTATTTTTAGGGTTGTTTTTCTCAATTGTGTAATTTTATTTTTGTTCTGCACAATGTCAGCCATTTGCTAATTAAAAATAGTTATATCTTAGATGCATATCTTGGCCTTCTATGACTTGCTTTATCTGTCTTATTTCTCAAGATCTCACTTTGCTGTTTATATGTTACTTTAGAATTGAATTATGTATTCCAGAATTACCTAGACCCAGTAATTCTGATTAAGCTTGAGTCATTAGTCCAAAATCAGGAATCAAGGAAGGAAGAAGGGAGGGAGGGAGGGAGGGAGGGAGGGAGGGAGGAAGGGATAGGAAGGGAGGGAGGGAGGGAGGGAGGAGGAATCTTCCTACTCCAGAATAAGTGGTTGCAGCTTAACCTCTTGCCCAGGTGGAATGATTTCACCTGGGGAAACAGGTATAGCCAGACTTCCCAGAATGCAGATAGAGGATGGTAGGGTAGAAAGCTGAGACAGGACCTTTCCGTTTTTTTGTTACATGTTTGTGATAGATAAACCATGCAGAGTTTTAAAAACACCAGCAACTGCAACTTACTGTGCCCCCCCTCCCCCCAAGCAGGTCTTTTAGTTTGATGTTTCCTCCCATACACTCATTGGGATTTCCCACAGATTTAAAGGCAGCAGGCTCTGCAACCATGAACTATGAACTGACCTTTTGACTGCAAATGGCGATTATCAGTCTCTGGACAGCCTTTATTTATGGAAGCCTCAAGGAAATGCTTTGGTTGCAGTTTGATCCACCACCAACTCCTCTGCATTCTAGTATAAATGTTTCTGCCATTCTGAATCCTCTATAGTGCTTAACAGGGCTGTAATAATGACAAGTGAATTAAAAATATTTATTAGACTGAAAAAGAAAAGGCAGTTTCTCTGCCAAACTGATTCCATCTGCCACGATGCCTTGCTCTAGGTGCTGTTTCTTTTTCATGTCCTACTAGGACTAGAGACTCTGAAATCATTTTTTTAAAGGACAATCACTAGATGATTACAGATAAGTAATTTTCTCTGACTTCTCATGGCAATCTGATGCTCATTGAAATCTGGTAGCCCTAATCTTCTTTTTTCCATTCACATCATCCTTGTCAAGAAAAGCAGAAGAAACAGAATTCTTTCCCCCAGTATCAGATGGATTGTTTATCATCCAAAAATGCACATGAACCTTGCATTGATATTGATGAATGTAAATGTACAAAAGGGAGGATTTGCAGTCTCAGCCACAGGTCCCTGTCAAATAAGTTACACAAAGAGAGATCTTGTCTGTGGAAGCCTTTACCTGCATGTTATGCAAATAGGTGTATCCTTCCCGGCCTGTGAACTGACCTCTGTTTCTCAAGGGTATGGATCATGCATAGGCAATCTACACACATAAGTTATATGATGGACTCTGAATAGATGGGAGTTAAGGAAAGAGTCTGGGCAAAGCCTGTTTCCCCATCTTGCATAGGCTCATTTCTATATACACTGCATAGCTGCACATGCTGAACTATGTATGTGTCTATTCTGCACATTAAATAGCATCTGAAAATACTTTAAACACAATGGCTGTTAGGTTTGAAATGGAGACATAGAAATAATTCTAACATCTGGCAAAAGGGCAGTTCTTCATGCTCCTCAGACTTTACCATCCATGGCAGAAACAAAACATTAGCCATATTCTTTGCATATGTTTAAGAAACCAACTACATATATTACATTGTGTATAGTTGTTCCCTTAATAGATGCTTATGTGTCTGTTGTAATTGTTCCAAATTGTACTGTATACTGCCAAGAGTTGTGAGAGATATGGGTGGCCTGTACATGCAATAAGTGAATAAATTACCTTACAAATGTTACATATTACATGGAGCAAAACAAAACAAGGGCAGGATAAAATTTACCCCTTAATTCCTGAAGTTGAAGTTGCTTTTTATATAAACGCATATGTAAATACATGCTTACATAGCTCATTTGGACCTCCCTTGTATATATTGTTCTGTAAATGTCTCTTATTCTATAATGTGTAATGTATTTATTGTATGCCATCCACAATTTCTGAATTGGGAACATTTACAAAAATTGTAAAAGGAATAAAAATCAAGTGAGCTATTAAGCAAACATGGACTACCATGTTACTCTTTCCACCACTGCAAATGAAGTTGAAATTTTAGCTTAGATTCCACTTTCGTAGAAAAGCAAGCTGACTAAAGCAAATACCACTATGCTGTTCTATACTTCATTGAATGATCTATATGTTTATTATCTTTCCCCTGTTTAAGTTATAGACAGCTCGGAACCTATCTGAGCAGTATTTCTCAACCTGGACAATTTTAAGTTGTATGGATTCCCAGATTGCTGGTTGGGAATTCTGAAGTTGAAACCCGTAAGTCTTAAAGTTGCCAAAGTTGCCAAGAAAGTAATTTTGTTTCTCTGCAATTTCCATTTCCTCCCTGAGCATCCCTTTCATACTTTCGATGCCTTAACAGTCCAACTGTTCTCCTGTCTTCCCCTTTTTGCTTCAAATGTATTCAAAATTCTTTTTGCTTTCCTTAATGCTTTTTGACATAACACTCCTTCTCCTTTTTGCATTCTTTATTATTGCTTTACACTTTCTCCCAGAGTTTGTGTGTTCCTTTTTGTTCTTCTTGTTGGGACAGATTTTCCATTTCCTGAAGGAAGCTTTTTTAACCTTTACAGCTTCCTGAGTGTTACTAGAGACCTCTTCCTGGAGTTAGTTGAACCTTTATTACATGGTGGAATATATTCCAGTTGAACCTCATTGTAGTTTTAAATAAACCTATAACACAGTGGAGGGATTGGGCCTTCTTGTCTTTTCATTCCTTTTCACCAGTTCCCTCATTTTTGAGAAGTCTATGTCTATCCCTTTGCAGTCAAATTTGACTAGATTGAATCCTTGTGGGTTCCCATTTCCATGAACGCTAGATCCAACAGTTTGGCTAGTTTATGATTGTGTGAACCATAAAAGGGCTAAGTTATTTGATAACCAAGTTAAGTATGTTGTGTGTACAATAAATGTGCTTTAACTCTTTAAGTCATGCTGTGGTCCCTAACTAGATTTCTTTTTTACATGCCCCGAAAAAAGTTATTCACATAAACTGACCACATTTTAGAAATGTAAACCAAAGACACGGGGTCAGGACCATTTGAACTGTGGTCACTGTGGGAGGTAAAGATTTAAAGACATCTTACATCTACATTAGGATCTCAGTCTGGTTCTAATCCTCTGCGTGTCCTTTTTCCAATGAAATATGGTTAGGAATAAATATTGTAAGTAATTTGACCCATACAGACAGTTAGATTAAGAATGAGGGGTTTGCGTCTGTGGTTTTGTTTTGTTTGTGTTTTGCAGCATCTCTAAATGGACATTAAAAGTTTTCAAGTGTCACCACTGCCTCTGCAGAGACTCACTGGATAGTATCTGTTTGACCTTCTGATCACAGGTCAACCTCTGTATTTTCTTTCAGAGTCCAAAGAACAGTTCCCACCAAATAACAGATGAAGCAGCAATTCTGTGTCTGGACTGAATCACTTCTGGACTTTAGAGGAGGAATGTAATATAATCCAATATGCCTCCATATCATCAGTAGTGCTTTATCATCATCAGACACAGAGAAATTTAACTGATTGATTTAAAAGATTTGTATGGCTACTCTTATTATGTAAAATAATTGTGGATAGCTAACAGCAATCAAACAAGTAACAAAAAATTGAAAATTACTTGACCCAGCTGAGGTTGCCCTCTCTTTGCCATGTCGATTTCCTGCATTTACTTTCTCTTCTTCTCTTTTTGAGAACTAAAACTATGTATATCCTGTGAGAATATATGAGTATAGGAGCAGAGAATGATATCTACCTGGAAAAAGCAAATTGTCCTGAAGGCTATTCCTCAATAAACCAAGGAGATGCCAAGCCACATTGCTAACCTCAAATGTATTTTTCCCAGAAGCAATATTCATGTTGCCAGGTGGAAAAAAATAGTTGGCTGTCATTATCAGCCAGAGCTCAGGTTGTTGGATGGTTGGATGCCTCTATTCTAGCATGGAGACCAATAAAAGAAGTTCTTCCCACTTCCAAAATCTGTTAAAAACTCACCTCCTTGTTCTGGCACTGTGAAATGCCAGAACAAGCATTTCCTCCTCTGTTTTACCTTCCACTCCTATTTGTTTGTTATCTACAAAACTGGTTATATAAATTTGAGGATGGTTTCCATCTCTCGTTAGATTTGTATACCTCAACCTTCCCCCACTTGGTTGTATCCTTCAGGTGTGATATATGATAATCTTAACTTGATCAAAATCTAATCTGACATAGGCACCAGGATGTGTAATGCTGATTTGTGGTATTTCTGAGTCTAGTTAATAAACATAATCATATAATGATTCCAGTTGGCTTCAACCCCACCCCACTCCGAATTCTGCAATGGCCTTGACTATATTGTGAAACCCTTTCTTTTACAGAAGTGTTTAATATTTTACAAGTAAGCCTTTCAGATATTTTCTAAAATAATTTCCTTTTATCATTTAATCACATGGCATCTTAGCAAGTGTGATGGACACCATTTCTTAATATTTTCTGATTATCTAAAAAAAAAGTGCCTGAAGAGTGAAGTAGCATTAAATACGTGCAGCATCTAGAAAAAGCATCTATAGACAGCATCTAGAAAAAGGTGTTCTATAAAGAATTATATTTGTTCATTTATAAAGCAACTGGTTTCATTATTCAAATCCTCAGATCCGTATAGTCAGGATGAAACAGTCTTGACTGACATTTCAAAACAGAGAGATTGCTCCCGAAATTATCCTGCATTGTCCTCAACTGGGGAAGACATTGGAGAGCCATTACTCTGGTGCTTCTATCTCATTCCTTCATCCTCAGACTGAATGTGGATGTGTACATACTGTGGATGTGGTGGATTCACCATTTGAAGGGGAGGGGACCTCTTTAGGGAAATGAAAGAGACAGTCCAGCATAGAGTCAATTCAGGGAGGAAACATATGAGATCAAACCCTGATGTCTGTATCTGCTGTTTCCCAAAGGAAGACAGACACTGGTGAAATTCTTGTAATATAGGTGATCAACAATGAAATACCATATTTCCCCGAAAAGAAGACCTAATCAGAAAATAAGTCTTGCATGATTTTTCAGGGTGCTTGTCTTACCCCCAAAATAAGCCCCAGTTAAGATTGTCAGCCAGATGGACACATTTAGTACTATATTTCCCCGAAAAGAAGACCTAATGCGTCTTTTGAGCAAAAATTAATGTAAGACCCGGTCTTATTTTCAGGGAAATACGGTATCTACTTGGGCCCATTCACAGAGTGGTTCTTCTTGCTTGGGCATAAGTACAGGGGGGGAAGGATTTGTTTCTGGACAGAAGATTAAGGATATCAGGGCTGATCCCACCCTTGAACCTACAGACTTGGTATCACCCAATTCCAGTTCCTCATCCCTGGTCTCTGGAACCATGTACTTAGAGGACTTCCTGAGCCAGTTCTTGATTTATGTACCCTGCTGATTCACTCTTTTTTTTATTGTAGTTCAGCTGATGACTGTAATTGTCTCCACACTCCTCAAAATCCATACATGTGCTCAACTTTCTGAAAGCATTCAAAAGATATTTAGTGACCTCAGAGGTGGGGTTTCTAACATGATCTATACATGTCTTTTAATTACTTCTGGTAGTAATATTTGGATGAAAGCCTACTCTTAGCCTTGATACATGTAAATTGCAATTATAATGATTTATTAAAAGCATATTTTCTGGAATAGTTCAGTGGAGTTTTGCCAGATCTATAATTTCTAGGTTTATAATGAAATGTTCTATAAGCAAACAAAATGATCCAAACAAACACTAGGGATTGTCATTTACAAGATGGTGGGATTACTTGCTTAACAAATGATTGCATCTGCAAGACAGAATTTTAAAGGTCATTCTTTTTATGCATATACAAAAGGACAAAGGCAGAATACATGTGTGTTCTGACAACCTAATACAATAAACCTGGCGGCTTTAAAATCATATAACAGGGTTTATGAATTGTACAGTGGTTTAGTGATTAAATTTCCTGGAAGGCTGGCCACACAACCACAGCCTTTCATTGGGCATTCACGTTTTCAGGAAGCGTCAATGGCCCGCAAATTGATAATAGCAAGCATCTCTTTAGAAACCCTATAAAACAGCTGTGTATTTCACCATAAGGTTAGGCAACACACAAAACTTCAATCCTCTTCAAGTCCCTCTGGCAGAAGCCAAGATGAAACCCCATCATGTTGGATAGCTGTAATCCTATACCTGCATGTACTAAACTAATCTCATTTTCTAAGCAGAAATCTCAGAAAGAGGGGTGTTCATGCTGTGTCAGGGCACCAGAGCTACTCAGCACAGACCCATCCTTGCATTCATTTTAACTAATAGCTGAAGACAGCTTTTGTCATTCTTTCATCCGAGAAGGCAATGAAACCTTCTCACTTACACAGCCTTCCATCGGGACCTCCTAACTCCTAGGATTGCCTCAAGCAGGGTAGACCAACCAACACTGCTTATGGTTGTATCTTTTTCTTCTTGTGCCAATCAATATCTTTTTGGCCTTCATTCCTGTCCATGCCTTGATAGTGTTCATCTGTCAACTATTCCCCATGCCTCCTCCTTCCCCTGCATGCCTCTCCTTAGTGTTCTCCCACCCCCAGTAGGTCTTCCTGTCTTTGGGGGAATCCTAATCAAGCTCAACTGGGGGAAGTGGTGGATTCCTGATTAGAGTTACAGTTTCAGTCCATTTATGTGGTCAATTTGTTATCTCAAAGGAAAGAGAGACATTTCCCATCTACTGTAGTTTCCCCTCTCCCACCCAACCTTCTGTCTGGGCAGCCTTGGTCCGGCCTCCCTCCCATGATCCCTGCAGGCAGCTACTGTGACTTCAGTTTTGATGTATGCAAAGAAATGCAGAGCACCTAAGAGCTAGAAATCTTTCCATACAATGGAACTTATTTTGCCTTGCAAATAACAAATTGTAGCCAGACAGTCAGACTGGAACTGTACAGCTGCAAACCTAATAGGAGCTATATGGGAAAGGTGTATTTCCCATATAGCTTTGTCTTTCCTGTTCATTACAATAACATAGAGATGGCATTGAGATGGACACAAGAAAGCCAAGTGAATGCCTTTGCCTTTAAGTGTGAATAATTGAAATACAGGATGAAAGTTTCTTTGACATCACAATGACTACTCATCTGTTTCTGTCACCAGACTTTCTTCTTCTTCTCCTTCTTCCCCCTCCTCCTCTTCATCTTCTTCCTCTTCTTCTTCTTTTTCTCCTCCTCTTCCTCCTCCCTCCTCCTCCTCCTTCCTTTCTTATATCACTGTTAAATCCTGTGTTTTGTTTTGTTGTTTGTATTAACCTCTTGTAATGATTTTCTCATTATTTTTATATGGAATCATTTCTTGCGTGTTATTGTTTTTACGTTACCTTTATGGGCTGCCCAGAGTCATTGTAACCTGGCAGCACTATAAGAGAATAAATAAATAAATAAATAAATAAATAAATAAATAAATAGGTAAATAAATAAATGAATGAATAAATAAATAAATATATTAAGGTTAAGTGAAACCAAGTTTTTTTTTGTGAAAGCCACATCGTGTTTTCCAGTTTTTGGCATATTCCTTTGGGCATGCAGATTTTCTTTTATGAATAAATTAGATAAGCATGGAGCAGTCGGTTATGAAACTATCCATGTTGGTTTGGTTTTTATACATTCAGCTATTGTAGATATTGTATTGCAGTTATTTGATTACCACACCATTCTATGCCCTTGAATACTAATAATTCTTATCAGCTCCTGACAGATTTTTCTGGAATCAAATAACTTTTTAAAGAGGCAGTCTTATATTATAAAATCTAATGGAAAAAGCAGAATGTTGGAAAACAGATAGAAATAAGCTAGCTTTTTAAAAATGTTTTTGAGAGATGAAGCTGTTAGAAGAATTATCCTTCTGGGTTCAGTTCCAAGTGGGGGAAAAGACACTGGAAACACGGAGGCTGTTTGGAAAGATGGTTTAATGGTGGACAGGACCACATGGCTTGGAGCTCCAAAGTGAAAAGGATGATCACATGCTCCAAGGTGAAATGAGAAGATCAGAAGGGCTGATATGCTGAGAGTGCCTGGGTTTTGTACCCTCTGTTGGGATTTGATTGGAGCTTGTATTCTGATTGGTTGTCAGACTCCCATGGGGCCACGCAGGGGCAACTCTGTAGGCTGTCCTGAGTCCCAGGCTTGGTTGAGCCTTGCTGGATGATGATGCACTGAAAGGGCTCTTGGGCAATTGCTACACCTTTACCTGGAGATCTTTGTTATGTAAAGTATTCTGGCCCTGGCCTTAATGGCCCACCCATTAACAAAGGTGGGAGTGAGCTTTCTGCTTCTGAGGTGAGTTTCTGCTCTTGAGTTTTCCTTTAGGGGAAATATTCTGTCTTTAATATTTCCTAGGATATTTCAACTCTAGGAGAGGTGTAACTTCCTACAAAGCCAAGAAAGAAAAGACCTTATTTGACAAGACGAGACCATTTGACTGGGATGGCATAAGGTTCCTGCCCTGAGCAGAGGTTGGACTAGAAGACTCCGAGGCCCCTTCTAGCCATATGATTTTATGATTAGGAGTGGACTGATTTTTGAAAGCAGAGTACAGTTAAACTGGGGGTGGGAGGAGTCAGGAAAAAGGCAACATGTGATGGTAGAAAGAAGTAAAGGGAAGAAGGACAGATGGTAACTCATAGGAAATGGAAATGCTAAACAAAAATGTATCAGAGAGATTAGAGATTGTTCAAATTGCTGTGGGATGGGAGGGGCAGAGCTTTCTCTAAGAGCAAGGGCTTCTACTGGAGTGTTGGAAGAATTATCCTTCTGGGTTCAGTTCCAAGTGGGGAGACACTGGAAACATGGAGGCTGTTTGGAAAGATGGTTTAATGGGACCACAGGACCACATGGCCTGGAGCTCCAGAGTGAAAAGGAAGGATGATCACATGCTTCAAGGTGAAGGAAGAGATCAAGAAGGGCCGGCCAAGATGCTGAGAGACTCTTATATACCCTCTGTTGGGCCCCACCTTAGTGTTTCCTGTTCCTGTGCAAGAAATGTATCCCACTGGCTGTCAGACTCCCAGGGGCGGGGGTCCTAGCTAACTGTGTAGGTTTTCCTGAGTTCCAGGCTTGGTTGAGCCTTGGTTGCTGGATGATGATGCACTGAAAGGGCTCTTATACTTGCACTTCTTTCCAATTCATCAATTCACAGTTTGTTCTGTGAATCAAACAATTACGTCCACAACTGAGCCCAACATTTCGCTAAGTGAGACATTTGTTAAGTGAGTTTTCTTGCCACAGTTGTTCAGATGTTGTTCAGATGCAGATGTTTGGTTAATAACAAGGTTTTTTTAAAGTGACTTCCCCATTGACTTTATTGTCAGAACATCACAAAAGACCATCACATGACCCGGATACTGCAACCATCATAACTTTAGCCATGCATCTGAATTTTGATCACATGGCCATGGGGATGCCGCAACCGTCATAAGTATGAAAAACAGTCATGTGTCCCTTTTTTCAGTGCTGATGTAACTTTGAACTAAACAAACTGTTGAAGGTCGACAACTACCTGCCCAAGGTGCTGGTACTTACCTATAAAGCCCTACATGGCTTAGGGCTGGGGTACTTGCGGGAACGTCTCCTGCCAGCATCGAATACCCATCACCCAGTGCACACTCACAGACAGGGCCTCCTTGGGGTACCATCGACCAAACAATGTCGGTTGGCGGTCCCTAGGGGGAGGGCCTTCTCTGTGGGGGCGCCCACTTTGTGGAACCAGCTTCCCCTGGAGCTACGATTGGCCCCTGACCTCCGCTCCTTCTGCCGTGGCCTAAAGACTTAGTTATTCGAACAAACTGGCCTGGACTGAGGGGGGAGGGTTTAGTTTTAAACATCATGTGATGGGGTTTTAAATACTTTATTTGGTCGAATTAGGTTTAATAATCTTTTAATTCTTTTTTAACTTTTGTATTGGGTGTTTTTATGTAAGCTGCCCTGAGTCCTTAGGGAGATAGGGTGGCATATAAGACCAATTAAATAAACAAATAAACAAATAAACAAACCTCCAGAGATGGACTAAAACAACTTTCCCTGATGCCCTGCGATACTAAGCTCCCTGATGCTGGACACTAAATCCCATCCTCTCCAGCTGCATGGATCCTATCTGCCTAATTCTTTCTGACTATTCTCCCCACACTGCCAATGTCTTTTGTGTCTCTCCCCTGGTTTCTAATCCCTCCAGGCAGCTCCTGTGCTCTTCCCAAAGGGGAGGGGGATCATCTTGTGCTTTGGTGCCTTGGGTCAACTTACCTCCGTCTAGCACTTCCCTTTTATGGCTTTGGCCTCTCAGCGTGGGACTTCACTGGGAGGCCTCTCTATCCTAGTTCCCCCTCTCCTTAGGGACAAGTTGCCATAAGCATGGGTACCTTTGAGGTGGTAAAATACAGTACGGGATCACTCTTGACGGCATTTCAATTAAATTAAATTCAGTCAGCCAGATTAGAAAGGAAGAGACAAGAAAAGCCGAGCCCCATCCCACACAGACGCATAAGCCAGCGCAGCTCCTGCTGACAGGAACACTGGGAAGCGGTTATTGAATATAAACACGCTGTGTAATTTACATGTTAATTATGTTGAATGTGCTACAAGGCCATAATTAGAAACTAATTGGGTGAGAGCACATGTAATTGGTTTTGCTGGCGTAGCGGACATCCTCCTGATGCACCTGGGAAGGCTTTCTCATCCAAAGGAATAAGTTTTGTTGATTGTAATGACAACTTCTGGTGCCCAAGTTCCTTTAAAAACAAAAGAATATACACCGGGGATATAGGGGTATCATGTTATTGGTATACATTAATTGCATATACTTAAAATCTTTCTGTAAGATGCTGTCTTCCAGATGGATCTCCCTGTGGGAATTAAAAGGATCTACTTCTTGTCTAAATCCAGAAGTGTAACTATCGTTGGCTAAAAGCCAAGCCAAAATAGTTCAGAAAATGTTTAGTATTAAGGAACTCAGAAGAGAGAGAGGGGGAGAGATCTTCCCTTTCACAACGACTGAGTTTCTAACGATAAATTCAGAGTGGCTGAATTGAGAAAAAGGGGCTACTGATTATCTGCATACTTTAACTTATTCAGAGATATGCCATTTTTCATTTCTCCATTGCTTAGCAGCAAAGCTGAGCTAAAAATACATTTAGCACTGGGAACTAATTGATATTCACTAAAATGCCATCTATGTGGGAGGTATAATACAGGACAGAGAAAGGGCACCGGGATTTGCAATCTGTCTCAAATGGACAAAACAAAGATTGGGGGGAATGTCAAATTAATTGCTAAAACAGCATAAAAGGTAATTCTGTGCCCACCTAAAATATTTGATAACATTCTAAGCCATAGGAAAACAAGGAATGCCTTAGGGCTTTTTGCTGCATGGTAGGCATTCAGGGCACATACACAGTGAATTGTGTCCAGAAGAAGACTTGTTGGCACTGTCTAAAACATTGTCATTCCGAATCACCATTATGCATTAGACTAGGATTCATGACATCCTGCTTGCCATACAAGCAGGGAAGCTTTTTGCAGCAAAATGAACTTGGACATCTCGCATGACAGAGAGATGGCTTAACCTGTCAAGAGCTCTTCTAATGCCATGCTAGAGAAGGGGCTCCAGTGAAAGCAGACATATGTGTAGGAAACAAAATTACAAAATCCGGTTTTCTAGACCATTTTATCCAAATGGAATTTGTTTAAAGAAATAAATTCTGTTCCAGGATTCACTGATTAAAATTATAGTCATGGTGTACTATTCTATCTGCAGTGAATACAATGGGAAAGGAAGTAGGAGAAATAGACAACCAATAGGTTGTGAATGGTATTGGTAGAGGGATGGAAGAATTAGATAACTGATAGATGGGTTGGATGAAGGAGCAGACGATGAAAGTTGCTGAAGGGAGAGAGAGATGTGTCCATACAACATACATAACCAAATCAGTAAAAGAATTATTGGCTCAATTTGCAGAACACAATAAACTTGCTTAGTATTCCTCATGGTGAGGTTTGTGGTGTTGCACAATCCAGTATATTATATGGTTAATTCAGTAACCCAATGTAGGGTTGATTCATTATTGCCTTAAATTGGCTACTCCTTCAGTCCGCTACAAAGTATTATTTAACCAAGGGCAGTCAATTTTACTGCCTAAGAACCATCTGATTATCCCACTATTAATGCTTCTTAATGGATTGGTATGGAGAGGAATTCAGATGGCAATCAAGGAAATGTAGGTGCTAGCTGAAGACAACCATAGAATAGCAAAGCTGGAAGATAAGTGATATATAATTATAAGTCACACTAGAAATGAACCAGCTTTGATTTCTCCTCTGCTGTTTCATAACCTGGTAAGTAGAGTCACCAAAAACAGAAGTTTTTAAAATTTTAGAACTGTTATATAATAGGTTCTGCTTTATGGAGCCTATAATCAGCTTGCAGAATGTAAAGCCAGTGATTAAATTATTTTGGACTTGGACTGCCGACTTGGTTTAATTATAAAACTGGATTCTAGATGAAAAAAAAAGCAAATTGCCAATGAAGTTGAATTGAGACATTTGATTCAGCATGATAAAATACATTCTTATAGTTGAAAAACCTTACAGATCAATGTCCTCTAGATGTGTTGGGATTATAACTGCAGAATTCTCTGTTAGTCATGCTACCTGGGAATGCTGGGAGCTGCTGTAGCCCTAGCTCCTCTTGAAGGAGTGGAAAACAGGTGAAAGCTGAAGAAGCTTCTTGGATGAGAAGCAAAAAGTCTTCAAAGAAAAACCAGAAAGTCCAGTTGCCTCTTGAAAAAAAACACCTTTGGGACAACCATGACCTGGATGACTGGGAATCTCCATAAACAAAGCAGGCAAAATGATTTCAAACCTGAGCTGTGGGATGGAATATATTATCCATCCATCTGTTACCCATCTATCTAGATAGCTTTCAAAGATTGCTCTTAATTGTGCCACCCAGTCTGTTTCTTAAGGAAAATGTTGTCTTTGTTGAACCATAATATCATAGAACAGAAAGGCAACATTTAGGGCATTTAGTTAATGCAGGAATCCCAATTAAAGCACCCTTATGTTTTTTGGAATTTTTGTGTTCTTAGGATTTATTTATTTTTTTGCCTATGCCAGCTCATTTAGAAACTTTTTGTTGCAGTCTTTACAGTTTTGGGTGAGATAGATAGATAGATAGATAGATAGATAGATAGATAGATAGATAGATAGATAGGTAGGTAGGCAGGCAGGCAGGCAGGCAGACCTTTTGGATGATAGGTAGGTAGGATAGATAGGTAGATAGATAGATAGATAGATAGAGCAGGCAGGCCAACCTTTTGGATGAATGTATGGATAGGTAGGTAGGTAGGTAGGTAGGTAGGTAAATAGATAGATAGATAGATAGATAGATAGATAGATAGATAGATAGATCTTCTTTGGGAATCTTTTCCTTTTTATACCTACTATATGTATTCTTTTAAAATGTCATTAAGGTTGTTATATTTTTTTCTGGTGCTTTCCCCATTTTCTTTCTCATTGGAATTGTTTGTAATCATAATTTTTAATACTGTCTTCTTTAGGAATTCCTATTGTCATAATTCCTTCTCCCATTTCTCTTTTGCCAAGGAATCCTCATTATCATCTCTGTATTAAAACCCACTATTTTGAAGCCCAAGATTTGCTTAAACTAAGAGAAGAACTCCACCATTACCCTTTAATTACCACCAATGTTCCTGTTACTTATACTTCCTCAACTAAAATTTCCCTGTTGGCTAGTTCCAAATAGCTGATCCTTCATCTTCTAAAAGAGAAAGTTGTCAGCACCACATAATCAGGAATTTACTGAAAGGACTCAGCTTGGCAGAATTTGTTTCCCAACAGATGTAAGAATGCTTTCCATAAAGCCCCCCTACCAGTCTACTTCATGCTTCTTTGAATGATCTGTAATTTGCTTTTGGAAAGCATCATCCATATCTACTCTTTCACTGCGTGGGTGATAGTAGACACAAAAAACAGTATTGTTTTCATTTGTTTCTATTATTTTAAACCAGATGCTGTCTACCGTATCAGTAAATTCATTTGTTTGGATTTTTGAGCAGGTGATAACATCATCACCAAGTTCATTCATAAGGATCCAATGCCTTTCTATGGTTTCTAGAGTTTTAACGAATTGTATCCATGGGAACCATCCCACCACATCTTGATTAATTAAAAGTATTTGCATTCCATACATTCAATTCAATACTCTATCATTAATGTACAGATAATGAAGCTTGATCCATTTATGAGTAAATAGTGTTTCTTTCTGATTTTTCAGAGTAATTTAATAAGCCCTACTTCAGCAGCTTACTTTTTCTAAGTCATGATACTTTACCTGAGTTTTTAATTTCAGACTTTCTATAGCTATCTCCTATAATTTCGGGATTCAGCTGAAACCCACCTCGATCAAACTTGCTATGCTTTGTTTTAACGTATTTTTACAGTCCTTGTGATATGCATTTTGTATCAATAACCCCTCTTTCAGAAAATTCAGGCTTTAATCCCAGAAACCAAATCTTTCCCTTAGACACTATTTGTATACTCAGCCATTCATCTGTAGCATTCAATTTTCCCTTTCTGGATCTCTTCCAGGCTGCAAGGATGGATGAAAAACACCATATGAGCTACCGGAGTCTTTTAGTTTGCTTCCTAGGTCCTCAAAGTCAAAAGTGATATGATTGCAGCTGTCCTCACTTGATTTAGTAGGAAAGAGTAATTGTCCACTTGACAATTGTCAACTGAATTTAGTAGGCTGGGGAAACTGTTTTATCACTTTTTCATTTTTGCTTCTGGCAAATGACATACATCATGAAATTATCAGACAGTTTCATTTCCAGATAAAAATGTCCCAGGCTGCCCAGTTCTGCTGTTTGTCTTATTGCAGAACACAACACTGTTTTGGGATCCACTGTCTTTTTCTCCTGTTTGCTGTATCATTTTTTTCTCTCCTGAAAGCTCAAAGTCTCTTTCCTCTGTAAGGGTTCAAAAGCTTTTTCTTTGGGATAGCAGTGCAATTTATCCTCCACATCTCTTGCTTCATCTAGTCCCCTGGGTTTGGGACTGTGTTTATCTTCATCTGCCACTATTTATTGTAGAACTTCTTTTATTTGTTCTGATTTCATCTGCTAGAAATATAGGCCAGGTGGTTCTTAGTCTAGGATGTTCCTCTCAGGCAGAAGCATAAACATGCTATGACTACATATTTTTGCCCATTGATCTTCATGTTGGTTGCTTAAGGTATCAGCAATCAAGGCTTTTATTTTTTTCTTGTTCCCTTCTCAGGTTCTCAGATTAGCCAACTACATACTGTCAGCTTAGAACACTTGTTAAGGATTTTCCTTTAAACTCCCCTGCTGAACTTCACTGGCAAATTCTTATTTGTTCTCTCTATTCACTCATGTAGAGTATTGTCACTCAACAGAAAATAAAATATTATCTACTGTAGTATCTAATGCCTCCATCAAATAAAAGCAAAAGTTATTTTACTCAAAACTTCCAGTAGATGCTATTACTTTGCATCATACTGAATAGTGCAAAGGTCATGTCAATACTAAAATACACTGGGACATGTGCGTTTGTTTCAGGAAAAAGCAGTTTTGTATTTTTAAGAACCTTCCAAATTCATACTCTGCTTTTGGCCCAGGACAAAGTTCCAAGTGTTCATTGGTTGGACAGAGCCTGGGAGTTCCGGCATTATTTTCTGTCCACAGCCAATTAAAAGAGGATTAGGCTGTCGGCCAGCCATGGCAATGAGTTTTTGTTGATCTCCTTCAATATAGGGCTGCTGACTGTATAGCGAGATAAGATACTTTGCTAAAAATCAGTTTCCTTAATGAGTTATTCTCTTATGAATAACTTGTTTCATTTGGAAACATGGGTGCTGTGGAGATACCAAGTCTCAGAATTTCTCACAAAGAAGAATTTCCAGGGGGAATAGAGGGGCCTTTCCCAAATCCTCTGAGTAAAATGGCAAGAGAGCACTGGGCAGGGGATCTAAATTTCTCAGAGGGCAAAGAGTGCCTCTGCTGAGCATCCAGCACATGTCCTTCAGCAGATTCTGAATTCAGAAAGACTGTACACAAAATATTCACAACTGAAGCCTGTGGATTACAGGGCATTGATTAGCATGGTGAAAACTGGCTGGTAGAGAGTGAGTAGTTCTGTGGGATTCTGAATTAACAGTCACCCCTCAGATTCTTAGCTAAGTTTAGAGGATTGATAGGTTAATTCATGAAAAAGAACGCTGTTCCATTTCTGAAATTAGGGCTTTAATTCCCATTTAAAAAGATTTGGGTCTTTTTTTCCCAAACCTGAAAAGGGAATTAATTTTTATTTCTGCTGGAAATTCAACTGGTCTGCAATGAATTCTGTTAAGTCCACTTGTTTCTGGTAAAAGTGTTTGGATCATTTATATTATTTTTAGTAGGAGATAGAGAATATTATTCAGACAAGAAACACACCCCCTCCCCAAGAGTGCTAGCTCTAACTTTACTGTAAGCTTACATTAACAGAATCTTGCAGGTCTGAAAATACATCTGTCCCCCTCACCTTTACAGTCCAAAAACTAGGGAAGGTCTCTTTTGAGATGTTTGTTCTGTCCCCATTCCTTCTGCAGACCCAGCTGCCTCTTCTCTCACCTTTGTATGGGGTTCCTGCCTCCCAAGGTCATTCTCACATACCATTCTCTCTTTTCCAACCAGCCAGCTGGCCAGCACAGGGCAGTCTCTCCGCTCACATCCCCCAGTTCATCTTGCCCCAGTGCATCTGGTCTTAGAGGTTCCAGTACGTGCAAATCGCCATAGAGGAAATATCAACACTGTTAGGCCTTCAAGTCTGAAAGTTATCCTCTACCTCCCTCCAAAAGAACCCCACAAACCCTATACATTTTAGAAAATAAACAAGTGGAGATGAGACAAAACAAACCAGGGCAAAACCTATTCATTGATCTTTAGATGGTGCTGATGAGGAAATGGAATATCCTTTTAGAGGGCAGGATTGATCTCCAGAAGAGCATTTCATCTCACAACATCTTGTGGCAGCTGCCACTTCTCTTTAGCTGAGACTCAGAAGAACCTGTTAACTAGAAACATGTGATCTGTACAAAGGAGAGGGCCGAGGAGAAAGGCTCTTGCCTCACAGTGTCTTTTTTAAATGCATCAGGAATGAGCAGGACATCTATATAGGTTTCCCAAATCATAATGTGGCCTCCAATATTTCTCTTCTCCTCCCCCCACTCATCATCTAAAAAGTTAGGGATTAGGCTGCTCCTACGTTGCTTGCCACCATCAGCATTTTATGGGGACTTAGATTGGGGAGGAGGTCAGGGGTCATTATTTAGACTCTACTGCCTGTCCATCACCTTTACAAAACTCAGATTACACTCCCCCTCCTTTCCTTCTCTTGGCTGTCACTGTGAATCAGGCCTGCAGTCAGTGGGAGTGATAACTGTCTATCAGAGCTCCCTTGGCCCTCTGTTCCCCCTTCACCAGCCTGTGGGCTCCTTAACTGGATGGGTGTGTTCATCCACTTCTGATCACTCAGGCATAATGCCTTTTCAGGTTGGCTTTGTCTGTGGCTTGACGTTTGACTTTCAAAACAGGCAGGGGTTTTAAAAGGCTTTCAGTGAATAACAGGGGCTGCAGCTCCATGGAGGCCTCTCAGTGGTGCTTTCCATTCACCCTCCAGGAACAGGTTAACCTTTATTATTATAGAGAAAAAGGCCCTTCAGAGTAGAGCTGAGAGTGACGGTGAAGTTTAAAGACCAAGGAACAGGTGCAAGAGCTTTAAGGAATTTCTAAATACCCACAAAAACATTTTCGGCTGAGACCAACTATTGACAAGGCTAGGACACCCCATCTTGGTGGGGATTCAAAGGCCAAAGCAGAATATGATCAGGAAATACAATCCCCAAAGCAATGCAGCTATGATGAAGCTATATTATATTTGTGTTGAGACAAAAGTTGGAGAAAAACTCCAACTTGTGGAAATGCTAGAATTCTAAGATTGTACACACCAAATGAGATATCCAGGAGTTAAGTACATTATACGGTATCTGATCAGCACATCTGGCTGTTGTAACCTGATCTGGTCCTTTGCTAAACCCTACAATTAATTTCTTGAAAGTTATACATGGACTTCACAGAAAGTATCACTGACTTCCAAATGCTTTCAGAAATGCCAGTTGAATTCCAGAGGAAAAACCATTATGCTATTTTGATATATTTTCTCTGATACTGGTTGAATATTTTAGGGAGATGACAGACAGGATCATAGAATATGACAGTGGAATTTCACATAAAACCAGAAAAAAAGTTCTTCCACTTTTTGTACATACAGCACATATTTGTCATATTCTAACATCTGTTGAACATTTGTTCTAAAATGTTGATGAGGTGTGTCTTCTCTTCATTATTGTGTCCTCTGGCTTGTTACAAATCTTTGCATCTGTGCAGAAATGTAAACTAACTAACTAATTGTAGAAGATATCTTATAGATTCTTAGGAGGCATAGCTATTGTAGAAGAGGCATAGAACCAGGATTGGCATCTTGTTGGTCTTAAAATACCTGGATGACAAAGTTAACATCAGAGAGAATTGTAGGAAGAAACAGCTTGGCCATGGAGGTGATGGCAGACAGCTAAACTGAAATGGATTTAGATCACTCTAGTAGCTGTTAAACAAGGTCTGTTCATCTTAATACAGAGAAAGATTCTATAGTGGATTAGAAGGTTTTCATATTGTTGAAGGCTGGGTGGAATAAAGTCCATGAAAGGGTTGAGAGTGAGACCCAAAGAAAAACTCACTGAGGAGCAAAAGTGCTGTAGGAGGGATCTAAGATACCATTAGAGTATCTAATAATTAATAGAGAGCCAATTTGGTGCAGTAGTTGAGGTTCTGACCTAGGAAGCAGGAGACTGTGAGTTCTAGTCCCATTACAGGCATGAGAGGCAGCTAGGTAAGTTTAGGACAGTCATTCTTTCTCAGCCCAACCCTCACAGGGTTGTTGTCGTGGGGAACATAGGAGAGTAAGGAGTGTTAGGCATGTTTGCTGCCTTGAATTAGTCATAAAATGATATAAAGTCAGAATATTAATAAATAAAAACAGATGACATGTCCCAGAAGACACAGAAGAAAGATCAAAGGTAGATCTGACAGAGGTTACCAGCTGAATCCAGGCCCACTGCAAAGTCATCCAAATGAGAGAAATAGAATATTTGCTCCTAAATTCTGAAAGCCCTTTTCTGAAATCTAAAACAAAAAGTTACAGCATTTAGCAATACTGAGAGTGGGTGTGTATTAAGTACAAATGTATGTTAAGTTCATTTCATATCTAACATAGGTTTCTTAAATCTGTTGTGAGGTTCAGTTAGAAAGCAGAAAAATAATTCTCACTTTGTGCTTTTGCTATCATTCAGGAGGAAGAACAATTTATTCTAAAACAATCCAGTTGTGATTAAGTTAGACATGAAGTCAGGAAGGTGAAACTTCTTGCTTCTTCTAATAAAATTTGGCTGGATTTTCTTCTTGCTGTCTTTAAATGACTAAAAGGAGGGGGGAGGGAGGGAGGGAGGGAGAGAGAGAGAAGGGAAAGTATTTGTCTCTGCCTCTTTCAATCAAACCCATTAAACTCATGTATGTAAGCTATTACAACTTATTTTCATAATTTAGGTTTTTAAACAGCTCAGGGAAGTTTGTTGTAAGTGATAAAGTATAGGAATATCTTTAATAAATAAACATGTTTATTTATGTTTTCCTCCCAATAAAGTTAAAAATATAATTTATGTGCCCTGAAGTAATGGATGAGTTGTTAACCAGGTACAGAAATTATCTGGAGTGCCTCATATTAACTAGCCTTGGCCTAAATCAGTGTCTCTCAACTTTAGCAACTTTAAATAGCATTGATTTTTTAAAGAAAGTTTCAGCAGTAATAGTTACTAAATTCTGGGAAGTTCTTGAATAAGGCAGTTTTAAAGAGTTGGTTCACTGTCTTCTCATAGCTGTTGTCTCTTCACTTCCCCTTCTGTCTTGGTTTACCCTTCTCTCTTGGCTTAATCTGCAGAACCATTCAGTAAAGACGCAAGGAAGATAATGTTCTGTGTCCTCAATTTTATCAATTCTTATCATTGTTTTCCTACCCAGCACAGGAGTGTATTTATGGGTGTTTCTATGTGAGAGAGACAGAAGGGTGTGACAACATGAAGATTCTGAGGTATCACTCTCCGAGGAGGCTGAAAAATGCTTATCTCTGATGACAATCTTATTTTGAAAGCCTTGCTTTTTCATCCAAATGTCAACATAGCCAACTAGTCAACCCAGCAGCCAACACCTCTGCAAGCTTCTATTTTGTTGAAACTTTCCAACCCAACGTGAATCCCATTAGCTTTCAGTTCTGTGTGTTCTGCAGCAGATTCTGCCTGAAGCAGTCTTTGTTGCTTCTGTATTTGTAAAGAGCTTTTCCTTCAGAATGTCTGTTAGAAGATGAATCCCATCTGAGTCAGATGATATACACAACCAGCTTGGCATAGTCTGTGGGCCCACAATTCCACAGTGAAGATGCTTCATCCCTAAAATTTGGAACCATCAGACTCTTCTTCAAGAAGGTGATGACCCTGGCCTTTAAGATCTGAACAGTTTGGCTCCAGGTGACATCAACCATACCAATCTGCCTATTCTTTGAGATCAACCAGCATTGCATTTGTCCATTTTAAGGCAGAGAGGACTGGTGTACAAGCAATGGTGCCCTGAACCCAGAATGCAGAACTCTGTTTCAACTGACAGGGACTATTGTTACATTTATTCAGGATGCCCTAAATATCAGATTGAACTGAGTTAAGGTTTTATGGAACTCTGCTATATATGCTTATTACTGGACTTAATTCATAACTTAGTTTTATTATTGTTGGGCTTTATTCACTTTTTAGATGACTTTAACAGCCACCTGCATCAAGTTTTAAAACCTAACTTGAGAAGGTTTATAATGAAAAGTAAATGATAAGTAGTTTATTTGATCATTGTGGTACCTCCCAATAACAGATTCAGTGGTAGTTTTATCTCTTTGCCTGCACCTGAGGAGACAAGTCAAGGAACTGAGAGAGCCATCAATATCAATGTGCTACAGGTATGTCCCTCTGTTAGGGGCATTGCTACAAATTTATTTGCCTTTGAATCCTGTACTCTAGCCTTTTTCTTTTCTTGAATTAATCAAAAAGTAATATATAAATCAAAATGAAAAATAACTCTCTCAGAATCTATAACAAAACATTTTACCCAGTTTTGTCCCCTATAGCAGTGTCCCCCGACCTTTTGGGCACCAGGGACCAGTTCCATGGAGAAAGGTTTTTCTGTGGACCAGAGGGGGTGTGGTTTTGCATGCTGCCTGCATCCCATGGATGGGGCTTTGCTTGTTTGTGTGGACCAGTTGCAGGCATGCTGAGGACTGAGGCCGGTCCATGGACTGGATGTTGGGGACCCCTGCCCTTAAACCATGGATGTTTATTTCAGCTCCCCTCTGCTGACCTCCTGGGGGAGGATTTTTAAATTTAATTTTAATTGAATGTTATAATTATTGGGCTTGCGTCTATTTAATTCTTTTTTAATTATTTATTGTTGCTGTCTGGTTTTAGTTGTGAGCCGCCCCGAGTCTTCAGAGATGGGGCAGCATACAAGTCCAATAAATAAATAAATAAATAAATAAATAAATAAATAAATAAATAAATAAATAAATCCTTCAGACATGATGGAAGACAACCTCCAAAATTTCTAGCCATAAAAATTAGATGATTGGGATATAAATGTTTATTATAAATACAAAAGCCAGGTTGTGGATGAGGAAGATTTTCATACTTAAGCCTTAAATAATCAGATAGGCAAATATATTTGCAAAGCTCTTAATATTTTGTTTCTGAACATTCAAATTTCAGATTCATGGTGAAAATGCTCTTGATTCAAGCTCCAATCTGGGTATCTACATAGATATTTAATTTTCTTGTCAACAGTGCAGATATGGTTTGCCATTGTTTTTTTCCCAGCATATTTTTTTCAACTCCTCAATCTAGCTTCTGGCCCTCTGAATTTGTGATGGCCTTCCATTCGAATCCTACCCAGTTTCAAGCCCACTTACCTTTGCTGAAGACAGCCAAGATCAGCTGAGTACTTTTACCCAACACAAATCTGCAGACTTTTCTCAGTGTACTGTACATGTATCACTTTCTACTTAGTATATAGGATTTTGAAGAGTTGTTTAAGAAGACTCAATAGAGAATTAATGTTACAATGAATAACTATGAGGGAGCTGAAGATTTATTTTTAAAAAAGCAATAAAATCATAACAACAATCTAAATAGTTACTGTATGCTATGAATCTCTTTCTTGTAATGATTGCTTGGAGAGCTTCTAGAACCATTTCAAACTGTATTTCTATATGTAATGGGGTTTTTTTCCTAATGTTGAAATGCAACATCAGCAAGTTTTCACTTCTTTAAATCGTAGTATTTTAACAATATGCTGAAAGTTTCCAGCTGCAGTTGGTTTCTGCTGCTCTACCCCTCACCCGCACCACATTTTCACCCTTGGTGTTCTGTGTTTGTATGTTATGTATTTTATCCTGTCTTTGATGTGTAATTTAATGATGATGTAACTTTTTCTATTGGTTGCATTCTTTAGCTTTTCAAATAGCTTTGTAAACATCTATAAAACAGACAAATGTTTCGGCCATGTTTTTGTATCATTTTGGCTTGTAAATTAATATCGGTAGGGTAGAAATATGCACAGCTTTCCTCTGGATGGTCTCCAGTTGTGTGCAATCTTCAGTCATCTTTCACACTGCTTGAGTGTGCTGTTCAATGCCTGCTGTCAGTGAATACTGTTAGTATTTGGGAGTGAAAGTGTAAGAAAATGTGCTTTCCTCTTTGACTGTTTGAAAAAAGGAACACGAGAGTTTGATTTAGGATGCATTCTTGAAAGTATTTAGGTTTTCAATATATGTTTATATTTGATATTATAGATTGTATTTTGAAGGTAACTTCCTGAATTTCCAGATGAAAATTTCTTGAAGAAGGAAGACAGGAACTTTATAAAATATTTGCTCAACTGCTGAGCCATGATCTTTACCTAAAGATTCATGTGTGATCCAGGTGAAGCTTAAACTCGCCCCTTGGCATCATTCTGAAGCCCACTGTACTCCTGTAAGTTTTGTATCTTGTCCAGTGGTATATTAACCATTAAGCAGACTAAGCATGTGCTTAGGCACCAGGCCCAAAGAGGGCACCACAAAGTTGAGAATATGGCTTCGTTTGTACAGTATGTACAAAGGAGGGGGGCACCAGTGAGCCTTAAACTGCCACTGATCTTGTCTACTTGTTCCCTTGGGAATTGTTCTGGGCAGACAGCTTCTAACATTACCCATGGAAAGGAACTATGCAACTGCTAAAGCTCTTTCTTTACTCCTCTTTTAAAAAATATTTAGTAGAAGTATCAGAAGAAGGAGGGCAATTGCAAATGGAACACCCTTGATGTCTGAAACTCAGAATGTATGAATTAGACAGGACAATTGAACAACAAAAGTTTCTTCTAGCTATATCAGTGGTAGTCAACCTGGTCCCTACCGCCCACTAGTGGGCGTTCCAGCTTTCATGGTGGGTGGTAGGGGTTTTGTCTCCTACTTTATATATCACCATTAGTGTGGAACTGGTGGGCAGTTAGAAAATTTCACTACTAACAGAGATACAAAAGTGGGCGGTAAGTATAAAAAGGTTGACTACCTCTGAGCTATATCATGGATATCAGCTCCTGACAATAATATCTTTTTATTCCCTGGGTTCTGACTGTTTTCAAATCATGAACGATCTGTCTTACAAGGAATAAATGTGTTTATCTATAGGGCAAAACCAAGAAAGATTTCTTTGGGGCCTGAAAAGCTTATATATTTATTGTGGTGTCAGTTTTTGTAAGATAAAACCCAGAAATGTAAGACAATGCTTTTTCATATGATATAAAATGATCCCAGGGCACCTCCAAGAAATAAAATCATTAGCTAGTTTTGGCTGATCTGAAGATTGATATCTATTGCCTCATTTCCTTAAGGAAAGTTATAGAAAATCCTTCTCATTGTTTAAGAATTTTTCAAGTTTAATTTTAGATTTCAAGTACCATTCCTTCCTTTGTTTTCTTTGGAGAGATGAATATAAAGCAGAGAAAATGTGCAGATTTTAGCCTCCTAGACTTTAAAATGCGTTATTTTTGCTGAGCTGGGATTTAAACTCTTTCCAGGTTTGCTGTGATGGAGAAATTAATGTCTATTGCATTTCCAGCTTGAGCTCATTCTTTGTTCACAAAGTTGGATTTGGTTCCTATTGGGATCTTGATTTGTATCTCTGTAGGTATTCAAATGGTTGCAGGATATATTGGGCTCTAGTATTTGAGTTCCCACATTCTCCAATACTAGCACACACAAGCCTTCCCATAATTATCTAAATTAATCCATGCTTGGTTCTTGAAATATGCAAATGTCGGCTGTGGGATTGGCTAGGAGTTGCTTAGCTCCTATCATGCAGATTCTGTCTCATTGCCAGGTTCTTATCCTAAACCATACTCAGCAAGGTGCAACCAGAAATCAGTTTGTAATTCTATAATTGGTATAGGTTCATGTTGCCTGTGTTAGACTGCAATCTGTGCTTACAGTATTTTACACACATTCTGTAAATGTAGGGCCAGCACTGGCATCTGTTCTTACACACACACACATTTACATGTTCCAAGCAGGTAGAGAAACCAGAAATATTTCCTCCTTTACCTAGTTACTTACTCTATTTATACACTTCTTCTCAGTTGTTCTGGTTCTGAAAACAGTTTACAATTAGAAATTATTAAATGCATTCAAACTGAATTTAGAAACCATAGGGCTATTTTTTTTAACCAAATCACAGCAACCACATAGCAATGAAAGAGAGCGTCACATATTTAGGTAGGTGGGGGAACAACCACAGTTGTTTAATTTAACTGTGAAATGCCATAGAAGAAAGGCTTTTTTTTTTGTTCCACATCTGAAAAAGACAGAATTGGGAGGTAGGGAACTCCTAAGGCAGAGTCTTTATGGGAGTAGCACAGATGGGAGTAAAATTATTTACTATGTTACAGTGTAAGACAGGAACCTTTTATCTGAAAGAATTGGCAGGCAGGCAGAAATCATGACCACGTGTTTCACATAAATAGTAAATTCTGCATATTGCCTGCTTGCAGCCTAACAGCTAACCTTTGTGTTGGTCCTACATTCATTGACCATGGATAAAATATTTTAAGTATGGATTGCAGCATGAGCCAATTTTGAACATAAGCCAAGCAAACTTAGTGTGTCATTTAGAGAAATCTGGGGCTATTTTGCTGTATGATTCAAGAATCAGGAGGGGCCTCTTCACACGAGTTAAACAATTCTTGAGACCAAACATGTGTTTACTGCCAACATGTAGTTTTTCCTAAAGTGGCTGAATGATTTTACAATTTCCATCCACCATCCATATATCTGTCCTTTTTATCTGTGTGAATACTTCCTATGACCCTGATTTTCTTTGCTTTCCCCCATCACTTTTCTTTGCTTCTTTTACATCCTTCATCTCCACACTATTCTTCTGCTGCCTTTCCTTGTCTTCTCTTTGGATCTATTGCCTGCTCCCCATTCATCTTTTATTCTTATCCATTCATCTCACTACTTTCCTTCATTTCCTTTATGATCTCCAATTTTTTATTTCTCTTATTTCTTTGATCTCTATCACAATTTCTTCTTTCTGCTTCCTGGGGAAAACTTCTCCCTTTTATAAAACATCCTCCTTTCCTGTTGTTGAATGTGGTATTATTAAAACAGGAGATTTCTAATAGGAAGTTGGACCGACAATGCAATACAAGTTCTTCAACAGGTAAACTCCAACAGGTAAAGTAACGGAGTGAGCTCCGTCCCAACTTCTGCAAACCTGGCAGTTTGAAAGCATGTAAAATGCAAGTAGAAAAATAGGGACCACTTTGGTGGGAAGGTAACAGCATTCCATGCACCTTTGGCGCTTAGTCAAGCCGGCCATATGACCACGGAGATGTCTTCGGACAGCGCTGGCTCTTCAGCTTTGAAATGGAAATGAACACCGCCCCCTAGAGCCGGAAACGACTAGCACGCATGTGCAAGGGGAACCTTTATCTTAATAGGAAGTTGGGCCGACAATGCAATACAAGTTCTCCAACACATAAAATCCACCATAGAAAACATAAATATCTCTTGCTACCAAGATCTAGGTCTAATCTATTGTCTGTTTCACCCAGCATTTCCTACTCTGAGCAAAAGTCATTCTCAGACTCTATAGCAAGAGATCTTTTCCTTCAACCTCAAACTATCCACTATTGACCTCACCCCATTCCTAAGAGGTCTGTAAGGGGCGTGCCTAAGTGCACCATTGTGCCTACCATCCCTGTCCTATTGTCCCCATTTATTTGTACCTATTTCCTGTATTCTTACTCATGTTTATACTTATACCTATTATCTTGTAAGTGACTGACAAATCAAATAAATAAATAAAATAAATATTGAAAAAGGATTGTACCAGCTTCATATATAGAGCCATGTACTCAACCCTCTTCTGGTGACCTAGAGATATCCTGCTGTCCAGTCATCACTTAATAAACTCTGTGACTGACATTTTTGGCATTAGGGTTGCTGCCTACCTTCTCTGCTGGGCAGTTAAGAATATCTAGAGCAAGTTGCCTTTCAACTTGCTGGTACAATCCTTTTTCAATATTTATTTTATTTATTTATTTGATTTGTCAGTCACTTACAAGATAATAGGTATCCTTTGGTTTGAAGTTCACCAAGCAAAACAGACTGTCAGAAAGGCCAGGATCTGGTATTTGGTAGATTAGTCTGATGGACATGAGATGCAATAAGCAGCTTAGTGGATTAGCCATATAGAGCAGGAATAGGCTTCTGCTTAGTCTGAAATGTAAATAATCTAAATAAAAATGCAGTGATGGTGATAGAAAACAGTACTTAGGAGGGGACAACAAAAATAGTAGATTCAAAGTGGGACTACAGATTCTGAGGCACAAGTCCCCAGGTCCTGTTGTTCTCTATTTACCCCAGTAATACCCCTGGTTGAATTACCAGATGCTTCTTTGCATAAACAGGGTCATTTCCCTTTAATGTTGTGTCATTTTTGATAAATGTTTGGATTTTTGCCCATTATTATGTTGATTTGTTATATTATTTACTCTCTATGGAAAGTGACAAGCTGGACATTAAAGGAATAGCTTGGAGCTGCCCGGTCTCTTTGCTTTCTTTTCTCTGCCAAAAGGGTTGGCTTGCTTTCAGCTCTGCAGGTAGGAGAGAGAAAGAGAGAGAGTGGGTGGGAAGTTGGTGGAGTAAATGCAAAACTATTACAGAGACGACATTATCCCTTTTCCAGAAAAGGTTGTCAGCAATGATCTCCATCTAGCAGGTTGAAAATTCAAGTGGATGGCTGTAAAAAAATAGATTCCCGTGTGATGGTAAAGAGGCTGAAAAAGGAAGAGGAAAAGTAATGGATGATGGAAGTGCATGTGTGAAGAAGGAGGGATGAGTAGATAGGGGAACAGCTAGGAACCTGAGTTTACGAAAAGGTTTTCATAATCCTATTAGAGCTGTCAAATGACATAGAAGATTGGCCTTGGCATCTGATCGGGGAGGGGTGCAGGGTCTGCCAGTCTCCTGTGCACACACCAGATGGACTCGGGGTGGGGGTGGGAGTGATAGGACTGCCAGAAAGGAGGAAGTGGTCTATCCCTCTTTCAGTTAATCTTTCCTGGGGATTGGATTAGCCAGGTGGAGAACCCTCTGGTGCTCTGCTGGAGATGGACCTGGATGAAAAGTCCAAAACAAGGCTGATTTGATGTCCCAACTTGCCTTTCTATAACTGCCAATCGGAGACCTTATATTTCTTCATTCGTGAACTCTTGTGACTAAGAAGAGGAGTTGACATGGCTGCTCAGAAAGCAGACCAGTTAAGATAGGAATTGTTCAGAAACAATTGTGGTAAATCCATATTCACTGCTGTAGGTGTTATGTTTTGACTTCCCTTGTGGACATATTAAAAATTTTCTTGTCATCTCGTTACAGTGGAACATCAGTGTAAAAGAAGCAAATTGTTCTGCTTAGAACACAAGGGCAAATATCACATTTTGTATTTATAAATATTATATAGCTGTGATGGTGAACCTATGGCATACATGCCACAGGTGGCACACAAAGCCATTTGTGCTGGCACGCGAGCTGCAGGCAAACTTACCTCACTGCGCATGTGCACCTTACAGCTGATTTTCGGCCTGTTTGAGGCCTTTTTCGGCCTCCCAGAGGCTTGAGGAAAGCCTTTGCAGGCTGAAAAATAGGCCCGTTTCATCACTTCCTATATTTCTGGAAATACCAGAAGTGACAAAATGGGTCCATATTTTGGCCTGCAAAGCCTGCAGAATTTTCCTCAAGCCTCTGAAAAAGGCCTCAAATGGGCTGAAAATCAGCTGGGAGGCGCAGTGCAGGTAAGGGGACAGCAGGGGGGAAATTGCATGCACATGCGCAAGGGGCGGGGGGATGCACGCATTGCCTTCTGGGTGCTGGCACATGAGCACGCAAGCGCACGCACAATTTTTGGCACAGGAGCCCAAAAAGGTTAGCCACCACTGTCATACAGCAATTGATCTTTTGGGAGGAAATAAATATCTCTTAATATTAATATTAAATATTTTATAAATAACAACTATTATTATTTTTAAACCATCTGGGCACTGCACCGTTTTCTTTATTTTTGTTTTGTATTTCTCCATTTCTCTGTAAGGCCTAAACCTCCTTGTTTCAACACAAATGGATTTGGTTTCTGGGTGATGGCAGAGATATTTTTAGTAGCCTTCCTGACTTGCTAAAGATTGTACTACTTTCTGTAGAAAGCTATTAGAGGCAGTGGTGGGATTCAAATTTTTTTATTACTGGTTCTGTGGGTGTGGCTTGGTGGGCATGGCAGAGGAAAGATACTGTAAAATCTCCAGTCAGGGGTGGTATTTGCCGGTTCTCCAAACTACTCTAAATTTCTGCTACTGGTTCTCCAGAGCTGGTCAGAACCTGCTGAATACCACTTCTGATTAGAGGTCAGTACAGTAGGGGCTATATGAGGCTGGGAGAGAATCATTCAACCCTTTTTGGAGGTTAGAGGTATGTTTGTGTGTGTATACACCCCTTTGAGTCAGTGTTGATAGCAATAGCATTTAGACTTCTTACCGGTTTACAGAGCTTTACAGCCCTCTCTAAGCAGTTTCCAGAGTCAGCATATTGCCCCCAGCAACCTGGGTCCTTATTTTACTGATCTTGGAAGGATGGAAGGCTGAGTCAACCTTGAGCCTGGTGAGATTCGATCTGCTGAACTGCTGGCAGAGTCAGCAGGATTAGCCTGTAATACTGCATTCTAACCACTGTGCTGTTATGTATGTAGGTTTGAAGTCATTGGTTTAGTTTGAACTGTTCTTGTAAAATGTTGGAAATGATTGGCTTAAAAAGTGCGGGAAAACCCTGCACTCTGGTTGGCTGGCAACTGCAGCTGCTGGCTATAAGTAGCAGCCGCAGCCCAGCCAAATTGGGTCCGTTCTGAGCTGTAGTCACTAATAAACTAAGAGCTTGAAGCACTCCGCGTCTGTCTCTTCATGCAAACTTAACATGTGCCACCAAGTCTCTGGGTGACTGTCTATAGCTTTCATAGCAAGATTTTGGAAGTTGTTTCTTTCTTAGGGCTAAGAGAGAGGAACTGGCCCAAACTCACCCAGCCAACTTTGTGTCCAAGGTGGACTAGAATTAGTCTCCTGCCTTAAACACCACACCAAACTGGCTCAATATTCACATATCTAGGAGTACAGAAATTCCCAGGAATGAGGCATATGTTTTGCTTTTTCCAAAGCAACTGATTTCTAGGGTTGCTCCATTTTTTAAAGCATGCAGCTCTCTAAACTTAATAGAATGTGTGCCATAACTTCTTTAGTATGCTTTCAGAGCTATCCAGTGACAGTAAGGAAGAATCATTATCCCATGTTTTGGAAACTATGATGTTCCCCCTCTCCCGAAAAAACTTTTTTTACTGTCCCAAGTTTTGGAAATTAACATTTTTTTCCAAAGGAAAAAAAACTTGTCTTATTACTGGTTTATATATCACCTTTCAGTAGATAGTATTGCCAGACTGATTAAGAAGTAACTGTTAAGATCATTCATTGTAGATGACGTAGCTGTAGCAGAGAGTGAAACTATGGTGAAGGTTGTGAGGTCAGCTATTGTATGTGAAGAACCTCAAACAGTGAGAGTAAGGCTGACTGTCTGGTAGAAGCATAGCACAAAATGCTTGGCCTGAGGGCATTTCAGAAGAGATCCTCTCTCATTTCTTTAGTCAGTAAACTAACACCATCGGTCGCTGGTGCATTCATCCCAACTGCAGTATGTGCACTGTGTGTGTTTCAGGCTCTGGGCATCATCTAGAACCATTTAGAAGAAATTAGGCAGGACCAGCAATTTCCTAAGTTTCCCTGAGTTCAGATTTAGAAGCCAGTCTCTAGTCCGATTTCAGGAAACGAAGAAATAAAATCTGCACAGCTGTTTTGGGTAGCCACTTCCAGCCATTTTATATATGAAGAGGATTCTGCTTCAGCGGTCTCTCGGGCCTGCTTCTGAGCAAGACTGCCGGACATTGTAACATGCTTTCTCTCTCATGTCAAGAAGCTGTCCTGAGGCCTGCTTCATCAAATAATTACCCAGTGAGTTCTCAAATAATATCAACAAATCTGCCCCAAACAAGCAATTAATCATCCTTATTGGAAACAGATCAGAGAGGCATAAACAATCTCAGCCTGGCCTCTGGATCTCCCGCACTCTGTTTGTGTGTGCATGCATGTGTAAGCTGTGCTCCCATCAGTTGGGTTTCCTTGGCCAGCTGCACTGAATAAAACAAATGCGGATTCATTAATTACCAAGCTTTCCATCAGGAAGGCCTCTGGAGAGCACATCACCCTCCAAAATCTGAGCTGTCTAGCCCCAGGTCAGGAAAAGCCTTTTTCTCATTTAAGGCAACATGAACTTTGGGAAAAGGAAACGCATCACTCAATCAAGAAGAGACGCAAGGGCTGAGGAGACCTCAAGGGAGTGAAGTTCAGGGGCAATGGTGGCTGCTGATTTAATATCCTGAGAAGCAAGATGAGTCCTGGCATGGCTGAGAGAGGAGGAAGAATCAGACATGCATTGGACTTCGTCACACATTAGATTCATCCACTGAGCCTTCTTGTTTCTCATCCATTTATCAGATAACTGTGAATCATTTCAGCCGGCAAAATATCAATTCATTTCCTTCCACTGAAACACTCCCTTTACCATGGAAATGGCTCCATTGTCAGTTTCCTGCTGTCATCTCACTCCTTTCTTCTTCCATTTTTCCCTTACTAAGAATACTTGAAAGGAGAATGAGTCACCCAGGAAAACGATGGAAGCATTACAGTGTTCTGGCTTCCTGGACTGACTCTCCCATTTCCTTGCTTATTCTGAGATGGGATGCTTCTAAAATACACGACATCAGCTGTAAGTTTACAGGGCCAGGAATTTTCTCCTATTCTAGTATTGTATCTAGCATATTGCAAGAGAAATGAGGTAACTTTTAATACATTCCCAAACATATTCCTGTTTTTCTCCAAGCAGATTCTGTAAGTAATACGTTGTTTTATTTTATTATGTTTCTCACCCTAACCCTCAACCTGGTACCAATTGCAATAACATCATATTGCTGTATGGTGAGCTCTTACAGCAGTCCTGGACTTTTCGGGCTTGAAAGTATTTCCAATTAGTTGCAATGGTTCAAAGGCCATTCTATTTTTCTACACACCTCATTAAAAAAAAGCAGCTCTACATTTCAAAATAATCAGTTTAAGATTGGAATTCTTAATTCAGGGTTAACTGTTTCTGAACATGTGCCCAGAATAAACCCTTACAGTAATTCAAGGAATGCAGACCATACCAGGTATAAAATCAGCCTATTCTATACTCCAAACCTAGATATTTAGAATTTCAGAATAAAAAAGCTGTCCTTAGAGATCATTCAGTCAACACCAATGGAGCTCTAGGTTATGAATCTGCTACTTAGAGGATAGGAAGAATAAAAGAATACTAAGAGCAGCCAGTTTTTTGGGGAAAGCAAATAATTGAGATTGGAAATTATGAAATTAGCAGCCTCACTTTGGTTACAGATGAGATCAACCTTCTGCAGTTCATCTTCTACCTGGAGAAGGAGGCATTAAAAGACTTCACTCTTGTCACAGATGTGACATCCGGGTCAGGCAATATAGTGATGCCAGTAGGGTCTCTTGTAGAGCCCCTTCAAAAGAGCAGGTTTTGAACTCCACACTTATGCTTGCTACAGATACAGGTAGGCCAGGTAGGCCAGAATAGTAGCAATTAATGTAAGTTAGGGACTTCTAGTTATCTTGGGTGACATTGCAGTTGTCACTTCTCTCTCTCTACCCCCCCTCATCAGCAGACCCGACAAAAGTCCACAGGATAAAAGCAGCTGCTAACATGCCAGGGATGTGGTGATTCAGTGGATAAGATGCTGAGCTTGTCGATCAGAAAGGTCGGCAGTTCGAATCCCTAGCACCGCGTAATGAAGTGAGCTCCCGTTACTTACCCCAGCTTCTGTCAACCTACCAATTCAAAAGCGTGTAAAATGCAAGTAGAAAAATACGGACCACTTTGGTCAGAAGGTAACAGCGTTTCATGCACCTTCGGTGTTTAGTCATGCCAGCCACATGACCACGGAGACATCTTCGGACAGTGCTGGCTCTTCAGCTTTGTAACGGAGATGAGCACCACCCCCTAGAGCCAGAAACGACTAGCACGTATGTGTAAGGGGAATCTTTACCTTTACCTTTTAACATGCCTTGATGGAGTAGAAAGAAAAGGAAATATTCAGACACAGGTGGCTGTTGCTTTTGAATGAGACTATTGATTGGCGATGGGGAAACCAATAGCTCTTTGAAGAGAAATTGGAAATAGCTGTCTTGCGGAAAGGAAAGAAATGAAGACCTTCTCAGGATTCTCTTTATGCAGGATCCCCAAAAGAACTTTGCATGCTCCTGGAGCAACAAGTTTATGCTAAACCAGACATTCCAAAATGCAGCACAATCATGTTCATTGCAGAGTGTATTTATGATGCCACCTGTAATAATATTACAGCCCAGCCATTAATTTTTGCTTCAAGGAGTATGTGGTTTGGATGTGGCGATATATTTGTTATCCTCAGTGCAGACACTGATAAAGTGCTAGACCATAATAAGAAAATGGTAAGGGGTTATGTGTAAGTTTCTCCCTTTCAGGAATGTCATGAGGAGCCCTCACTTTCCATTTGCTACAAAAAAAGTCTTGTGCTATCATTAAAGAGGCAAGGGAATTCATGCTGTTGGGCTGATACATTTGTTACTATATTACATATTATGCTGGGATCTATTTCTGTGAGGTAAACTGCCAGAAATGAAGTGACTCATAGAGTTGAGAGTTGCCATTCAAGTAACTGAAGGTGGCATTTGGATAAAGGCACTTTTGTTCAGAGAAAAAGCATAAAAAGAACTAGATCTTGTTCTCACTATGCTGTTGTGTGTCTGTCTTTGCAGCAGCCTTGATGATCAATCACAATCTTGCCCCTGAGGTTTTGCTTCTGTTACATTGGATAACTCTCGGGCTATGAAAACTGTCTCAATTAATTCTTCAATTTAGAACCAATCCATAGAAATGAATGAAACATAAATCAATACTGACCTTTTTGTAAGTTTGAATGTCTCTAAACACGGTTGTTGCTGGGATTCAGTGCATTGTATTTTTCAGGAAAATTGTTCCCCACCCACCCAACCGAGACCTAGTGTATTTCAAGGAACACGGACTGGAGAAAGCTGGTATATGATTGATTCAATTATGTATACAGATTTTATAACCACGAAGTCAATTTGTCAGGAGTATTTCTGAGTCAATTTGGCATAGTTTGGATAGGGTCTGTGGAAGCAGTTATGCCAAGGGCTGTGAGCATCAGCAGTTATTCCATGGAAGATGTTAGCAGTCTCATTCCAGGTTTCATTCCAAATGGCTAGAAGCTAAAGTTGCCTTGGGAGGACTTTCTAGATGATTGTTCCACAAAGCCAAGTAGGCCATGCATAGATCATCTCTGATCTGATTTGAACCATTGATTTGAGCCAATTGATCCAGTTCTGCAAAGTACAAATTGGTTCTAACAATCTATTCCATATGAAGTGTCAAAGCAGATCTATTATATTTTCCATATTATAGCATATGTGTGCCCAATCTATTTGGAATTGCCCAATCTGATGATTCAGTTTGACTTCCTAATTCATATCAGAGCATCAATTTGATTGAAAGATTTGATTGCATTGTGTTCAAATTAAATCTCCACCCTGGAGATTTATGCAGACTATTATTACTTTAGGGAGAGCTAAGTATGAATTAGAGACCATATTTCAGCTGTTGTTGGTATTTAGATTGATGTTCTCTGCCTTTCTACATTCCAGTTAAGTGAAGGCAGGACTGATCATAACTGATAAAGAGGGGGACATCTTTTTCCAGACAGACTTCCGTTCCCGTTTTCTTGGAATGATGTACCTCTCATTATGTAACCAGCAGTCACACAATGCCCTGGCTTGAGCCTGGCTGCCTTTCAGACACACACACAGAGCTTATTAGGCTGTGATGCTGAAGTTAATGAGAACCTGCCATGTCTTTTACTTGGTCTGCTTGCAAGGCACAGGGGGGTTTCCTTCTCTGATGGGTGCTTTACTTGCTTGATGGGATTTCTAATGCAAAGGGACAGTAGCCAGCATAAGAGCTCCAGCAGGCCCACAGCACTCAGGGAACTGACTGGCACACTGTTCACTGGAGAGCAGAACAATCTGTATTTCTGTGCTACTGCTAATTTACTTTAATTATTTCTTGTCTAGGTACGAGTGACTGAGTCACTGAGCAGTTCCCTCCCCCTTCTTACACGAATTCTGTCAGAGCCACTCTTTATATAACTGCATACATACAGTACCAATTCTTTCCTGGGTTCTGTTCAAGGATCAGCTACATTCAAAGCTGCATTAATATGTGAATGATTATTATTTAGGGAAAGCGTATATAATGCTAGCCATGTTGTTGTTTCATCAATAGCTTTACTATCGAGACATACTTCTGTATGTTACAATTAACATTAGATCTAACAAGTTTGGGGGAAATGCATGAAGAATCTTTTTCCTCTCAGATTTGCAATTAATCTAAAATTACAAAGCTTGTGCTTTGCAATTTATTTTTATATGCCTCTGTGGTTTGTTCCTTCCATTCAGTTACCTCATTGTGATGGAGTTTTTGATCTTTACTGTACTGGGTTCAGATTTGTGGATCTGAGAAAGTTATTCAGCTTAGATCTGATGATACAGATCCAGCAAGTTTCTGGTTTGATTATGGGAGTTTTTCTGCATTGACTCTTTAAGAACAAGTATAATGTTTCATTGATACTTAAGTTAGTACCATAGAGATTTTACTTTCTGGTGATAAAGGAGGTTTATTATGAATGCTGGGTTTCATGTATCCAATATTCCCGGAATTCTAGATATTTGATTTCTGACAGGCCACATACTTACCTATCTCTTCCCACTTATGACTATAACCCGTGTTGCTTGTATCTTTACAATTTATATTGTTTTATTTGTTTCCTAGTATGATTTGATTGCTTATTAGTAACCTATGACTATCACTAAGTGTTGTATCTTATGATTCTTGATCAATGTATTTTTTTTCCTTTATGTACACTGAGAGCATATGCACCAAAGACAAATTCCTTGTGTGTCCAATCACACTTGGCCAATAAAGAGTTCTGTTCTGTTCCGTTCCATTCCATTCCATTCTATTCTATTTCATGATGAGAACTACATGTGTAGATTCTTCTTGAGTTAATAGGTTCAATAATCACTATAAGATACCTTGTTACTTTAGCATTCAATGTATAAGTTCTTAGCATTCATGATCTTGGGATACCACTAATAAATAATCTAGTCTGAAAGTTGAAATGTATGATTAACGAAGCAGAATAATTCAGGATAATAAAAATTTAAAATATGCATTTTAAAAAGATGGATTGGGCCTTGTCTTCCTCCTAAAATATTTTGTGCTTTTTTTTTCTTGCTTTCAAAACAATTTTACATGGCAAACGGCAACAAAAAAAATAAAACTGGGTGTGTTTACACAACATGGATACTGAATTTTTCCACTTGATTCACACAGCAAAACAAAACAAAAAAACCTCAACTAAGATTAAATCTTATCAAGATTAGTACATTGTTTGAATGCAACTGCTAATTCTTTAGCAGATCATTTAAGCACATTGTGTGAACACGGGTTCTGCATTTTTATGACCTCAATTCAAGTAAAATACTTACTTGGAGCTCTGTGGTTAGATTATGAACTGGTATTTTATCATCAATTGTTTTGCTGAAGCTATATATAAGGAACCATGCCTTTAAAAAAATGCAATGAGCTGCTGCCAACAAATGAATTGACAAGTCACATGGCAATGCTGTCAGTCACCCTTCCTGATCACTGTAATTTGGGAGTGCAGTCAGAGAATTTCCATTATTCATTTTCCAGACTCAGAGAAGGGAGGAGAAATGTACAGTTACTTCCAGTGACTGGTCAGCTGTTTGCATCAATATGAGCTTGGAGAATAAGAGAAGAGAGATGGACCTGGCTCTAGGACTGTAAAGCAATTATAGTTGCTCATTAATGTTTCTAAACAGTTCCGAGAATGATCAAAGTATGTTCAGATGAATAAGGACAAGAGCAGATAGAACCAAGGTGCATAGAACTCCCAAGAATCTAGAGAGTCAAACAAAAGAACTGGGAGCAGAAGGCTGAAGATCCCAGATTATAATATTAGTGACCAAGACCTCTCTACATATTAAGATAATAGTATCTGGGATTGGTGGTGGACCCGGGCTGAGTTGTTTCTCCAAAGGAAATGCTGAGAAGATAGTATTGTTTCCTTTGGAGCTGAAGGCAGACAATTTTCCCATGGATGGGAACTTTTTTTTGTTAATTACATTTATAGGCTGCCCTTCTCCGAAGACTCAGGGCGGCTTACAATTTTTTGGGATACAACCCAGTGTGCTCAGCAATAGCCTTCATTCCATTGTATATGCCTGCTTATTACTAAGCATTTTACAAAGTCAGCTAATTGCCCCCAACAATCTTGGGTCCTCAATTTACCTACCCCGAGAGGATGGAAGGCTGAGTCAACCTTGAGCCTGGTGGGATTTGAGCCTACAGTAATTGTAGACAGCTGGATCTTAAGAGCAGGCATTTTAACAGCCTGAGCCACCAAGCCACCTTTTGCTTATCCCATCTCCTGATTCTGGAGATACCCTGCCTGCCTGCCTGCAGAAGTCAAGGCACCACTGATCCTTGCTGCTGTTTTCCCAAGAATCTTTTCCTCCCCATGCATTGAGCCCCTTTTCCCTCCCTTTATCCTCACAGTATAAATGAATGTAGCAGTGTGAATTGCTGGCTGCTGTCAGATTTGGCTGCACCTTTCCATTGGCCAGCTAGAGGGAGCACAGGCTGACACATGGAGAGCTCTGTGCAATGAAAACAGGGAAGTGTGTAAAACTGTTTCAAGGGATTAGAGATGCGCAGCCAGTAGCAATGTAGCATGGCTCTGAAATTATTTTTTCTGCTATGCTACAAGTTCCTAACATTTCTTTGAATTCAGTGATATAACCTCACTCTAACCACCCGCCACACCACCCTGCTACTTCTGTACCTTTAATTCTGCCAGGTCCGTACAAAGAGATTAGAAAAAGACTTCAGAAAAATATCTTACGGACTTAAAGGGAGGCTCTGTCTATTTGTCTGTCTATCATCCATCTATTATATTCCTATGCAATCCATTTCACAGATACAGTGACTCTGGGGGCGGCTTACAATATAATAAAAGGAAAAAAGAAAGAAAATAATTAAAAATTAGAAAAATTGAATAGAAAAGCTAAAAACCAAGATGAAGGATGCCTGGTGTTAAGGGGCTTCTCTACCTGATCAGCCACCCCCACTGCAGCAGGCCCCTGTTGGGATCTGAGGCCAAGCGGCAGAACTAAGTTTTTCGATTCTTCAGAAGGCCAGGAATGTGGAGATGGACCTCACCTCCTGAGGGCAGAGGCCATGGCAGAAAAGGCTCTTTTCTTGGATCCTGCCAGCTGAAATTCTTTGGCTGATGGGATCAAATAGGCCCTTTCCACTAGAGGGAGTGGAGTGGGGCAATCTCATTGGAGTGACACCAGAGGTGTTATTCAGCAGGTTCTAACCAGTTCTGGAGAACCAGTAGTGGAAATTTTGAGTATTTCAGAGAACTGGCAAACACCACCTCTGACTGGCCCCGCCCCCATCTATTCTCTGTCTCCTGAGTCCCAGCTGATTGGCTGGGTCTTCTTTTGTTGCCCTGCACAGGAGAACGGAGCTGGAAAGCAGGTTAGTGGGGAGGGGAGGGAATGGGGATTTTGCAGTAACCTCCCCCCAGGAATGTGGAGGGAATGGAGATTTTACAGTATCCTTTGCCTGCCAAGCCCACCAAGCCATGCCCACAGAACTGGTAGTAAAAAAAATTAATGCCACCACTGAGTGACACAGTTCCTTAGGTACCCCTGATTCATGCCACAAAGGGCTTTAAAAGTAATGACCAACACCTTGAAGTGGATCCAGAAGCAAACTGGCAGCCAGTGCAGCTCATATAATAAGCTGTATCACACGTGAGCCACCTGAGGTGCCTCCAGAACTATCCACGCCACTGATTTATGTACTAGTTGTAGCTTCCAAATATTCTTCAAGGCAATGTAGAGCACATGGCAGTAATCCAACCAGGCATGAGTGACTACACACAGGGCCTTACGATCCCAGGAAAGGGTACAGCTGGCGCACAACACAAATTTGCACAACGATTCTCCTAGCCATGCCTGCCACCTCCTCTTCAAGCAGGAATTGCAAGTCTAGGAGACCCCCAGATTGTGCACCAAATCTGTCTGGGGTAGTGCAACCCCAGAACTAAGGATGATAAACCTCCACTCCTCCTTAATCAGGGTTCAGCTGAAGACTGTTGTCCCATATCCAAACTCCTATAGCAAACCCCCATCCAAACCCCTTTTTGCGTAGGATGGAAAATATAACTTCCATTTGGAAAGTTAATACTAAGTTTCAGGAACAGCCATAATTCAGCGATAAGGCATGTGTTTTGCATGCATAACATCTGAAGTTTCATCCTCATCTTTGTAAGTAAAGCTGGAAAAGCTCTTGTCTGAAAATCTAGAGCTGCTGCTGCCAAGGGTATAAATATTAACAAACCACAAGGATGAATAATCTGAATCCATGAAATACAGATTCCTGTATTCCCTATATAGGGAACAGCTCCCTGCCCTGGTTCCCCACTATTTTTCCTATGTGGCATCGACCCCTTAGAGAACAGAGTTAATGCTATTGGTACACCGGTGTTCTGGTCCACTTCCATTGCTGGATATTGTGATGCTACATAAATTCTCTACAGAGTCAGTAACTAATCCAGGTTATTCATTGACACAAATGGACAGAGGCAGGCGCAGGGATTTCGGGGGGGGGCAGGGAAAAGCATGTGAAGAACGCAGAGGTCCCTACTTTCCTCTGAGGTAGCAACAGCTGGGGAGGATGCAGAAAAGGCAGAACCCAAACAAGGTTTAATACTTCTCTGGCCTCGTTCACCTTTTCCTGGTCTATCCCCCTGCCTGCTATATGGGGGGCCTTCCAAATGCTGCCCTGCTTCAGTGCACTGACAGGCAAATTATGGAAGAAACAGATGTTGGAGTTGCTGCCAGATCTTTCATCCAGATGTTTGTTTGTGTTGAACACAGACACAAATATAGACTCACCCCTGCACTGACATTTGGCCACACTGAGAGTTGCATATGCATTTTCTGTCACATGGTTTTCTTAAGAATTGGATGAATGAATATATTCAGAAAAAAGGCCATCACATATAACTCTTACCTATATTTCTTGATTCATGGAGCCTGTAAATCCACACACATTTGAATGCATAGTTCCAAACACATATATTCTGCCATTAAAGACTTCCCAAATGATTACAAGAGTTGTTTTTTTTAGATAATTCTGTTTCTTTTCACTGTGACAGAAAACAAAGAACCAACTTCAATATTAAAAGCAATATAGAGTCTTTAAAAACCAACTCAACTCCTGGCAACTTCATAGATACCACCATATTGGCAACATTATGGTTTGCCACTAGCTTCTTCCAAGCATAGTGGATAAAGGAAACACATTTCATTCACTACTCTGAATTTAAGTATAAATACTAGTACATTTATGAAATAACAAAGTAAGAGTAGGAAGAGGTTGGTAAACAGTTTAAGTTAACCTTCAACTGGGTGACTTCCAGATGTGTTTGACCAACTCTGAGAATTACTAGAGATTTATGGGAGTTGAAATCCAACATATCTGAAAGGCACTAGATTGGGGAAGATTTGCGTTAAGTTCCTGGATCATGGTTTAGATAGGTGTTTCTGCACTGCAATAGTACAATATAGGAACACTAAGCCCTCAAAGAAAAGAAAACTAAAATGTAATGAGGTTCACAAAGTAATCTGGGAAAGAAGAGAAACTAATATCACAACATGGTCAGTAAACAATGTTTTCCCACAAAGTCATATTCTATTCTGGATTTCTAAGTCAGAGCTGCCCCAGATCTTTTACTGACTAGTGTAAGGGACAATCCTTCCCATTGTTTCACAAAGAAAAGCCAACAAATTGGCAATCATCTGTTACTTCAACAGAGTTGGTGTATTTCACTATACCAAAGGGCAGTATAGCAGCCACATGGCAAAGAGCTCTACCCAAATTCCCGCATCCATTTGTTCAGTCTTGGTCTGCTGCCTCTTCATACAGGATTGATGTGGTCTTGCAAGAAGAGCCCCAGTTGCTCCTCACATTGATTGCCGGAAGGCATGGCTACAAGCTACTGCTCTACTTCCTTCCTCACTCCAATGTTCAGTGTTTTGTGACATTCCTGGCACCGCTTAGTCAGTCATTCTTCTGAATGGCTTGGAAATTCTTATGGAACTTCCATTAGGAAACAGTTTTGTTTGTAATCACATGTGTCTTAATTCTCTGGGGAATAATCTTCTAGAATTGAAATGAAACAATGTTTTTTTTAGAACAACAAGAACCTGCATCATTCTTTACGTTGCTAAGTGATTATGAGTAGGCAAGCTGCATTCCCATCTGATAGGAAAGTGCTTTGTGACAGGCAGGAGATTCCCTTGTAGTCTGTCTATCTACAAGCAGAGAAATTTAATTTCATAAAGAGAGACAGAGAGGAGCCATTCATCCTCTTTATGCCCAGGCCACACAGGACATGGATATCATTCTTCTTTTTTAACTAATGTATAATCAGAAACCCATAAGCAGCCTTCAGTTAAACTAGAAACCAGGATGTGTGAGAAAGTAACTCTGTTGTGCTAATCATTGTGTTGCTCCTGATTTTTCATCCACAACTGCTTCCAGCATTTTGCTTGAAGGGAAAAGGCACGTAGGATAATTGAATATTGGGCCAAGGTTGGGGAGTTACTTGAGCTTGATGACATATGGATACTTGAGCTTGACTGGTGCATCTGAGTTCTTGTCTGGCAAAGTTTTCAAAACAGATCCTGATAAAACTTGATGCATTCGAGGGCCCTGCAAAAATGTTGTTTTCATTCTTTTCAAGGAGCAGAGAGAGAAGCATGTCAGTTTTTTACAGAACAGCTTTGAATCACTTCCCTTTCCACAGTATGAGGTAGAAAACATTTTCTTTCTCCAGGTGCCTTTTGTTCCTTTTTTTTTCTCCCACCTTTTTTTTTAAAAATAGTGATTCCTGTTGTTCAGGTGAAAGAAATCTCTTGGCCCTGGAAATTAAACAGGCCAGGCCAGACCTGGTACTGAAAACAGCCACCACTGCTTAAACACCCTGTGTCTTGTGTTGCTTCCTACCACTTCTGGAAAAGTTAGAACTCACAGGGAAAGAAATCTGTATAGCAAGAATATCTCTCCTCAGGCATATTAGTTTCACCTCCCTCCCCTTTCTTGTTGAAGTACTTGGATGACCTTGAAAGGCTTATTATTTCAGCAATAATGGGCATAGTTGAGATTGCAGCAACTCAGAAAAGAAATGAAAACAGGCACATTCCACTGAGCTGCTTTTTTCCCCCCTTCAAAGAATGTAAATGGATTTGGAGTTTCAAGGAAGAGGAGGGCCTCAGCACAGTCAGAGGTTTTGGAGGCAATGGTTGCTTGACTAGTGTTGGTCTGTGGTCAGATCAACTGATACATTATCACCAGCCAGCACTACCCTCCTATGAGTGGGTATGAAAAGGTTGTCACTGGGGTTTCGCCATGCCAGAAGGTCTTAGGTAGCTTTGGACATTTTCAACATAAAATGTTATGTTAAAACATAAAAAGTTAATTCAGTAATGCAAAATATAATTTAGCGGGCCAAGAGCTTCCAGTCACAACCCTGCAAAATGAAATACTTGGCAAAGGAGTCTCTGTGAGGCACGAACTCAGATAAGCAAATCTTCACAATAATAAGCAAACTAATTGTCTCTTACAAACACCACTCCCCTTTTGCTCCTATTTATTCCCTATGGGAGGGGCCATTCAGCGTCCACTTGTGCCTTTTCTTCCAAGTCAACCCCTGTTCCTTAGTTGTTCCCTTCTCCTGACAGCTCTGCACATACGGGCATCTGGAACAGGCTCCAGCTGTTCTTCTTCCCTACTTATCTCCAACTCTGAAGGCATCTGATAAATGTCAGACGGCCCTGGCCCCATCTCTGCAGAGCAACCATCAGAGCCTTCCCCAGACTCCAGGACTTGCCCAAGTTCCTCCGCAACCTCCTCACTCTCAGAGTCTGCCACCAGCTCTGCTGGCAGCTGGTGGGCCACAACACATCCTTTCTCCTAGACCCTCTTTAATGTATTGCCATCTGCCTTCTTGAGGGCTCGTTTAATAAGATTCTTGGAACAAACATACCTGTGAAGGCCAAGTATGTTCAAGACTGCTAGCTACATCTTACTTTATGTAAACCTACTGAATCCTGGCAGCAATCCTGAAGTCTAAAGTGATGCCTGTTTCTTTAAGGTGACCTAGTGAACTTTGTAGTCCAAATCCAACGCTCTATCTTCTAATTAACAGTTACTATCCTAGCATGTACATTGATTCTGTGACATGTTCTAATAATGTCTAATCATATATTTCAACCAAAAAAGCCAAAGAACAAATATCACTTATCAGTTAGCAGGTAAAAGAAAGGTTGATGGGGCTGGGTAGATAAAAATATGAATGGGTGAGAGTATTACTAGGCAGGGAAGGCCTGCTGTATTTCTGGTTACACTGAGGATGATAATGAAACTCTGGCTTGTACCCAAGGCATCTGTAGCACTCCTGGCTGCCATCTGTGTGCCTCATTTAGTGCCTGAATATTCATGACCCTCATTAAACTCTTTCAAGCACTTCTCTAGCATTGGAACTAAAAATAGCTTATGGAAGGGGGAAAATTTCCTCCCCCTATGTACTATAAGATAGAATCTGGAACTTGGCTAACATGTAGGGCTGCCTCTTGTCTCCTGGAAAATATATTTCAAAAATGTGAGCTGTAAAGATATTGACACTTGCTAAGACATGCGTGATAGTGATTTAATACTTCCTTGGCTTTCTGTGCTGTTGATTTTCTCCTGGGTGGGTTCTTGGAGGAGCTACAGCAAGACTATCTTCGTGACTACACGATATTGCTTGTCACAAAGTAATTGGGACGAGGGGCTCTTTAAGGATTTAAAAATCTGCTCATGTGTGAAATGCACAAGCAGGGTTGCAGACATAAAATGAATTTGTATTACTAGTCTTAAATTCACCACCTTCTGAAACTTGCATTTTCAAGCTGGCTGTTGCAATTTAAAAGTTTAATTTTCAAAAACACACTAGATCTTAAAATCCTTTGGTGAAAAACGACAAATTAATATTTTACAGCAAATGGTTCTTGCATAACTTGATTTTCACCCAAATCCCATTACATGAACTTCTACAACTGATCATGAATGAGTTGTGAATGAGCTTAAGTGAGCAAAATAGGATATTTGGGGAGAAGTATATTATTATTCATTTCTCCCCTCCCAAAGCTGAATACAAATCAAAATGACTAGATGTAGGGAGCTAGTTATATGGAGGCCAGAGTAGACAGGCAGGGGGAGTGAATAAATGGAGTTGGCCGACAGCTTGTTAAGCAGTGAAGCAGCTAATGCCACCCAGCATTCAGGATTCAAGTGCACTCACAGAATCCCTGGGCACAGATAGGAAAAATGTTTTCTTTTGGATGCCTTTCTACACCCTTTATACCGTATCCATATCTGAGGCCAGTGAATCCAGTGAGCCAACTGAGCCAACCTCATCACAAGAGATTTGGAGGTGCAGGGCATCATTGCCACACACATTGAGAACCATTAAAAGTCAGAAGATGTAATGTAATATAAAATGCACAACTGGAGGCCTTGGGACATTCCCTACATGCACTCCTCCCGAAGTATTGGGTGATGATACCCTGAGCCCCTCTAAACTTGTCCACCACTTTTATTTTGGAATGTGGCAAAATGTCACTGGGTGATTAGTTGCCTAAAGCAGGCACTGATAAAATTGATTTTTTTCAACTATTTTATGTTGTGCTGGTAACAATATCTGCTAGTCTGTTTTGTTTTAAAATTAAAGTTAAGCTATAGACAATTCTCTTTCTTCTCTCAGAAGACCAGACCAAATCTTAGGAGCATCTGAGTATAGAGACTGTACCCCATAGTGAGCATATACAAAGATCAACACATGACACCTACATCAAGACATAACACCTACATCTAGTTGACCCCTTACTGGGTGAACTCAGGTTTTTTCAGAATTTGGAATGTAACATCATCACTCCTCCAAGTACTTAAGTAAAACTATGTGTGGCATGCGTCCTCCCTACCATTTTTGTGTGTATTTTAACAAAAAGTGAAGTGTTTCTCAGTTGCTGTTAGGATGGGGAGGCTTCCCAATACTGTTTGCTTATTCTCCGTGCCAGATATGTGACTAAATTATGGGAGGCAAATGCTGCCATCTCACAGAGACATTCGAGCCTTACAAGAATGCTTTATGGAGCAAGAGGTTTTTATTTCTTCTTCTTCTAAAGAGCTAAGACCTTTTCTTCTATAGAGCTTCGAACAGGAACTTTGCACTTGGGGATTATTATTTTTAATGGCCAGGTGCCAAAGAGAACAACCATCAAGAATCAAAAGTGTGGAGGATAGATAGGATGGAAGAGAAAGAGGTGTGAGTAGCTTGGGCACACATTCCAGGGAGAAACATTGTTTTCCAAACACCAGCAGTATAATGTAAAATAATGTTCTGTCTTGCTGTGCTTAAACAAAGCAAGCCCCAGCCCAGCTTTGAAACTGATCTGAGATATGTGGAATTAATGTCCTTCTATATTTGACTGAAGGTAACTAGTGGTGCTTTGCTGCCCCCTTGGCTGGAATGAGTGACTTTTTGAGTAGCAGCTTTCTAACTTTCCCAGCACTTCTGTTTCCGAGGCATATAAGATTCTCACTAAGTAGGCTTCTTCTATTAGTCTATGTTTTTTGGGGGACATGGATTATATCTGCTCCAGGCCATACTTTGAGGGAGTCTCCCACTGTTCAGGATTGGAAATGATCTTATCATATTTATATTCAAGTCAGTAAAATAAACTAGTTAAGTTGCAATATAATTTCTGGAGTTCCTTTCAGATTTAGCCCACCTCACACATTATAATTGACTTGCTGTTCACTGAAGTAGACAAAAAAATTGAAGACAAAAATTGCATTGCCATAGGAAGCAGTGAGAGTAAATGGATGGCTCTAGGGAGCACACATTTCATGGGTTCTTCAAAATCTTTAAAATGCCCTCAGGAAATTCTGCAATGCCCATCATGAATCCAGAGTGCTTAGTGTGTTCACTGCCTATAACCTAAAACAAAGTCTCAACTAAAATCTCAAGTCCTTTATTCAATATCAACAAAGGTGAAAAGTTAGTAAAATGTTAGAGTGACCTAAAACCCCAAGAGGAACTTAGGAATTTTGTGGAGAGCACAAAACTTCCAAGTCCCTTTTTGGGTTTTAGTAACTCCAACATTTTGCTAATTAATATATATATGTTTGTATATTTGTGTATCTATTTGTCAGATATTTCAGACAAACCTGACTTTGTTTTACTGCCTAGCTTACCTCAGAGGATCTAAATTTCTAGTACTATCTTGGCTGTAGAATACATAGGGGAAGTCTTCTGGATCACTAAGCATGAATGCGTTCTCCAGCTAGTGGCTGACAACAGTAGTTTGGTTGTGTGATGGTTAATTCTTGCTTAGCAGTTCTTCTAGTTAATGCTTACAGAAGAGGCTTTGGTAGAAAGCAATGATTATAAGGGCTGACAGAGCATTTCACAGTGTTTCTCTTGCTTTTAAAGAAAGTTTGGCAGTTCAGTCAAGAGGCAGAAACAACATCATACAATGCAGGAGGTGTGAGGATGGCTGATCTCACCCAAGAAGAGCAAACTAGTTAAGCTAACAAAAGCCGAGCTTTATCTATTGAATAAACCTGTTTAGAGAATTGGAGGCCATTTTGGAAACAATGTTGAAAGCCACTGGGCTAATCTGGCTTTTTGTTTGCCCTTTCTATAGCCAGTCTTTGGTCCATGACGGAATCTTAGTTCCCTCTCATGGCAGCTAAGCTTCTTTTCTCTCCCTCTTAGGTGGTTTTTTTCTGAAAGCAAACTCAGGGGTGCTTCAGGATATCTCTTTTGGCCCTCTCTTTTGTGGAGCATAAATAAGAGACAAAGCCAGCCATAGTCCTGTATTCCAAACCTTTCCTGGTTCCTTCTCTCTGTGTCTTTTTTTTTTTTGATAGACAAGAGCCTTGAATTGTCCTCCCTTCGGTATCCTGGAGGGAGGGACTTAGCCATTGCATCTTATTTTCTTGCTGTCAACGGATGAAATATTTACTTTATTTAGATGCCTTGATTATCACAGCATATTTGACGGCTGCTGCTATTCTTGAGCATGTACCCATTTGCAGTGCATTCTGTTCTTAACCTGAAGTTGCCATCTTTTGCCTTGAAATTCTGGTGCTTGGGCAGGCTATAGAATTGGGATGGTTAAATCATTGGACCTGTGTTCCTAAATAGGATGAAAATTGAAGTTTGACAATTAACACTTCTGATGACTACTCCTTGGAGAGGCAGTTTGGTGTAATGGTGAAGCTGCTGGCCTAGAAACCAGGAGACCGTAAATTCTAGGCTTTCCTTGGCAAGAAAGCAACTTTGGTGATTTTGGGATCTCTCTCCCTCCCTCCCCATTTCACAAGGTTATGAGGAAAATACCATGTGGGAATATTAAGTAGGTTTACAGCTTTGCAAGGTGAGATAAAAATGTAATAACAATAATTTTGCTTTAATGATAAGTTAAAAAAACCCAGATGGTTCTCTTTTATCTTATCATTTTAAAAACACCTTCAGAAGGTAAAAGTCAACTGCCTTTTGGAGATGTGTTTATGACAAAAAGCAACAATGATTCCTATGGCCTTTTAAGGATTAAGCCATTAATTATAATATCATGTTTTCCTCAGCAGAATCTATACTAGAGGCATTTTGCTGTGAAGCATTCTGATGCTAACATTGCTGTTTAATAAAATTGCTACTAAGTGGACCCACCAGTATGAACATCAAATAGTGTTTACTTTGTTAAAATGGGAGTGTGTGAAATACACCCACCAATATACAGTGTTCTAAATCCAAGGAAACCTGCAAAAGGACATATGCATTTTGCAACCTATTGCATTCCACTCATGCTCTTTCTATCTCTTTTTGCACCTATTAATTCTAGCCTTCCCTCATGTCAATGAAACAGTGCAGATAAAGAATTAATATTTCATCTGTTCACATCTGCATAACATTGTTATTGCACAGTGGGAAATAGCTGAAGAAGAAAAAAATAGCACAATTTTGAGCTTGCAAACTTCTTCCTTTTAGATCGCTGATTTTTTTTAAGAATTAACTTTTTGCTGATACTTATTGTGCTAGATGAATAACTTGTTTATTTTTGTAATTTGTTTGGTCCTCTTGTTTCTTTCTCCTTTTAGCAATCAAGTGAGACATGATGATTCCCTCACCTAGCCTGACATAGAAGGTGGCAGGGAAGACCCAACTATTTTCTCCATTTAGTCAGACCCTGACACCATTCCCACCAGTACCAGAAATAATCCTGCAATACTTTGCCCTGGTAGTGCCTAGTTCTCAAATTTACTCTAAAAGGCTGCCATAAAAGCAACTTATGAAGAAATTGAATGTTGGAGGAAAAGTGTCAGGAGAACAGGTTAGAGTTTGCATTGGGTGTTTTATGAATAAGGGTAACATCACAGTGGGAGCACAAAATCCTCTGTGTAAATTTATCTCAAGGTGCCTCCCCCATATCACCACACACATATCCAGCAGCAGAATTGTCTTAACTTCCCATCATAAGAACCATTTGTATGGACTAGGAATTGTACATTCTAAGGAATAACATTACTACTTGGATCTATCAGATATTTTGGGCGTCTTCCTGGAGACTATTGAACAATGAACCTTAGGAAGCAATTTTTCTACCGTATTTGCATATATAATGCTCTTTATTGTTTTAAATTGTTTATATTGAGTTGCTATATTTTCATTTGAATATGCTATACCTGCAAATAAAAAAACCCCAACATATTGATTGATCAATTCTTCTGTTGCTGGCTCATTTCACCTCATAACTGGCTACTTGACATCATATTCAGATTTCTTGACTTCATACTTTATGCTTTACTTCATAAAAAAATAACAATTCTCTTCCTCCCTCTACCCAGCAGCAATCTGAAAATTCATCAAGCTTTTTTTCTGAATCCCAAGGGTTTCACTCACATAGATATATGAAATATTTCTTTCCTTAATGAATCTCCTGGTTTGAAGCTTTCCTGTCTGAAATAAAGTACTGATTTCAGGTTGCAGAAACAGCATTTTTTTTCTTTACTAGTTACGCAAGAGTTACCAGCTGGCACTAGATAATAAGGCAAGGCTCACTTTTCAATAAATATTTTATAAATTTTTTATTGGAGTACTAATTATTATAGTTCTGGAATTTATTTTAGTTCTAGAACTAAATACTCTCACAATTCTCTAACATTAAACCCCACTTTTGGATATCTTCTACTGAAGCAGCAAAATTTAGAATTGAATAGAATTCTTTATTGGCCAAGTGTGATTGGACACACAAGGAATTTGTCTTGGTGCAAATGCTCTCAGTATACATAAAAGAAAAGATACATTCATCAAGAGTCAAGAATCATAAGGTACCACACTTAATTAATTTATTTATTTATTTATAATTGGACTTGTATGCCGCCCCCTCTCCGAAAGGACTTGGGGCGGCTCACAGCTAAAATACAACAATAAATATATTAAAAAGAATTAAAGTTAAACAAGCCCAATAACTAAAACTAATTTAAAATTTAAAACCAATTTAAACCCTCCCCCCAAGAGGTCAGTCCAGCCCAGCCTGCTCAAACAACCAGGTTTTCAAATCGCTGTGGAAAGAGCAGAGATCAGGAGCCAAATGGAGCTCCAGAGATAGTTGGTTCCACAAGGCAGGAGCTGCGACAGAGTAGGCCCTTCCCCGGGGCACCGCCAGCTGACACTGTCTCGCGGACGGCACCCCGAGGAGTCCCTGTCTGTGCGCGTAGACATAGAGTACAATAAGCAATCAAATCATACTAGGAAACAGTCAATATAAATCATAAGGATACAAGTGACAAAGTTACAGTCATATGGTCACAAGTGGGAGGGGACGGGTGATAAGGAATTATGAGATTAATAGTAATAGTAGTGCAGACTTTGTAAATAATTGAACAGTGTTGAGGGAATTATTTGTTTAGCAGAGTGATGGCTTTCCGGGAAAAACTGTTCTTGTGTCTAGTTGTTCTGGTGTGCAGTGCTCTATAGCGTCGTTTTGAGGGAAGGAGTTGAAACAGTTTATGTCCGGGATGTGAGGGGTCTGTAAATATTTTCACAGCCCTCTTTTGGTGGGAAGCAGAGAATAATATTTTTGCTGTCATTGTTAAACAGTATGAGGGAGGAATTGTTACTATTTAGCACAAATTACACAAATATCAGATTATAGATCCATTACTATCTTTTGCTTCTTCTTAAAGTGGAGATTTGAGGCTGCTTTTTTATTTCTCTTCCTCCTCCTTCCTGTTCTTAACCCAAGGCTTTACTCTGTGTTAGATTTGCATGAAGAGTCAGACGTGGAGTGCTTCAGTGAAGAGTTTATTAGTGACTACAGCTCATAACAGACCCGATTTGGCTGGGCTGCGGCTGCTACTTATAGCCAGCAGCCGCAGTTGCCAGCCAATCAGAGTGCAGGGTTTTCCCCCACTTTTTAAACCAATCATTTCTGACATTTTACAAGAACAGTTCAAACTTAACCAATGACATTCAAACCTGCATACATAACACTCTGGATATTACTTTTGTTTAGAAAGAAGTTTGGACTGAGCATATTAGAGAAATGCAGCTCTAGATTCGTTTAATTTTGGAGGACTCAAAGCTCTAGGATGTGTGGGCAGGACTGTAGCACATTCTCAAAGTTGTGCATTTGGAATGTAATTATCAAGTGTCCCCACACTTTTAGCAATAATTTCTGTAAATGTAATATTCCACTGAATTGTAAACAAATCTCTAACAATATGGAGAAAGATGGAATGGACATTCTCAGCTATCTGAATGTAAGATAACTGGTTGCTTTATTAATCTTTTTGGTGTGTTAATTCATCACACAAAAATGGTCAATCTCTTATTATATCTGGATTTGGAATACATTTTGTATGTTGCAATAATAAAGAAGATGCTTAAAGTCTTTCTGATCAGCCTCATTTTTACCTGCTTTTTCCTTCTGGTTTATATCATTGGCTGGTCTTCTGGATGCTCTCCTGGGATTTTGACAATTGGAAGCTTCATTGGCTTCATTGGCAGTAATTATCCAAATTGTGTTGATAATCACAGAAAGGTAGGACAGCTTCAGTGTAAGCCAGTGTTTCTCAACCATAGTGACTCTTAGTGAATCCCTGATTATCTTCCCATCAAAGTGGTACCTCTATTTATCTACTCGTATTTGCATACTTTCAAATTGCTAGGTTGGTGAGCATTGGGACTCCCTATAGCATGGCACTCAGATCTGAAACCCAGCAGAAAAGTCCAGTGTCTTAACCACTGAGCTGCTGTGCCACCCTAGATCAAATAATAATTGCCATGAAAACATTATTATTTATTATTATTATTTATTTAGACTTGTATGCCGCCCTTCTCCCTAAGGACTCAGGGCGGCGAACATATAAAAAGAATATTTACAATAAAACAATATTAAACAGAACAAGTCTAAGATTACTAAAAACATTGCAAACAATTAAAATTACAATAAAAAACATTACAATTTAAAACAACCCACCCCCGGGTCAATCCAGGCCGGCCTGCTGAAACAACCAAGTCTTCAGGTCTCGACAAAAGGAGCGGAGATCAGGGGCCAAACGAAGATCCGCAGGGAGCTGATTCCATAGGGCGGCGCCCCCACAGAAAAGGCCCTAGCCCTGGAAACTGCCAGCTGACAATGCCTAACCGACGGTATTCCCAGGTGGCCCCTCCTGTGGGAGCGCACGGGGCGATCGGAATGTGATGCTGGCAGGAGGTGTGGGATGGGATGAGTCTTAACAGATAAGCTAAATAATTGAGGTGGGACTGTTTATGTAGACTGCAACTCCCAGGTCATCCCACAAACAGGTGGAAGAATTGACAACTAACATGTCTGGAAGTCTGCTGTAGGCTGGCTTTTGAAGTTTCTACAGCCCCTTGATGATAATACAATAATAGTTGAGGAAACAAACTATTCAAGAATCCTCAAAGCAGAAGTGAGAACAGAATTCTGAATAAGTGTTGGCTCCAATTCTCCTCCTTAAAAGAATACTTGTCCAAATTAAGAACAGTGTCTCTGCCTAGGACGCTGCAATGGCAAGAGGTTCACTGTGGGAAACCTGCATAGTCTTATGCCCCCTTCCACACTGAACAGCACACTTGCACAAACAAAGGACCTGTGTAGGCTCAGTGCCTGGCTATGTAATTAATTCACTGGCAGTTTTGGCAAACAGCTTCCTCAAAGCTTAAATTAATTATTTGTTGAATTTAAAAGGTAATTATATTGACATATTGTACAGAGGTGTAAGGACCATTCAGTAGCAATTATCAACCACTTTGCAGCAGCTAAAGCTGCCCTCTTTGCTCTCTGATAAGTTGGAAGGCCAATTTCCATGAAGATTTATTTCCAGGAAGATCTCCTTTGAGTTAAATGATGAATCCTCCCTCTATTGATTTGCTTACCTTTATATTCCTCCAGGTTAAAATTCAGTGTCAATACATTGCAAAAGGAACTGTTGCTAATTATCAGCATGCTTTTATTTGAAGTTGTCAGGAAGAATAACGTGTGAGTGTAATCAAGGTGTGAAATCAGTCTCAGGAATGTGGTCTCCTTCTTGGATCTAATCTGTATAGACTCGGTCAATGTAGGATATTTTTACAGCAACACCTAACATTCATTTACAAACATGTAAATCTGATTTGATAATACATATGGATAAACACTATTCTGTTCCCAAGCTGAATTAAATAGGGAGATTTACAGAAAAAGAAATTAATGTATTCACACACAGCACATTCAGGGGCAGAACGTACCTTTCCCTAATCTTCTTCTCTATAGAAAACCTATCCAATGCTGACATTCCTGCTCTATAGGTGAGGTTAATTTAAGTTTCTTCCATTAAACTTGAGATCCATTTCTATATGTAGATATTTACAGAGAATTGGAAGATGATCATTAATCCAAATAGGCCAGAGAAAAGAGAGTGGAACAGAGTTTCAGAATAAGAATGAGATGGCCCATGGCAAATAAATACATAGTTGTTTTTTTTAATTACATTTATATGCCGCCCTTCTCCGAAGACTCAGGGCAGCTTACAACTTTTGGGATACAACCCAATGCACTCAGCAATAGCCTTCATTCCATTGTATATGCCTGCTTATTACTAAGTGGCATTTTTACAAAGTCAGCTTATTGCCCCCAACAATCTTGGGTCCTCAATTTACCTACCCTGAAAGGATGGAAGGCTGAGTCAACCTTGAGCCTGGTGGGATTCACACTAAGAAGTTAAAGACTAAAGAAGCAACAATGGATTAGGAAGGTAGGTCAGACAAACAAAAGGCTAATTCCAAGAAAATAATCAGAAAAAGGAGTAGAACTTAGAGTCTAAAAGCATGTCACTTAGATTAGGCGTGAGGTATTTAGGGTTCTCCAGCATCAGTCATTATTGATCATGCTACCTAAGGCTGCTAGCAATTTTAGTTAGCAATTTTTGGAATTGCTAACTGAAATTTTCTCACTTTTAGAGTAAACAAAAAAGCCTATGCTTTGTAAAAATAGTTCTTATAATTGGTGCTAAACCACAAAACATTTTCCCTTTCAGAAAATGTATTTCTATAAAAATAGCCAACCAACCTTACCTCCCAGAATGGCTGGATCAGCATTGTCCAAAAGAAAAAAAATGAACTGGTTCTTGATATGGAGATTTTTGCACACAGTTACTTGGCAAACCTTGGACAATCTCAGTATGCCTGATTTGCAAGGAGGCCAGAACTGGAAAAACCCTTTTCATATAACTAACATGCTAGCAAGTGAAATCCCGTTTTTCAAATGCTCAATATTCTAAATTTGACACTTATTGAAAAAAATACAGTGAATATCCAATATGAAGCTGTGTTGTTTCATTGTACGTAAGACTGAACAAGTTTGATTCTCATATTTTAAACAGTTGAATATTATTCTTTAATTTGCAGAACGTTTTAGATAAATGCTTTTTTATTTATTTTTTCTCATATGTATCATAGATGTTCTTGGGCCTCACTGACAATCTAGTAGAAAATAATAGAAGTTAGATGCAGTGGAAACCCTCAGTTTTCAATAATTCAAGCTAAATCTGGTTTGATGGGATCTCATGAGATAAACTATATTTACACATAGCATTGCTGCAAGATGAGTGTTTGTTTTAATAATTTGTTAATGTCTACACAAACATGTATATTGCTATATTTAAGAGTTAAACATCTTACCGAGTTTGTGGAGCATTCCCAGAGGGTTTTTGGAATCAGGATAGAAGAAGACAATTAATACAGGCCTTTCCTTGTATTTGTTCCCATAGAGCTCAAGGCCACTGGAACTGCACGCTTCTTCAATTTCCTTCTCAACTCAACAGACTACCGGATCTTGCTGAAGGATGAAGATCATGACCGAATGTATGTGGGGAGCAAAGACTACATCCTCTCACTAGACCTTCATGATATCAATCGGGAGCCCTTGATTGTAAGAATATTTTTTAAAAATTTCTCATCAGAAGAGGGAAATTCTGCTTGACGGGGAACAAAATGCTTCTGAATCTGTGCTGAATTTGCAGAAGATAGATATTGAAGCAGATGAGTCTCTCTGGAAAAATAAGTTGAAAATAGGATTGCTTTTTTAAAAAGTGATCTTTCCTACAGTTGATAAAGTGTTTTTCCCTAGTTTTAATGCAATGAACAAAATATTAAACAATATTTGTCCAGAACATTTAGATTTAGGTTCTGTTTTGCTTTTTGAGAGAGTATTTTGTCTCTTCAGAGTTTTTTTTTCTTTTTTTCCTATATCATTCAATATAAGATTAGTCTACCAAATATAAAACAAAAGTATTAAACACTTGACAGGCACCTCTTGTGCCACAGTGCCATTTAGTGCTTATTTATCTTTTTGTCTGCTTGCACACTTAAAGTCAAGAGTCCTTCAGGACCAGAGGAAAGCTCAACATGTAATGTGTAGGCTATTCGGTCAGAAGAGATGCCTATGGAGGATCATTTTCCATTTTTAAGTCAGGAAAGACCTGTGGATGGAGAGAAATAATGTGTAGATCTATTCAGGAATACATAACTATTTATATCCGTGGCTTCAAGTCAGTGTTGATTCCTGGAGGCTGCCTGGAAAAGTCCCTGCAATTTTCTTGGCAAGATGTCAAAAGTGGTTTGCCACTGCCTGTTTCCTAGAGCAGAGGGAAAGTGACTGGGCCAACGTCACCTAGTTGGCTTTGTGCCGAAGGCAGGACTAGAGTTCACAGTTTATAGTCTGGTACCTTAGCCACTAGACCAAAGTGTGTCTTCATAAAAACAGGTGACAAAATGGTAAAGCCTTAACCTTAAATGCGAGAAACATTGTTTATATCTGTGCATTTTAAACTGAGTTTCATAAATGTTTTAAATATTTAAATGTTCTTCATTTCTAAACTATTATTTATAAATCAGTATAAGTTTAAAATCTGTATGTGCATATGTATGAACTTAACCTGTTGCTGTGATTCTAGAACAACCACATTGTACTTTGCACCCACAAATTAATAGGTGGTTTTTTACAGTCAAAGGAATGGGGTAATTTCCAGATTTTCCAGAATATTCCTCCCCCCCCCAATAAAAAGGTACTGCTTTTAAGAAACATACCTGGAACAAATAGCAAGGTGATGTTACTGTTGGCTTCTAAAATAATCACATTGAAAAACTGCAAGTGATTTCTAATGCAAAAGTTCCAATTCAATATATTGTCTGGTTTGGGATCAGGATTAAAATATGGGAAATCAGAGTTGTAACTGTGAGGTGTTGTTTCGCTTGGCAGATCCACTGGCCTGCATCACAGCAAAGGATAGATGAATGTGTCCTGTCAGGGAAGAACAATAATGTAAGTACTTCTGATGTTATCCCCAAGCTCATTCAGGGTGGTGAAGTCCTAATATTATGCAGGAAAGGTTGCTGGAGGTTCATCTTTCACCTATCTTTAAAATAGAAGTCACCATAGACCCAAGAGGGGTATTGCTCACACCTCCACAAAGATTTCAGGCGGACAAGAAAAATCAGCAAATACTGGCTGTGCTTTGCCACCTTTTCCTGCCTCATCCCACCTCCTGTTTACTCTCACCCTTTCACCATGAAGTCCAGATACTTTAAATGACAGCTAATAATAGAATTCTGTTGACTGCTGTGTTCGCTAAAAGATGACCCCATTTTAGGTCATTTCTGCACTATTCCTGCAAGAGTTTTATGTTCATTTGGGCCCCAATATTTGTATCTTAAGATATACATAGATTTGTATCTTACATATCTTATGATTTATGCCTCATATTATAACCATAAATCACACTACAAGTTCAAATACAGGTGGTCTTCAACTTATGACCATAATTGAGCCCAAAATTTAACAACTGTGAGATGGCTGTTAAGTGAATTTTGCTCCATTTTACCACCTTTCTTGCTACACTTGTTAAGCAAATCACGGTAGTGGTTAAGTTAATTAACACAATTGTTAAATGGACCTGGCTTCCCCATTGATTTTTGCTTGTCAGAAGATCGCAAAAAGGTGATCACATGATCCCAGGACATTACATCTGTTAAAAATATGCACCAGTTGCCACATGTCTGAATTTTGACCATGGGATGCTGCAAAGATTGTAAGTGTAAAAAAAACGGTCCTAAGTCACTTTTTTCACTGTTGTAACTTTGAATGGTCGCTCAATGAACTGTTTCAAGTCAAGGACTACCTGTAATTGTTCTCTCCTGATTGGTGTGAAAGAAGATAGGTAGTTTATATAAAAATTTTCAGACCTTAGCAACAACATCATGAACCCAAGATGTCAGGATTCCAGCAGTTACCCCATTTAAGTGATGAGTCTCGAGCCAAACTTCCAAAACTTAAAAAGGATTTATTGGGAATTAACATGTCCAGCACTGCCTGGGTGTAGAGACATATAATTCATTGTCACCCTTGACCCTGGTTTGGTGTATCATAATTCATATTCTCCAATAGGACACATCCATAGCCAAGAGTCGTCAATCATGCTCTCCAGTTAGAATTTTGCACGGCAGAAACTTCGGTCACCTAGTTACTATCTTTGAAAACATTTATATGGAATGTACTTTTGGTTTGCAAGCTGCCTCACTGCTCCCCCCTCGCTTTCTGTTGGCAACTCTAAAAAGACCATAGAAATATTTTATGAGTTGACACAAGAATTGACAGCAATTATACACCTGCATTTCCCCATATCTTTCATAAGAGGACAAAATAAGGGCTAAAAGTGGTGGTTTAGGTTTTTGATCCGAAGACAGCAGATCAGTGCAGAATGGAGGACAACTTGTGGATTATGCACCGTGCAATCTTTAAACAACCTGGAGCCAACAGATCTGCCAGGAATGTTGTTCATTTTGCTCAATACTAACTGATCAGAAAATTGGCAGGAAGAAAACTCTGGTGTTCAGCTGGTAATGACAGCAACCTACAGTAGCATGAGTAGTCAGGAAGGAGAAGCCTATCTTACCCCAGCCACCTTGCTTAACTGAAGGATATGTTGGTGTGTATGACATGCAAATGCATGTGACTAAAGCCCATGAGCCCCAACCTGGCAATTTTCTAGAGTTTTTGTGCCTGAAAGTGTTTTTTTTACTTCTGGGCATGGAACATAATCAGATGAAGAAGCTTTATCAGCATTAAATTGTAGGAACTAGAAAAATATGTTTCAGCCAGAACTAAGTTGATTAGTATTAATGCATGCTAATTATTATTATTTGCTTGTCTTAGTAGAAGGAAGCAAGGTTAGAGGTTGCCAAGCTGTTTCCTGCAAGGCCTAGCTAGCCTTTTGACCAACTGTCCTTGAACTCTGTCTTGTTGAGATCTCTCAGCGGCTACTGTTTGGGGTTTAATTTCAGAGGAGCCAAATGCCCTGAGCAAAGGAAGCTGCATTTGCTTGCATATTTCCCTTCCTCTTGAACTTTATTACCCTTGGCTCCAGCTGAGATCCTCCAGACTGAAGCATGAGGCAAGGAGGAAACATGAGCTGTGAAGAGGAAATGGGACTCCATGCTCAGACACACTGCTTTATGTTTCAATCCTGGTCCTAGATCCAATTAATTAATAAGCTTAGGCCTTGCCCCATGCTGGGAATTCTCTGCTTATTCTCTGGTGTTCTCCGTTGTCACTTACTAAATATTCAGTATAAGTTTCATTAGCCAAGGGGTTTCCAAGCCCTTCACACTGTTTAATGCAGCATTTTTCAACCTTGACAACTTGGCAATGTATGCTCATCAACTCCCAGAATCCCCTAGTGTGGTGGCTGGGGAATTCTAGGAGTTGAAGGTCTTAAAAGTTTCTGAGAATGAGAAATATCACTCTAACAGATCCACTCCATTAAATAGCCATCCTAGTCATCAGTTTCTCCTTCTGAATAAGGATAGGAGGTTTCTGAATGGTCCTCACTATCTCGAAATACAGTGCCATTAAGCTGTCAAAAAGCATCACATTTATCTTTGTGCAATTGCTAAAAAAGGAAATTTAAATAAGATGAAAAATTACCAACATGACATTATCTTCCTTATTTAGGCTTCACTGCATAATAATGATGATGATGATGATGATGATGATGATGATGATGATGATGATAATAGTACCTACAAATAGAAATAGAACAACTTTGGCAAAAGCAAGCAAGGATAGTACCAATTGTAATAGGCGCCTTGGGTGCAGTCCCAAAACAACTGGAGCACCACTTGAACACCTTAAGGCATTGACAAATTTGCCATCAGTCAATTGCAGAAGGCAACTTTACTTGGAACAGCTTCCATTCTGCGGCAATACCTGTAACTCCATCAAACATCCAGATTTGCCTATCCCAGGTCCCTTGTAAGGACTCGATAGGTAGACAAAAATGCCAAACCCAGTCTGAACATTTTAGCTAACTGTGCAATGAATAATAACAATAACAACAACAACAAAAAACAACAACTACTTACTTATTGTGTGCTGGCTGGGAATTCTGGGAGTTTTTAAAATAATTTTTGTTGCATTTCAAATAGTGACAGAAAAAAGAAAAAAACAAAAGAAACAAGATGCAAAATCATACGTAATAAAAAAGACACATCAAATGCTAAAAATGAGTGTAATTATAATTACATAGTATAAACATTATACACATATACAAACACACACTCCTTTTTAATACACTTATGCACTATAGCTATCATTTGTGCTGACTGGGGATTTCTGAGAATTGAAATTCACACATCATGAAGATACCAAGGTTGAAAAATCACTGGTTTAACAAGTGGGGAGCCAGACAAGCTTTACTGGAGTTCTTTTCCTTTTTCCCCAGAACCAATAAAATTTTGGGTCCATTAGGAAGATTTTCCTTTCATGCATTTCTATTCAGACCATTTTCCTTGTTTGAAAATAAGCAGGACCAGGAGTCTGGCATTTGCCATCCTGACACCGAGATAGTTCTCTGGAATTGTACGACTATTATTTTCTCAGACTTCAGAAAAATTGCCAAGGACAAGGAGGAAAGCTTTGACCTGCACCATTTATAGTCTGCTTCAGCTACAAATATGCTGTAGCATAAGACATGAAAAAAGGAATGTTGGCTCTGAAATGGGGAATAATTCAAAGTTCTTTAAAAGGGGGAGAGAGAAAGCACCATAAATAGGGCATGCAGAAAATTTGCTTTGCAGAAACGTTCAAAATCTCATTGGAAGAAATGCTTCAAAATGTACATTTGCTGATTCTAAAAGGGCACCAGGCCTTATTTGCTCAGAAGTGCCACTTCAGTGACTGCTCAGTGCACATAAATACCTGTCCATAGGGCTTGCTTGTTGCAACGCACAAGATTTCTTTAATAGTAAAGCCATTTTCTGCAGAAGACCTTGGACACCTGAATGTTCCACTGGGTTGTGATGAAGAGAGAATGCAATTGCTCATCTCCCCTTCTTGAAGTGGACACAGTTTTTTAGGAGGCTTAAGTTAATGTTCTATTTGTCTTCTAGGGTGAGTGTGGGAACTTCATCCGACTTATCCAGCCCTGGAATCGAACACACTTGTATGTCTGTGGCACTGGCGCATATAATCCTGTCTGCACCTTTGTCAACCGGGGTCGCAAGGCACAGGTGAGGTGATGTCAGAGCGTATGACTAGATCGGCATGCAGATTGGTGATAGGGAAGCATCTGGACATGGCCTCAGGCTACACTAGAAGAGCAGAATCCAGCAGAATTACACTCCCATTGATCCTGGTCGAGGTAGCAAGCCATCAGAGGCTGGTTTCTGGCTTTAAGCACTGAGACCGAGCCTTTATTCATTTAGCCACACGTTTAACCCCAAAGGTGTAAGATAATGTGCCCTAAGTGCTCCTCTAAGACTTGACACTGGCCTAAAGATGCTCATTCATCTCCTGGATAAGTGAATATGTAAGCCTGAATCTTATCAGTTGTAGTCTCTATAGTCACAGTGTTACAGTGACTTGCAAGGTGAGAAAAAGGACACAAATATGTTGGATATGAGATAGGGATAAAGTAAAATACTAGCTGAGATCATTCATATTCTTGATGCAATTTAGTCTGTCCTCTTTAAAACGGAGGTATTGAACCATTCTCCCTATCTACTGAGCATTCACTTCTTAGAAAGAAAGTTCAAAGCTTCATACGGCTTCCATACTTCATGTAGCTGGAGATCAATTATTCAATAAAACCCTTTAAAAGGCTCCTCTGAGAATCTTACGAAGTGGAGCCCATTTATAAATCCAGCAACATTAACTCAGATATTGCTATTTAGAGTAGTGTTTTAGTACTTGTGACTGCTGATATACTATGAAATCAGACCTAGTGTGACATGTTTGGTATTTCTTTATCATTTCTTTTAATGAAAGCTTGCTGAAAGACATTTGGATTGCTGCATTGTTGTATTGCTTTTCTTCAGGTTGGTGGAGCAAATTTCTCTGTTCAAGAAAGAATTGGAAATTGTCTTTGCTGCCCATTCCCAGCACTATATATACAACTGAATTGGAGATGAGCAGTATAACTATGTAATACAGACTGCTTCCCATCCATATAGCATGAGACTGCCTCTCACAGTTTATATTTATATCAAACACTTATTTCATATTTTGGTTCTGTAGCTCTTCCTGGCATCATTTGATCTCCCCATTGCTGGGATCAGTGACCACAATGACAATAATGCTTTGCCCCATCTACCAGGCATCCTTCTATACACCTATGGATCTTTGGAACTAGTAGGTCCCGAGAGAGACCATGCCATAAAGAAGCACAATTTTTAGTCAAATAATGTCAGATAAATAACAGATAATCAGAGTTGGAAGGGACCTTGTAGGTCATCTAGTCCAACCCCCCACCCAAGCGGAGACCCTACACCATTTCTGACAAATGGCAGTCCAATCTCTTCTTGAAAGTCTCAAGTGATGGTGCTCCCACAACTTCCAAGGGCAAACTGCTCTGAATCTTAAATAAAAACAATGAAAAATCTCTCTCCTAGAGAATGATTTGGCTCAGTAAATCAGTGTTCATAATGTTGCTTATTCTATTTTAAGCTTGTTTTTGGTTGCCTCTGGGAAGTCCCTCAAAATCTGGAAAACACTTTCATATTTAATTTATCTTTACTTTTCCCCTTATGGTAAAACACTGCAAGTAGAATGAGATCCCTATTTTTAGGGGTCTCAAAAACATTTCCATGCTTAACCTGAGCATACACTATCATAATTACAGGAAGTCTTCCTGGAAATGATTGAAGTGCCTGCTTAAGAAAATGTTTACAAATTCAGGACCAAGGATTACCTTTTATGTTAGCTCAAAGGCAAGAGTCTTAAGCAGAGCTCAAGTCCATCCAAACAAATGGTTATACAGGCATTCTCCAGCCAATGCTAACATTTTTCTAAGCAAAATAGAGCAATCAGGGTTTCTATGCTAGGTTCAACCGCATAGTACATATCCCAGAGGCTTGCTGTAACAGATGCACAATCATGAATGTTTCCATTTGTACATACTAGGAAATGTACATATCATTTGTGTGTACTAGGATATTCTTTCTCTATGCTTAAAGGATATGAGAGATTTCAAGTATTATGATGGTCTATGCACCTCTATTTTCTGTCCATTGACAATTGGACTGTTGCACTAACAGAGGACTGTTTTCATTTTTGCAATGATCCCAACTCTGAAACATGAATGAATAAGGGAGAAGCATATGTAAAAGTTTATGAATGCATAGCTACTTTAGAAATAGATCAGCTATGATGGAAGATACACTTCTTTTCAAAACTTCTTTTCCAATTCAGTATATATTTGTGTCCTACCAGGAAGGTGATTGCAGTATAAATTCTTCAAAAGACTGGAATTGAGGAAAGTTGTGTTTCACAGGCTCTGTTATACGGATGGAATTTTATCTTTTTGGAAAAGATAATATGAAACTCATTTAAAAAGGACCACAAAGTTTGAAGAAAAAAGTCATAGCAGAATTTTAAAAATGGTCTATATAAGCATCTGGTGATTAATTAGGTAAATTATGTTTGGAATAAATCATGTTGATCTGATTTAGTATCTGTGGCGTCTAAAATAGACGTCAAAGAAACAGAATAATAGAATATTGTAAGAAAGGAGAAAAATTGTAAGAAAATTAAATATACATTGACATTGTATTGGTACATATAGCCCAGTGCAATGCACATTTTTTAGCAATAAACTGCCATTGCACTGAATAGAGTTCAAACCCCAGGAATGTACAGAATTATGTCATGTTGCGGTAATTGATCTAGCATCTCAGGAAATGTCATTGAAGTTACTTAAATTATATCTTTAAAGGATTATTTGCATTCTGCACATCATTCATCATTTTTACAGTCTGGAAGCATGCCATGTTTTATTCTACTATTAATAGAACATTATCCAAGTTTCATTTCCCAGCAACCAGAGGTTTTGCTGTTGTTAACAAGTTTTCAATTAACAGATAAGTGATACCATCTTTGACATTAATGGGTCTGTATAACCTCCATCCAATGTGGACTGGTACATCTTTACCAATTTATGTAACATCAGCCTTATCTTTGCCATTTAGCATACCTGTAATAGTTTTTTGGGGCGGGGAGTTGTCATTGTATTGTGTTTTGACTTACTGGTTTTAGATATCACTGATCCATAAAAATGATATAAAAGAAAACTGCTTGTATAGCAATGGAAAATGTTTTCACCATTAAACTATCTTCTCATAATCATTTCCCTCAAAGGTTTTGCCTAGTTTAATTTTAAAATAGATCTCACGACCATTTTCTGTCACGTGTTTCTAATACCATATTGCTGCTATGACTTTCAGTTGTAACTACATGATGAAAGAAATATAGAGGTATCATTTTAAATATTGTTAATGCTTCAAAAAGGACCTTTCTTCCCAAGATCTAAAGAAAAAGCACAGCAATTATTGAAAAAAAAAATCTTTGCTTCATACTTTATTCTGTCTTTAACTACAGCTTATGTCTCTATGCAAAAACCAAGTTAATGGCCCACCAGATCCTGATGATCTTATAGCTCTTATTCATTGATCATGTTCACTGGAAATTGTAATTCAGCAACATCTGGAGCCCCAGATGCTCATTAAAATATTAAAGATGTATTAGTTAATGCAACGAAATCTTTTAGTCCTGCACTTCGACAATTTAGTTGAGATGCCTCAGACCTTCTCAGTGTTGACCCACCCAGGTATGACATTCTCCAGATAGCCCTGAAGAATAGTTGACTATCCTACTCAGACCATAGAGAGGATATAACTATTTATAAAGACAACCTTGGTCTCAATATGTGTACGTGACAGAGATAGTGAAGCTTCTGCATGCTCTCTGGCCAGACCCTGCCATTCCTGCTTCTCTGGCAGATGATGCTGCCAGCGCTAACTCTCTGCTCCTCCTCTCCTCAGGCTTTTGAGCTGAACCAGTCCATCCAGCAGGGAGGACGGGGAAGTAGAGCAGTTGACTCCTCCCTCCACCCGTCTCCAGTGGAACGCAAGGTGGGAATTGCGCTCTGCCTGTCCTTCCCCAAGGACAAAATGGCTCCTTCCCTAGCATGCCCGAGCCTGGGCTCTCTAACCTTCATTTTCAACTGGCATGCACTTAACAGGCAACTAAGGGGCGGGGAGGGAGGGCCAAGTGTGGCCAGGATAGACACATGCCCCTCCAGCAATGAGCGCGTTCCTGGACAGCTTCTCCTTGCGTCTCCTCTCTCAGACTAATTCTTCCTTCCCCAGGCTCACATCAGACTTGCGTCAAGAAATAAGCCTCTCAAAATGTTTGACCTTAGTATACAGGACAAGATCCTGTATCCATCCACTTGAAATGTAGACACATGAGATTGTTATTTCAAGCAAATGTTGAACTGAAGAGAGGCCGCCTCATAAGCTGCAAGTAATTTGGAAGGATCAAAGTCATGCTGAAAATGGGAGGCGGGGTGGTGGTGGGATTTGGATGGGATGTATTTCTCTATGTTGTATAAACACATGCTAACAGTATGAACAGAGAGGAAGATCCAAGGGGTTGGATGCTGTTTACGAGAGCATGTTTTAATTTGGGGGATCAGCCAGCTGGACGCGTACACAATTACAGATTCTAAATTTATTTTTTTTAGCTGTTGGAAAAGGAGGGAGGGAGGGAAGAGGGAAGGAAGGAAGTAAATTGTGTAGTCAATTTAGTCTGGGGTTTAGAATTACTGGCCATGAGATTTGTTTACTTATCAGATTTCTACACCACCCATCTCACCTTAGTGATTCTGGGGGTTTACAACAACATAATGAAACAATATAAACACATGAATAAAAGCACAGATTAAAAAACAGGGTTGAGGAGAAAGTTCACACTTACAGGTTAAAAAGTTAAAGCGATCCCTTTCCTAATATGTCTCTTCTTGGATTTCAGTGTGATACAAATCCTTTGTCCTTTTTACATTTGGCAACAGATTTCCACATTGAGTTCAAGGTGACACACCTAAAAAGTTTGTGGTGAATATGCAGGGCAGCACAATAGCCTTTCTAAGGCCAGACAGATTCTTTTAGCCATAATATCAAACTGTTGCATAACTAAATCATTCTACAACAAAATCCAGACTTTCAAACATTTCTCCAAACAGGTTAATTTCAAGTGTTGATGTTATTTTGTAACATCTTAGTTCACAAAGTCCTATGGTGAATTTAAAGAACGCATTTTAAACAAAGATTGTCTAACTTATTTAGTGGGCCTGCTGAAGGCATCAAATGTAGTTCTTTTAAGTGAGCGGATTCTTTTTCTTTAGATATTCATATTCCACCTTTCCACAAGTAACTTCTATTATTAAAATAGACAAAATACATAAGAAAATGATAGTGACTCTGTTCAGACAGATAGAAAAAATGTTTACACACACATGGATGAACACATACACATCAGTGGGTGTGTGGGTGTGTAAGTGTACATATGCACATCTATCTATATATGTGTATATAAATCTATATGTATATCTATATATGAATACATAAACATACCTATACACATAAATATACACATACATAGACATATATATCTTGTAGAGAAAATAGGTGAGATAAATAGTCCTCAAAAGGAATCTCCCTGAAAAAAAAATTCTGCCATTAGAAAAAGGCAGCTAGAAAAGGGAGGCCTCCTTCTAGAAGAATGCAATATCATATATGTGGCCAGGTGATCTTTCCACTGTCCTTGCCCCAAGCGAAAAATGATCCCTGGACTTTCTGTCAAAGCCCTGCTATTATTCAAAAGCTCTGTCCATGTGAATTTCTGAGAATATTTTGATGTGTCTAGGCTTTATCTAAGCTAACATTACTTGGCATTTGGAGCCCAAATGAGACTATATGCTCTCCAGCTCCTTATAGGCATAGTCACATCTATTCTTTCACCTTGCTCATTCATCCCAACAGACATCTTTTATGTGCTTTACACTGATTCAGCCCATTTTTAATAAAAACTGCTGACTTTAGCAATTGTTCAGGAAAAGTTGGGCCACAATTTATTTTGCTTAGACAGATCCCTCTTTAAGATGGCATTTATATTTTGTATGCCGCCCCCTCTCCAAAGGGACTCGGGGTGGCTAACAACTAAAAACCAACAATAAATTAATTACCTAAAAATAACATTAAACATTACAAGCCAAATTGCACTAAAACCCACCAATCCTAACTAAATTTAACCACCCCCCCAGAGGTCAGCACAGCCCAGCCTGTTCGAAGAGCCAAGTTTTCAGATCATGGCAGAAGGTACGGAGGTCAGGGGCCAAACGGAGTCCCAGAGGTAGTTGGTTCCATAGGGCGGGGGCCGCCATAAAATAGGCCCTTCCCCAGGGGACCAGCAAACGACATTGAGTCGCAGACGGCACCCCGAGGAGTCCCTGCCTGTGGGCCCGCACAGGGCGGTTGGTTCTCAATGCCGATGAAACCCTAGTGGCATGAATATTGTCAAAAGGAGGAGCCACTGATAATATTTTAACCATATAACTCACATTCCCCCTCATGCTCTCTTTATCTTTGGATGCAAAGCTGTTAAACAATTATGATTTCCATTTGTGGAGTTGACAATAAAGACCCCAAGTAGCGCCTATTATTATTTTTGTCAACATTATTTATTAATAGCCACAGTTCTTGAGTAGTATCTCTACAATGCCTGGTTATCTGCCTACATTTGAGCTTTTGATTATAAAAAATACAGAAAGACATGTTATCAATCAACAGTGTTCAATCTATGGCCACATGTGGTCTTGGACAGCTAGCAATGCAGCTCCACAAGATAATTAAAAATATTTTTAGTTAAGTTTTTTATTTATGTAGATTATTGTATATTTTATATGCAGCCCAAGATCATTCCTCTTCACTCTGTGTGGCCCAAACAAGCCAAAGGTTGGACAACTGTGTTGTAAACTATAAAAAACACATTGCACACCATATTTTACATGGCTAATAAAAGTCCAATTGTGCCTCTTAACTGACTTTGAATTTACTTTTGTTTTGAAATGGCTTTGTTAATATTTCTGATAAAATTTATTTTAACATTTTCAATATGGATTTCCCCTAAAGAGATTAATAGAATAAAACAGTGATGTCCCTGTCATATTTATTTCAAGATGGATCAAATAAACAGAGGGAATTAAAAGTTACCATATTTTTTGCTGTATAAGACGCACTTTTCCCCCTCAAAAGTGGGTGGGAATATCTGTGCGTCTTATATAGCAAATGTTGCTGAAGCCCTGCCGGCCCTCCAGCCCCCACCCTTTGGCCTCTGCCTCCCAGCAATTTGCCTCCTTGCAACAAACAGCAAACAGCCTGGTCAGCTTCAGCACAGCCTGATTTATCATGAACAGCTGATTGTTGGTTGGATCTGCCTCCCAGAATACTGACAATCAGCTGTTCCAGTCTGCTGGGATCACCATCGCCTATCACTGCATCCCCATTTTCAGCCTCCACGTGCCCCATTTTTGGTCTCCATGCGCCCTGTTCTTGGCTTCCATGCACCCCATTTTCAGCCTCCGTGTGCCCTGTTTTCGGCCTACATGTGCCTTGTTTTCGGCCTCCGTGCATCCCATGGGACACTCAGAGGCTGAAAACGGGGCACGCGGAGGCAGTGATAGGCGGTGGCGTTCCCTGCGATCGCTGGGAGGAGGCAAATTGCTGAGAGGCAGATTTTTTTTCTTGTTTTCCTCCCAAAAGCTAGGTGCATCTTATAGTTGGGAGCATCTTATAGTCTGAAAAATACGGTATATTAAGTGTTATGCCAAGTGTGTCTATCAATCTGTCAAAACACAAAATACCTTTGAACGTTTATACAGCATTTGCTTTTTTATTTCCTGATGGTCCTAACACAGTAAAGCAATGATTTCCTAACAATTTATTAACAAAACCTAGACTGCTGTTTTTCCAAAAAATGAATTCTGCCACCCTGGTTAGGAAGGACATCTGCATGGCTCTTTATGCATCTACAGACTTTTCCAACAACTCTTCAACAAGAGCAGAAGTGACTCTCAACATACCATATCAGAGATAGGGAGTAATTAATGTCATTTATCTTAAAACTTTCAGCATGACATCTCATGCCTGGATCTTATCAACCCAATTCGTGTTTGTCTGCTCTTGAGTATCTTCAGAGAAAAATGTGATAGATTTGCTACTACGTGTTCTTTCATATAGCTTGTTATAAGTCAACTAATTGCTATCTGAAGGTCCCTGAAGTATTTAGTGGAGAGAGATGATTCATGCTGTATTCACATTTATTTCAGTTTAATATCTCCTGATTACATTTCAGCATCAGTTCAGATACTGCCATAAACAATGTGTCATGGAATTATTTAAACAGTCCCATATGTGGATAGATGTCATTTAAGAATAATTTGGGAGTAACTAAACACTTTCCTCAAATATCTGCATGCACAGTGCAGTTATTTCTCTCCACTGAATGCTTTACAAGCAATGAGAAATTCTGCATGCCTGCCAACGGTCTGAAAAATATGATATAGCAAGTCAATATAACAAGGGGGAAAATGGGCTTCCTTGAAGAAGTTCCTTCTCTTTGCTTTGAATGTGATTTATGATGATTCCATGATTTGGCGAGCTCTAGAAGTAATATTTTGCATGCAACGCCTTGTAACGTAACAGCATGCAGGAAAACCTGGCAGAAAATAGCATTTTAATATTAACTGTTCCTTTTTCCTATCACAAACAGATTTATTTTGTCCAAAATAAATTGTTATTTTGGCAACTCAAATGTAAAACAGATACTTGGGGGGACTTGATTAATATTTCCAAAATAAAGTGGTTGGGGGAGCTAGGATCTGGCTGAAATACTGATCAGAACTGTAGCACATGAACAGCACTGCACTTGAATGAACCAAGAGCATCTAAGAAAACATTCCCAATTGGCCATTTAAAACATGCATTAAGAACAGTGCCTGCTGTAAGTTCTCTGCTTCCATTGGACCTTCTGGCCCAATGTTGATAGAACAATCAAACGTGGACTATGCTTTACAATGGATCTCACTGATGTGGGGGGGAGCTATCTTTTATGGGATGAACCATTTGTTTAAGCTTGAAACATGGTTTGGAGGTTTTCTCCATTCTCAAACAAACATAGCATTTAAAAAGGACACCACGGCATGGTGGTGGTGTGGAAGTATCTGCTCTGTATGATGAACTGATGTAGTCCCCACTGATCTACCCTAAAATCAGCTTTCATGAGTGGTTCAAGGCCACTTTGAGGGGGCAGACATTTCTGGGCCAGAATTGCCTAAATTCAAGTGTTTGTAACTGTATTGCATGAATATTCTACCCCCCAAAAAAGATAACTTTGCATTCTATAATTCACATATGTGTGCCTTATATCTGAGGTGGTTGGAGATATCCAGAATAAAGGTGTGTGATAACACAGGTGGTATATCCATCTCTTCCCTTCTATTCCAGGATTATATATTCTACTTAGAGCCAGAGAAGTTGGAGTCAGGCAAAGGGAAATGCTCATATGACCCGAAGGTGGACACAGTATCAACATTAATAAGTGAGTTTCTTGGCTGTATAATGTCAGTCTTTATAGTGAGTAATATAATAGTCAACAGAACCCTTAAATGAATACTCTGGTACCTCCTTACATCTGAAGGAGTCACAAAATTCTAGATCTTTTTAAAAGCACCCAAAAAGTTGGTAGTAAGGTATTTTTAAACTCAATAAGTTCCTGAGAATTCTTACAAAGAAATGGAGTGAAAACTATTTTGATTATGCTCCTTCATTTTCATTTATTGAAGAAGGCACTGGTTCTCCTATTGACCTGTGACACTGAATTTATTCTTATTTATTTATTCAACCTATATGCCACCCATCTCATCTGGAGGCAACTCTAGGTGGCTTACAATCATTAAATTGTAATGATTTAATGCAGAATTTAATAGAGAATTAGCAGAATTAGCAGAGCTATCAACTATTATTCTGTCATAATTCATTAATTTAGTGAACCTGATAATATATCATTAATTCTTGAACTCTCCCAGCAGTTCATAATAAAAAGGTTTACAATCAAAGCATTAGAATCAGTCAAGATAGCAGATAAAAATGAAAGAGAAGAACTAATAATTAAAATGAACAAGGCTTAAAAGTTCATTTTAAAGGTGAGTATGAACAAACTTTGTAAAAGTAACAAAGACTTTAGGCCCTTCAACATTGCAGAAACTATATGCCAAAGAAAAGGGCTGGCAACAGAGATCACCACTGGATGTGGTTAAGTTCACAGAGAATTCATCAAGCATTGAGATAAATATTATTATGATTTATTAACTGTATATGCTGCTGATCTCACAGCACATGGGAGATGTTTTGTTAAATATTCTGGTCCCAAACAATATAGGTCTTTAAAGTTACCCCATCAGGATGCTGAATTATTTTTAATTCCACTGATGATGCAGTGTTGCCATGATTTCCTTTTGCAGTTTTAACCTTCTTGCATCATCTTTTGATAATCAACCAAGTGTGTGCTTGGCCATATGAAAGAGAAGGGGAAGAACATTGGTTTTTATCCTCCATTGCCCCATGCAGACTTTTCTGCTTTATGCACCTGCAGATCGTTTAAGCAGTGTCTCCCTTTCCCAGATGTCTTATCCATCTCTTATGTGGGAACTCCAGCTCCACAGATCTTTTCCTTAGGAAGAGAGCTGGAGTTACATAAGCTCACAGCAGGGAGGTCATTAGGGGTGGTATCGTTCTCCTGCCTACCCCACATTAACTACTGGTACAACAGCTGCACTATATTTCCCTCCCCCTCCCATCAGTTCCAGGACTGGCCAGAGTTTTTGCTTCCCACAAAACTCCCAGCCCCTTGATGTGGCCTGCCAGCCTCTGATTTTGTCCAGACACCAGTATCCATTTACAGGACAAGCCCTAAAGTTTAAAATTAATTTGGCAGCAGCTGTGACCCCCAGTTTGGGAAAAGCAAGAATTGTGCCCCTGTGCCAGTGCATCAGGGCCTGATGAGCAACCTTGCTAATACCATTTATTAAGTCCTCTGTTACGAGCTTTGGAACAGTAGCATCAGCAGAAAAGACCCACATCCCATACACACATGCTTCATTTGCATGTTTGCTTAACAAAACTGCCAACTAAAAAATATGTTTGCTTTTTGCCCCTGACAGACTGTTTTAAGTCTTTAAGTGGAGGTGAGGGGTTAGTAGAACAAGACCTACAGTACACACCCTGGGCTTCTTCTTGCCTTTAGTTTCCTAGTGCTCTTGATAATTTGGCAGAAACTAAGAGCTTGGCCTCGGGCTCATTAATGAAATATTTAAAAGACTTCTAAGTTTGAATTAAGCTGACCTTCTGAATATAGGGATTCAGTGGGGTTATCTTTGCAGGCAGCTTGGGACAGGGCATGGGAATTAGGGAAAAGTAAGGAATTCTCTGTCCTTCACTCTTCCTCTTTCTCATATCTTTCTCCACAGTATTACTCTCTTTTGAAGTATGGGCTACACAGTCCCTTCTACTACTAGCTGCATGTACAGTATTTAAAATTTAGGTTGCCTATTGAAGCACTAACCTAAGCAGCAGGTCTTGTGACTAAAGGCAAAACTGACAGGGGAAATATGTTGATAATATCCCCATTCCCCACACTTCAGCATTGTGATAGTTGGTCCCATTCAGGAAAAATAACTTTTGGATTCAGTTTCTTCTTCTCTTGACTTTACGTTAAACACCAAAGTCATCATTAAAAGTTCCTGTTCCTGTTTTCTAAGATGGACCAGGGAATAATCTCCCTAAACATGTTTCCCTTCCCAATATTCAATTCATGTTTAGGTTGCCACCCACAATTCTTGTGTACGGGGGCGGGAGGGAGGCCAGGGGGAAGCTCCTTTCTAATCTTCTTCTGCTCTGTTCATAGAATAGTATATAAAAAATGCAGACAGTGTTCTCTTCTGTTTGTAGACATTCTGGGTTCCTTTGTTAACTTTCATTCAGCAAATCAGTGGAATTAGTAAATGGGCATCCCAGCTGAATAGAGTATCCTTGCTTTGTTCCTACCATAGGAAAGAGGGTCATTTATCATCGTATAGTTTAACTTTTCCAGCCCTAATACCCTCAACACGAAAGTTGTATTGGGCAACTTTTTCCAGGACACTCTGCCAAGATATCAATACAGTAATGAGAAGAAATTCAATATGGCATTCCTTAGAACAGAACAGTTGTGTTTTCTTCCTCCCCTCCCCTATTTTTGACCCTTGCTCACAGATGAAGAACTCTATGCTGGTGTCTACATTGACTTCATGGGCACAGATGCAGCCATCTTCCGCACTTTGGGAAAGCAGACTGCCATGAGAACTGACCAGTACAACTCCCGTTGGCTCAATGGTAAGTGAGGGGCATAACACAACAGAGTTTGTGAGGGAGGACAGAAAAGGAGATGGTGTTCGACAACTGAGTCCAGTGTACAGGCCACACTCTGGGGTGAAACTGATTTCTTGAAAATGTTTTTTCTGCCTGAGGAGCAGCAGAAACATTGTCTGTGCAGAGGACATTCACTTTCTTTTGATTGTCCTCTGTTCCTTTAAGAAAGAAATACCACTTGGCACACTGGTACACTAATTTGCTATCATTATGCTTGTGGTAGCCCCCAGCAATCTCCTTCCTTATTTTTAAATCCCCTCTGTCAATGCACAATGTGGTATATGACTCTCCAGACCTGATTTCTTCAAAGTCTATGGTATCGTGCCAAGTCATATCAGATTGGTTTCTTTTATTTGTCTATATATACAGCCTGCTCCTAACTCAGTTACGAATCTTCATTAAGCTCATTGGATCCAATCTCCCTTCTTGATGCCCTGTGGGTCTTTACTATTATACTTCCATTCCCATGACACTCTACATATCCTTCTGCTATACCCTCTTTTATGTGACAGACACGTTTCTTTTTCAATCCTCACAATACATTGATTCCTCTTTTCTGTTCTATTGTCCTTTGCTCATGCTGTCTATCTAGATCCAAGAAAATGGGATAGAGTTCTTTCATATTTTTTTTCATGCTTGTAGCGTGCACAGATCTGAAATGCCACATAGGCGGGTGGTTCAAAACGCACAGCGTTTGGGGAATATATATTTGTTTCTCTGATGTTGCTCAATGCCAAACAACTCTGGATGGCTTACATTTCAAAAGCAAAAGCAATAAAATATTTTAAAAACCCAAATGATAGAGGTCTAGAAGAAAAAAAAATCAACAAAAAGCTATTGAAAGAGGTTCCCAAGGCCTGGGAGAACAGCAAAGGCTTAAAATGATTTTGGAACATCATTAGAGTGGGGGCCATATGGATCTCTAGGGGATACAATTGTAGAAGACAGGTCCAAATAGTTGAACAAATAGAGTAAACCTTGAGGGTGTGTACTTTGCACAAACTTACTGTTAAAATAAAATTTATAGGTTAAGAAAACCAATGGCTCGTAAACCTTTATCTATAGTGAAGTTATCCAAAGCGAGTTGAGCCCAGAAGAGTTCAATCCAGAACTTGTTTATTGTAACAATGAATAGAAAAAACAAATAAATATTCAAGAAAGCATACCAATGTCCTGTATTTCTTCTGAGAGTCCTTAGAGTCCTTAAATCCTAACGACTACCTATGCAGCCGAAGTTCCAAGAGTCCTTTCCTCAGAAAGGGGAGACAAAGCATTTCCAACAGTCTTTTGCCTTGAGACTGTCCTCCTTACAGCTTGGAGCAATCAGCTTGGAACAGACAGCTTGTCAACTTGGAACAATCTGCTTGGAACTATCTTGGAAATGAGTATCTGTCACTGAGGCAGTTCCTTATATAGTTTTTATCAAGAAGGGGTGTGGCTAGAAAAACCAGTACATTCAAAGGTACAGCTGCGCTGCTATTTAACTTTCAAATATAAACCAGTGAAAAGAGCACAGCAAAGTGGAAATTTCTTCCACACTTACCAGATGGGCAGAAACAAGGGGAGATAGATCTCAAAGATCCAGACTTCAAAGATGATAATCAGTCCCTGGAATTCACCAGGGAGCCCAGAGGCAAACAACCCAGCTTGTGGAGCAACAGTGTTACAAGGGCATACCACACCACATCCGTCACTGCCTAGGCTGCTGCATTCTGGATCAGCTGTAGCCTCTGGGTGATCTTCAAGGGCAGCCCCATGTAGAGCAGACTGCAGTAATCTGCAGACGCTCGTTTGTTTACGCTGAGCAGATCAGGTTGCGGAAGGTGACATAACTGTCCTAAGTGACAACTGACCTTTATATAATTTTGTTTAGCCAGCTGGGGAGGAGTACAACTATTATCAGCTGGGAGGCCCCTTTGTTTGCTTCCATGCCCGTGACATATCTCCCCCTTCTGTTAATTCAAAAGAAGGCTGTGTCTGGCATTATCCTTCCTTACAAATTTGACAGTAAAGGGCAGGTTTGTACTCTTGTACAAACTGATAACTGATCCAGAGCATTTAATCCCTTGCCACATCTTCTCCAGTGTGTATCCTGGAATGGGAACCAATAATAAAAGATCTTAGCCTCCTGTTGGTTGCAATTCCAGCTGTTAAGGAACAGCACAAGCAGCTGAGTAAACTGAGGTTGAGTATCATGTTTAGAGGAATATCATTTTAGTAACCTGAAGAGACCTATCGTTGTAAGCAATGCTGGATTACAGGGGCTGCTTGACAATTCATACTACAGATGCTCTAAAGAAAATAACCAAACTTCTCCAAATTGCAAACCTTCTAGAAATCCTTAGAAGGTTTTGAAAGTGAACAGGTGTTCTTGTAGCAACATAAATCTTATGGCAGAGTCTCTATAAAGGGATGTTTAGTACAAATTGGGAAGGTTATTGGAAATGGACATCAAAATAATCAGTTTGGATTTACAAAACATTCCATGACTTCAGTGAGGAAAAGAAATGAGCAGACTTGATATGCTCACTGCAGTGCTCTCTATTTGGCTGCATTCAACAGAAGATATATGAAGACTTCCCAGTATATTTCTGCCTACACAATCCCAGGCAAGTGAAAAAAAACCTCCAAGCGTGTCTTCTTCTTCTCCTGCCTGTTTTACAGAGACATCCCTCACTAGCTAGGTTTGCCAGGCCACACAAACCAATCTTACATTTTTAGGCTATATTCTGATTCCCACATAATGCATAAACGCATACTGTTGCCAAGTTCTGCCCAACAACCTGCAAAACTTCCTGGGAATTGGACTGCTGGCTAGAACCAATCACGCTCAATGCATGCCTGAGTGTTACATAATAGCAATCTCTAATCTGTAGTTACTAAGCACTGCAAATTCTATTGCAGCTTTTTTGTTCTTTTAGTTTTTTTCTTTAGTTTCTTTTAGATAGCATAGTTTATTATCTTATTATACTTGATTCATCAATTGAATTTTAGCTAAACTTTAATTTTAGTTAACCTAATAGCACTTTTTATAGCAGTTTTATAGCTTTTCTCCTTACCATCTTTTAACTCTATAGTCTTCCCAAATCCTAGACTGCCCTTGTGTTATAAAAAGAGCCTCGATGGCACAGTGGTTAGAGTGCAGTATGCAAACTACTTCTGCTGACAGCCAGCTGCCTGCAATTTGGCAGATCGAATCCCACCAGGCTCATAGTTGACTCAGCCTTCCATCCTTCTGAGGTGGGTAAAATGAGGATCCAAATTGTTGGGGAAAATATGCTGACTCTTAAACAACTTAGAAAGGGCTGTAAAGCACTGTGAAGTGGTATATAAGTCTAAGTGCTATTGCTATAGTTATCAACTCTACATTTTCTGCATTTTTACTTTATGCTAGTTAAAGTACTGGTAGTCCTCAACTTATAACAGCACTGGATTTATGATCATTTTTCACAATTATGACCATTGCAGCATCCCTTTGGTCATGCGATTTACATTTGGATGCTTGACAACTGGTTCATATGTATGATAGTTGCAGGGTCCCGGTGTTATGTGATTATCCTTTGCAACTTTCTGACAAGCAAAGTTGATGGGGAAGCCAAGTTCACTTAACAACCTGATTGCTAATTTAACAGTTGCAGTGATTCACTTAACAAATGTGGCAAGAAAGGTCAAAACGGGGCATAACTCATTTAACAAATTTCTCACTTAGCAACATAAATTCTGGGCTCAGTTGTGGTCGTAAATCGAGGACTACTTGTATGGGATTATGGACTTGCAAACTCTGGCAGTTTAGCAAGGATGCAAATACAATGTTTTAAAGCATCGCTTTCTGGCATTGGTAAATTCAGAGCAGGTCCACACGAAAGAAGAACTTTAGTTGTAGTATGAAAAAAGATTTTGGTATATACCAGCATCAAATACACCTAGAATATTTTATGAAGTCATCTACCACTGCTTGGCATGGATTTAAATATTTTAATGAAAGATTTCTAGCTCTAAAAGTCATGAACTGATCCAAAGATACCCTAAACTAAAATTACAGTAAAAATGATTTACCAAACATCTAGTGGAATTGAGAGGAGGCTGTGGAATTTTCTATAAAGGCTTAAACACAGAAATTTAAACAAAAATATAGTTTCAGATTGTTACATTAATTTAATTAAGATCATATTACAGTTGTTAACAAATAGCCAGAAGGAAATTTTTTGACTTAGACAATCTGTGAACAGAATCTATAAATAATCTAATAATTCCAGCATTCTGAGATGGAAGCAAAACATATTGCCAGCAGGGAATATATGCATTTTGCTAAATGAAGGTACCATATGAGTGGCTACACTGAAGCCATGACTGAACTAAACTTCATGAACTCTTTGTGACAGTGCAAAAGCTATTTCGATGTTTAGTTAGGATTTTGTAATGGCAACGATGGAAATGACCTTTGCAGTGTGACAGGAACCCTGGTGAAAACAAGTTCAGCAATATAGAAGATTTCAGAGTTTGACACGATAGCCCAACTTTGGTTATCTTCAACTGAAGAGAAAACAGGTGTCCATAAATGGACCTGCAGAATTGATCAACTTACTGAGAGCAATATTCTGCTGACCTCCCCTGAAAACATAGGCTATGTCCAAATCAGTTCTGAATCTTCTAAGTTATCATTGTTTTTCTGAATGTAGCCCAAGCCATGCAATGAAGCACTGTGATATATTATCTGAAAAGAAGCTTCATTTCTTTTCTTAACCATCCTATGCGCAGCTAAACTACTGTGGACACCTTCTTTTTTTATGCTAATACATAGGATGGGTCTATAGGAGCTGAACAGAAAATAAGCTGATGCAAGAAATAAAGCAATGAGTGTGGTTTCTATTTAGATAAGGGAACAACTTTTAAAAAATCAGAAAATAAAATACAAGCTGAATAGTGAAGACCTTGTTGATGATCCAAACTCCATCAAGGACCTTGGAATACTCATCTCTAATGATCTAAGTGCTAGAGCCCACTGTAACTACATAGACAAAAAGGCATTAAGAGTTGTTAACCTAATCCTACATAGCTTTTTCTCTGGTAATATCACACTACTAACTAGGGCATAAAAAACTTTTGCTAAACCAATATTCAAATACAGCTCATCAGTCTGGAACCCACATCATGTATCTGATATTAACACAGTTGAGAAAGTCCAGAAATATTTCACAAGAAGAATTCTCCACTCCTCTACTCGTTGCAGAATACCTTATGCCACCAGACTTGAAATTCTAGACCTAGAAAACCTAGAACTACACCACCTTCGGTCCGATCTAAGTATAGTATATAAAATCATACATTGCAATGTCCTTCTGGTCAATCAATACTGCAGCTTCAACCATAACAATACAAGAGCACACAATAGATACAAACTCAAAGTTAACTGCACCAAACTTGATTACAGGAAATACAACTTCAGCAACAGATTTGTCAATGTCTGGAATACTCTACCTGATTCTGTGGTTTCTGTCCCAAACCCCAAAAACTTGAACCTTAGACTTTCTACTATTTACCTCACCCCTTTCCTAAGAGGTCTGTAGGGGGCTTGCATAAGTGCACCAACATGCCTACCATCCCTGTCCTACTGTTTCTTTTATTTTTCTTATATGTATTCATTTCATGTATTCACAACTATGTTTATCCTTGTAAGCGATTGACAAAATAAATAAATTAAAAATTAAATTAAAAAACTCAGAACTAACAAATTTGGAATGGCTTTGTTGCCTAAATTTTGAGAAACACTACCTCAGCATACTATGCATTCCTGTTCACTCTTTCAAGCACTGCTGTGTAAGTAAATAATTCTTTATTTCCTCATTTTACATTACAAATGGGATAATACAAGGAACAGAATTCAGAACACCACCAGAGTGGACTGTAGCCCAGTTAATCATGCCGCTTGCTCCGTTTTCTACAGAGCTGCTGTGAATAGCTGCTTAACTCACTGAACACTGTGTCAACATTTATTCCTGTTGGCTGAGACAAAGACTTGCAACTTTCAGGAGGGGGTTTCAGTGCAACCAACAGCAAGGGGTGTGGGGTTCTTTCCAAAAGTAGTTGAGATTCTTTTGGGAGGGTAGTGGGGCTGGGTATGAAATATTGCCTAAAGAATTTTTCTTACATTAAGTGAAAAAAATGTTTAAATCATAATTAATTTACAGAGTTAAATCTTTAAGGCAAATCGCATGTTAAAGCTCAGTAAGAAAGGGACTAAAAATCAAACTATCGGTGTAGCAATGTTCTTATACAAATCTATACATCCAAATCTACAATATTGTGTACAATTCTGGTGGCCACATTTGAAGAAGATTTATAACAAAGCTGAAAAAATGCAGAAGAGGGCAATCAAAATGATCCTTTAAGAAAAAACTGAGTCTTTACACAGCATGTAATTAAGCTATGAATCCATCACCACAATATATGGTTGTGGTCACTAATTTCAATGAATTTTTAAAAAGACATTCAAGGAATACAGATCTATTGATAGAGAGTCCCAAGACTCTGGGTTGTATGTGGCAGGCTTCAAAATTCAAGAGAGCCAGAGCAGGAGATTGACATGTCTCCATCTCCTCTTGTGAACACCAAAAAGGCCACTGTAAAAAAAAACCCAAAATGTAAGAAAAAAATTGACCCTGGTTTGATTCAGCATTTATATAGGAGAGATATAAATATATCCCTTCCTCCTCCTGTTTTCTCCACTACAACAACTTTGTGAGGTTAGTTGTCATTAGCAAATCAATATATTGCACCCAAACCCACCTAAATGTAATTTAAAAAAACCAATTCTGTTAGATCTAGTAGTCCTAAATTCTGCAGTGAAAAAACAACAAAAGCAACACATTTAAAGTGCTCTTTTTATACTCAATTATAATTTCAATATTCTATTAGGATCCAGAAAATTCACCAAATTACTTCACAGATTAAAAAACCCCACCAAGATTAGTTTGAGCATGCACTATCAGAATGGAAATATAAACTAGTGCCTGTGAATCTTGCTACAGTTGCATTATTAAAATTGCTTCTATTCTTTGACCACATAATATATCGTCTCAGTTTTAGGGTGGCAAGGATTCCAATTTAAAGCCACTTTAGTGTAGTAGTTAAGGCATCAGGCTAGAAACTGGAAGACAGTGAATTCTAGCCCCACCTTGGGCACAAAGCCAGCTGGATAACCTTGGGCCAGTCACTTTCTCTCAGCCCTAAGAAGGAGACAATGACAAACCACTTCAGGAAAATCTTGCCAAGAAAATTGCAGAGACTCATCCAAGCAGTCACCAGGATTATAATGCTGACTTGAAGGCACACACACACACCAAAAAAGTCAGATCAGGTTTCTGGTATGTGAACACAGATGTTTCAAGCTAATTTCCCCATGTGGGCTATTCAAAAGAGACATTGCAGGTCAAGAAAGAATTCTGCAAATGAAATACGTGCTCCAAAAAGTAAGACCCAACTTTTGGCATGCAACAACTTTATTTCAATCTAGATCATTTTTCAACTGAGAATTTAATTTCAGATAAAAGAATCATGTCCCAGACAAGGCTACAGAAAACGTGAGGCAAATAGCTGCAATTAACCGAACAAGCAATATGTTCCATTGTAATATGCTAGGAAAAATTGCCAGTTGATAGAGTTTCAAGCCAGTTAACTTGGCAGTGCTTTGTATTCTGGAACAATAAGCTAAGTTCAAGCCTTAACTACAGCAGATTTGTAGCATGAAAAGAAAATAGAAGATTTTCCTTTTTTGGTGGGTGAATCCTGACACCAAAATGCTGCTGAGGAATTGTACAGGTGTTGTTGCATCTGTATTCTCTATTTTCTTAAAGGATATGCTGAAGATCCCATTTGGCTTCTGTGTTTCAGATGGGAAACTTGTGTGGCAAAAATGTAGCTATTAGGCTCCAGCCATGTGTTTCATTATTTTCCCATTCAAATTGAAAATTTGGGTACCACTGCTGTGAATTTCTGGAGACTGGGAGGAATATTTGGGGACTATTTCCCCAATTCTTTTCTCCTAGTAATTGTCTTGGTTTTTTCCCCCTCTGCAGATCCAGCATTTGTCCATGCAAAGCTCATTCCAGACAGTGCTGAGAAAAATGATGACAAACTATATTTTTTCTTCCGAGAAAAATCCACCGATTCTCCACAGAGCTCAGTTGTCTACTCCCGCATTGGACGCATTTGCTTGGTGAGTGCAGAAAAAGAACCAGACTGGGTGATGTTGAGGGTTTCCCATATTTAAAAAAAAATCTATATAGTAGATGAAGCCTAAACATTTCTGTATTCCCCAATCCATCATTGTCAATAGCTAACAAGCTCCTCTGCCCTCATTGTTATCATACCTCTTATCATACTTTGGTGTATTTTTCTATAGCTACTGGTAGAATATCTGTTGCCTCTCTTGCTCCCATAATTTTCCCCTGTGGGAACATTTTTTTAAAAAAATGTAATATTTCAATTTAAGAGCAAGCCTAAAAATAAACTCTATTGATTCCAGCATGGCTAGGTTGCAGATAAAAACTATAGACTCTGTGACTTTTTTAAAAAAAATCACAACATTTATATCCTAGCATGGCTAGGTTGCCGATAAAAACTATAGACTCTATGGCTTTTTAAAAAAAAATCACAACATTTATATCCTAGACAGAACATATAGGATTTCTATGTTGTTCATTATGTCAACAACCTGGTGAAGTGAGTTTTGCTGAGAGCAAGAGTGACAAGCCCACCCTTAACCAGTGAAATTCCATGACTGAGATAGAATTTCAACCTAAATCACGGCTCTTCTTTGGTTTAGAATGATGATGGAGGCCATTGCTGCCTAGTAAATAAATGGAGCACATTCCTAAAGGCACGACTCATCTGTTCTGTCCCAGGGCCGGATGGAATTGAAACACACTTCGATGAACTCCGTATGTATATTCATGGCAGGGATTGCATGTGTATGTGTGGGGGTGGGGGATGGAAAGAGATGAGGGAGTATGTAAGGGAGCCATTGAAGCCCTAAGCAATTTAGGAGTTGGCCTAGCCTGCAAAGCTCAGACAGATTTCCCACCAGCAGCCAATAGATTGGATCAGCTCTGTAGACTGTTCTGGGGAATAAAATGCTGTAGACTGTTCTGGGGAAGAAAATGAAAACAAAAAATACCCCAAATTCTAAATAAAAACGAGGACAATTTTCTGTCAGAGTGCAGAGCTAAGATTTTTTAGCTGCTATACTTAAATATGCTTAAGGAAGAAAAATATACTGAAGTTTATTTTCAGGATATTTGATAATACTTCATCTCTGTCATCCATATGGATTATAGATAGTGGAGCTACTTCAGATTATCACAAGGTGTCAAGCTGGGGAAGTCTGTCTTACATGCAAAGTATCCCACAAGTTCATTGAGTAAATGATATCTAATTTGGACATTTTTTTAAAAAAAATAGTATGGCTTGAAGAGACAGCAAGCACACCCATTTAGATTAATGAAACCATGGATATTTGTCTAAAACCAAGAAAACTAAACTAGCATTTGGAAAGATTCAATAAACATTAAAAGGAAGTTTGGAAGCTTTTGATGGTTAAGATTGAAGGTCAAAGAAGGGGAGAAAAGTAATAGTAGCAGCAATCTCTTTTGACAGGGTTTTTTAAATGTATGATTTGTCAGCCATGAATGAAATGCTTTGCTGAAAAAAAGAGGTCATTTTTCTGAAAGCAAATCTGTGTGCTACTGTCCTCATATCCTACCTGCAGGCTTTCTGGAGATGGCAGTTTAGATGGCTGTTGTAGGAAACAGGACATTTGTCTTAAAATAGTCCTTTTCTTAAAGGATCTCCTTTGATACAAGCAGCTCTGTAGCAAAACCTGTTGGTCAGATTCATTCTGGAAGCCCATCACAATTTGTTTCTTTGTGTTACGTTGACTAGCTTGCAGCACTGGCTGAAAAGGAAAGATGATTGGGGAAAAAGGAAGCTTTGAGTTACCAGATGTAAAAATCAGGTCTGGCTTTGAGATAATAGAAGCTCATTCAAGCAGGGAGCCTGCTTAACCTTCTGATAGATTGTTATATTTGGGGGCAAAGCGAAGACGAGGGGCTCCAGGATGGGTGTGATTGATGTTGGGGATCCCATTTGCTAGAAAGGCAGCCACAATCGCTTAGTAGTGGGCTGCTTGTCAGCTTCCTCTCAACACCTGCTTAACAAATGGCTGTTGGTCGTTCGAGGATAAGTCCCATTGCAGCTTTTAGCATCATCAAAAGCCTTTGATGGATTCTCTCCTGCCAGGGTACAAGTTAGCATTGGGCCTTCCCCATGCTTGCTTTGCTTCACTTCCTCAAAATTATTACCAGACGGTTCACAGGCAATCTCAATTCCCTGGGTTCTTCTGGAATCTCTTGGCAGGGCTCCTTGCTTGCTTACCGGAAGGGTTTCTTCGATCAGCAATCGAGGCTGAATTAGAAGCAACATCTGCATACTTTCCTGTAATTTTTTATTCCCATTTGGAACTGAAATGAGAGGTTAAATAAAAACTGAAAGTTGAGCATGTCTGAAAATCTGTTGAAACATGCCAAAAAAAAGGGTGGTTTTAGACAATCCAGGTCTCATGATCATTTCTTGTATTTAAACATTTTTTTTTCTAATCCAGCATACTAAAAAGGATGTATTTGATGCTTATTAGATGTTATTGCAGTTTAGTTGGAGAGTAGTTTTTAATAGATTGATGGAATTTGATTTAACCTCTGTCATCATCCAGTAGACTCAGATCTCTTCTGGTCCACTACAACTCTGCATCTACTTAAAGCTCCCCCATGACTTTATGTAGAGCCGTAGTGGTGCAGTGGTTAGAGTGCAGTACTGCAGGCTACTTCTGCTGACTGCCAGCTGACTGCAATTTGGCAGATCGAATCTCACCAGGCTCAAGGTTGACTCAGCCTTCCATCCTTCTGAGGTGGGTAAAATGAGGACCCAGATTGTTGGGGGCAATAGGCTGACCCTGTATACCACTTAGAGAGGGCTGTAAAGCACCGTGAAGTGGTATGTAAGTCTAAGTGCTGTTGCTATAATGCTGGGCTGGGTTGAGCTGGGGTTGCTTGTTTTGCCAAAGGCCATGTATTTCCCAAACTATTTGCACCACTTTGTATCACAGAATTATATACTAGAAGAAACAGGGAATGCAAAGCCCCAAATCTATTTCTCTTAAGCTACCCTAGATTTGATTTCTTAGCACCCACAACCAGTTCTGTGGGTGTGGCTAGGTGGGCATGGCCATGTGACTGGGTAGGCGTGGCTTCTCCTTTTTTTGCAGCACCCTCCCCCATTTTTGAACCTCCTGGGTCTCAGGGAAGCCTCCTTGGGAGGCGGGCATTTTTTATTTATTTTATTTATTTATTAATTGAATTTCTAACCCGCCCCATCTCCCGAAGGACTCGGGGTGGTGTACAGTCATAAAACAATACAAAATATACAATTAAAAAAATATTAAATAAGAAACCCAATTAAAGCTAAAAATAATAAAACCATTGTCTAAAAAACTCCCCTCCCCACCCTCAGCCCAGGTCAGTACATTGGAACAACCAGGTTTTGAGGCCCCGATGTAAGGAGTGGAGGTCAGGGGCCACCCGAAGCCCCAGGGGGAGCTGGTTCCACAGGGTGGGTGCTCCCACAGAGAAGGCCCTGCCCCTAGGGGTTGCCAGCCAACATTGTCTGGCTGACGGAACCCCAAGGAGGCCCACTCTGTGAGAGCTCACAGGACGATGGGAAACAGTTTTTGCTCTCAGGAAGCTTCCATGGGGCCCAGGAAGGTAGAAAAATAGAGCACAGGGGAGGGGGTGTGCAGCCAAAAAAACCCCATGTGCCCCTTTTTGCCTCCTGGGCCTCAGGGAAGCCTCCTGGGTGAAGCAGTAAGACAGCGAGGGGGATGCTGGCACAGCTGATCGTTGGAACAGCTGATTGTCAGGAGGGGAAAAAAGAAATACCTTAAGGAGTGACTGTGCGGGGGAGAATGCAGTCAGCGATGTTAGGCATGCGCAATAAGAATGGACTGGGCAGGGAGGAAAGAGGTGGGCGGAGAGGGGAGGAGCCAGCCAGAGGCATGATTTGCCAGTTCTCCGAACTGCACAGAATTACAACAACCAGTTCTATAGAACTGGTCCGAACTGGTAGAAACAGTCCACCCCTGACCCACACCAAAGATAGGTAGCTCCACAAAAAAAAAGCCAGGATATCAGCCAAAAACATTGCTCTCAGTATATCTGGGTTAACTTCAGATTCCTTCGATTATCTGCTGCTGAATCACCAGGACAGTTAGTTGTACTGTGTGATTGACTCTCTCCTTTCTCTTCAAGAGGATGTCTTCATCCAACAGACCCAGGATGTGAAGAATCCCATTATTTATGCTGTTTTTGCAGCCTCTGGGTGAGTGCTTCATCCGCTACTCATAATAGCCTATCTTTTCACCTTCTTGAGCAAAATCCCCCAGCTTAACTTGAAGTCAAAATAATGGTAAAAGCAGATGCCTCTGACCCCATTCTGTGAATATTGGCCATCTGCTCCCGCCGAAACAAGGAGGGCTTGGAACGAAGTTGGGTTGTTGTAGAATTTTCTGGCAGAGCTGGAACACAGCCCAGAAGTATTGGCTGCCAAGACAAGTGTAGGGTTTTCCCACAAACTGCACCCTAGCAGCTGTAGCTGAGGCTTGATCATTCAGGGAGGAAGGTAAATGATGGCTCCTCCCCTTTTCCAAGATACATTTTTCAGATAACAGATAATCAGAGTTGGAAGGGACCTTGTAGGTCACCTAGTCCAACCCCTTGCCCAAGCGGGAGACCCTACACCATTTCTGACAAATGGCAGTCCAATCTCTTCTTGAAAGTCTCAAGTGATGGCATTCCCACAACTTCCAAAGTTTCTCCTTATTTCCAGGTTAAATCTCTCCTTGTTCAGTTTCCATCCATTATTCCTTGTCTGGCCTTCAAGTGTTTTAGAAAATGGCTTGACCCCTTCCTCTCTGTGGCAGCCCCTCAGATATCAGAACACTGCTATTATGTCTCCCCTGGTCCTTCTCTTCACTAGACTAGACTTTTGCTCAGAAGGATCAAGGAAGTATCACATAGCCTTAGATCAGCAAGCAGCAGCAGCAGCAGCTAATGCCATTTTCCTCCATGCTTCTAACTGTAATGACTGATACTGTAATGTTATCTTGTTGAGAACATGGCAGGATAACTCCAAAACATCTATTTGAGACTGGCCTCAAACCCCAACATTGCTTTGTCGTTCCAACACTGATAGCAGTGTCCTGATATCTAAACAGCTGCCACAAAGAAGAGGGAGTCAAGCTATTCTCCAAAACACCTGAGGGCAGGACAAGAAGCAATGGAAACTAATGGAAACTAATCAAGGAGAGAAGTAACCCACAACTAAGGAGAAATTTCCTGACAGTTAGAACAATTAATCAGTGGAACAACTTGCCTCCAGAAATTGTGAATGCTCCAACTCTGGAGATTTTTAAGAAGAGATTGGATAGCCATTTGTCTGAAATGGTATAGGGTTTTCTGATTGAGCAGGGGGTTGGACTAGAAGACCTCCAAAGTCCCTTCCAACTACCCCAACCCCTTGCAAATCCTGAATCCCAAGAGCTTGCCAGCAACCAAAGATGGATGAAGAAGAATATTCCCCCATTGAAACTGAAGGGGGGGGGGGGTTAATACAAATGATACCCAGTATTTTCACATGAAAGAGATTGTTAACATCTGAGATGAATGTGCAATTGTTGTTTGTCTTTCTTTGCACAGGTCTGTGTTTAAGGGTTCTGCCGTGTGTGTCTACTCCATGGCTGACATCCGCATGGTCTTCAATGGACCATTTGCTCACAAGGAAGGTCCCAACTATCAGTGGATGCCTTACACTGGCAAAATGCCTTATCCCCGTCCAGGCACCGTAAGCATGGGGTAGATCTCCAGCAGGTTCCTTCTCTCAAATTGCTGGCCTTGGGATGTTGATCTCTCTTCCTGATGAAAATATATGTTCTCCTAAGAATACTCATTTTATATATCACCATTTGCCCTCTGAATATATACATTAACAACTATTTATGGATCGACAAGTTACGTAGAGTGTGTGTGAGACAGAGTGGCCCCAATACACACATTAAGACTCATTCGTGTGCACACTTACATTAGTAGAATTCCTTTGAAATGAAATTCATTTATAGGGAGAAAAGGTTCTTTAGATCAGTGGTCACCAACTGGTGGGCTGGGGACCACTGTGGTCCACGAGAAAATTTTGGTGGTCCGCAGAGAAATGTCACCCCCAAAGCACTCCCCCCAAAGCAATCCAGGCTGTGCAGGAACACAAGGCTGTGCCACCCACATGGCCTGTCCACCCGCTGGCCCCCACCTTTGGCTGAGCGCAAACCTTACCTTGAGTAGAGCTACGCGAGCTGGAACTGGAAGGTAAGACCAACAGCAGAGGAGGGAAATCCGCCCCAAGGTGTCTTGCTGATGTTGGTGGGAAAGTTGGTCCCATATTCCAGAGCTTCAGTAGTCACAAGGCTGGCCCTTTGGTCATCCCGGAGCAGCTCCTCCTCTACTGGAGCAGCTCCTCCCGGAGCAGCTCCTCCTCTACCAGGTGCACCAGCAGGCTGGTGCACCTGTAGAGGAGCAACTGCTCTGGGATGACCAAAGGGCCAGTCCTGTGACTACTGCAGCTCTGAAATATAGACTTTCCCACCAATGTCAGCAAGCCACCGTCAGTCAAAATTCATATTAGTGGTCCGCAGGATTTAAAATTATGAGTTTGGTGGTCCCTGAGGTCCAAAAGGTTGGCAATCCCGAGAGGTGGCATAGCACAAGCAGGGGTTTTAATTGTAAAAGGGGTAGTAAGGGACAGTTATTTAATTTTTTAATTAAATTTTTAAAGGGTTTAGGGAGGGGGGTGGGGTGTAGGTCTCAGTGGGAACTTGGGGGGGGTTCTGCCATACCAAATTCAATCTCTGTCCAGGTCAGGAGTGGGTTGTGGGGGGAGGGCAGGGTTGGGGGGGCTCTGAGGCTCTAAGAGAAAGGGTGGGGATTGCTATCCCCACAGCGATTGGGAATGGCAGGAGATGGAGAAGCAGAGGGCCGTATCGGAGCTTGGGAGTGCGCCTCTGCTATCTTCGAGCAGTGGCATGCTCCAACCCTCTTGTTTCCACCCATTTCCGGGGTTACGGGAGATCAGGCCCCTGTGCTCAGGTTGGTTTATGTGAATGCCAGGTCCGTGATGAACAAAGCTCCCCTCATCTGTGAATTGATTGAGGAAGAGCATGCGGACCTGGCCTGCACTACGGAGACCTGGTTGGGTTCAGAGGGAGGAGTCCCTCTGTTTGAGTTATGCCCTCCAGGTTTCTGGGTGCTACACCAACCTCGAGCCCAGGGTAGGGGCAGTGGGGTGGCAGTTGTTATTAGGGAGACCCTTTGTCCAAGGGAGGTCACTGTCCCTCAGATAGGCAGGTGTGAGTCTCTCCTCCTGAGGTTGGGCCCTGGTGGTCAGTTGGGTCTGTTGCTTGCGTACCTTTCACCCAGCTGCATGACAACAGCCCTGCCCAAGCGATTTGATGTCCTTTCGGGGGTGGCGGTTGAGTTCCCCAGACTTATTGTTCTGGGGGATTTCAACTTACCTTCTCTGGGTGGGGCGTCAAGGATGGATTGGGAGTTCATGGCTTCCATGACGGCTATGGATCTGACCCAAATAATTCAGGGTCCGACTCATGGAGGGGGCACACGCTCAACCTGGTTTTTATCTCCGGACAGTGGTGTAATGATCTGGGTGGGAGATTACCAACTATCCAACCCCTGTCATGGACTGATCATTACCTCCTCTGGCTGGTCTTCCAGCATGCCACTCCTCATCGCTGGGATGCAGAACCGACCAGGTGGTTCCGCCCCAAGTGCCTGATGAACCTGGAGGAGTTTCAGATGGCACTTGGGTTGTTTCCTGCCTCCCTTACCCACAGCTTGGTTGAGGCCCTGGTGGACACCTGGCAAAGGCTGCCTCAGAGGCTCTCGAATGCGTTGTTCCTTTGCAGCCCCTGACCCAATGCAGTTCTCGGTTGGCTCCCTGGTTTTCCGCAGAGCTCCGGGAGATGAAGCACCAGAGGAGGGGCCTAGAGAGCAGTTGGAGGTCCAGTCTGTCCGAATCTGACCGATCACAGTCAAGATCTTTTATGAGATCTTATCTTGTGGCAATGGTAATGGTGAGGTATGCTTACTTCTCCACTCCCATTGCATCCGCAGATAATCGCCCGGCTGCCCTGTTTAGGGTCACCCGTTCCCTACTTAACCAGGGAACGAGGGAGGATCCTTTGTGGGGGCTGGCCGAGGAGTTTAGTCAGCATCTGCTGGATAAGATCGCTGTGATCCGGGCCAGCCTGGACTCCGACTGGCTAGAGTCTGATGAGGAAGGAACGACGGGTCTTGCGGATATTATCTGGGAAGAATTCCTGTCCTGTGAAGTGGACAGGATCATGCGGAGGCTGAGTTCCACCACGTGTTTATTGGACCCGTGTCCCTCCTGGCTGGTTTTTGCCACCCAGGAGGTTATACAAGGCTTGCTCCAGGCAGTGGTCAATGCTTCGCTGAGGGAGGGATCCTTCCCCGCCGCCTTGAAGGAGGCAGTGGTGAGGCCTCTCCTCAAGAAGCCTGCCTTGGACCCAACCATTTTGAACAACTTTCATCCTGTCTCCAACCTTTGCTTTGTTGCAAAGGTTGTTGAGAGCATGGTGGCCCGACAGCTTCCGGGGATCTTGGAGGAAGCTGATTATCTGGATCTGTATCAATCGGGTTTCAGGTCCAGGTACAGCACGGAGACGGCATTGGTCACACTGGTGGATGATCTCTGGAGGGCTCAGGACAGGGGTTATTCCTCTGTCCTGGTCCTATTAGATCTCTCAGCAGCTTTTGATACCATCGACCATGGTATCTTACTGTGTTGCCTCGGGGGGTTGGGAGTAGGAGGCATCATTTTGCAGTGGTTCTCTTCCTACCTCTCGGGTCATTCGCAGTCGGTGTTGGCAGGAGGACAGAGGTTGACCCCAAGGCCCCTCTCTTGTGGGGTGCCCCAGGGGTTGGTCCTCTCTCCCCTCCTGTTCAACATCTATATGAAGCCACTGGGTGAGATCATCTGTGATTTTGGGGTGAGGTATCATCAGTATGCTGATGATACCCAGCTTTTTATCTCCACCCCAAACCAAATCAGTGATGCCCTCGATGTGCTATCCCAATGCCTGGATGCGGTGCGGATCTGGATGGGAAGGAACAGGCTTTGACTCAACCTGGCCAAGACTGAGTGGCTATACGTACCGACATCTCAGGTGTTCCAAGATGTTCCATCGTTAGTCATGAGGGGAGAGGTGTTGCCCCCCATAGATAGGGTGCGCAACTTGGGTGTCCTCCTGGATGCACAGCTCAGTTTGGAGGATCAGATGGGAGCTGTGTCCAGGGGGGCATTTGCCCAGGTTTGCCTGGTGCACCAGCTGTGCCCCTATCTGGACCTAGATGCCTTACGTATGGTTACTCATCCGCTCGTTACCTCCCGTGTTGACTACTGCAATGCTCTCTACATGGGGCTGCCCTTGTGGACCACTCGGAGGCTTCAACAGGTGCAGAATGTGACCACGTGGGTTGTGATGGGAGTATCCCGATAGTCCCATGTTACACCCCTCCTGCGTGAACTGCATTGGTTGCCAGTTGCCCTCCGGGTGAGATTCAAGGTGCTGATAATTACCTATAAAGCCCTACATGGCTTAGGACCAGGGTATTTGCGGGAACATCTCCTGCCAGCAACGACTGCCCATCACCCTGTGCGCTCCCACAGACAGGGCCTCCTTGGGGTGCCGTCGGCTAGACGGCGTCAGCTGGCGACCCCCAGGGGTAGGGCCTTCTCGGTGGGAGCGCCCACCCTGTGGAACCAGTTGCCCCTGGAGCTGCAGTTGGCCCCTCACCTTCATTCCTTTTGTCGCGACCTGAAGACGTGGTTTTTCCAACAGGCCAGCCTGGATTGGGGTGGGTGGGTTTTTTATGGGTTTTTATGTATAGCTTCATTTGGGTTTTAGATAGTTGTTTGAGTTCATGATTTAATACCTTTTAATAATTCTTAAATTTTGTACTGTTTGTTTTTACTGTTGTGAGCCACCCTGAGTCCTTCAGGAGATAGGGCAGCATATAAATCCAAACAAACAAACAAACAAATAAATAAATAAACCCCTGCTTTAGATGTTCTTTGGCACCTCTAGCTAAAGGATTTTAAATACCAGGGCTAATACAGAAGATCTTTAAATAAAACCGCAGAGAAATACTCCATAGTTGTGCAAGCTAGAAAGTCCTGGGTGCTAACTAAGCTCTTCCCCTTTCTGCATTTTTCACAGTTGCATGAAAGACATTACCGATGACATTCCCTGTTGGAAAATGTCTTAAGCTGTTCTTCCTGTTGATCCAACTCCTGATCGGGTAGCCCAGTTTCTCCTTCTCTTTTGGTTCCCCTTCTGCCTGCATGCTGGGATTCTCTTGACACTTCACTGCATTTCTTTCCCGGTGCTTCCCCAGCCTCTTTTGTATCACGTCCTTTGGTGCCGGCACAGCTCATCTCTTTCAGTGCTCGACATTTGGCCACCACGTGTGAGGCTGATTAGCATTTCCTCTCTAGATTGGTGGTCCCTCATTTACTGGCGTCCTTTCTTTGTTGGCAAAATATTCCAAAATAAGGAGAATTCATTGTTTAATTTCATTGGCTCAGAGAGTGTGGTTTTCCAGTCTCTTTTACTTGTACAACCCCCCAGGGCCAAAAAAAAGAAAAGGAAAGAAAAACCAGTCTTTGCTATGTATGGGGAGGCTTCCAAAAAACCCAAAGAGCTGGGTTTGGCTCCCACAGCTGAACAGCTGCTTCAAATGAGATTCTGAGGGTTTATTTTTTATGAGCATTACTAAACACTCCACAATCTAAGAATTACAGTGATGTTAACAAATGAGAGATGCACAAAGACATTTCAGCCTAAGCGGGTCAGCCTGGAAAAGCAATGAAAAGTAAACCAAGGGATCTGCTGAAAGAGTTTGGATCTGTTTAAGGCCGAGGAGAAGATCTGATGGCTCCACTCGGCAACAAATACTCTTGCCCTGTAAACTCCTCAAACCTTTCCTTCTCCCAGAATGAAACCATAATTTTATTTTAATTTAGTTGGTAAGCTTACATCCTGCTTTTCTGTTCAGATGAATACCCAGGAAAGCTAGTGACAAAAATATAAAAATACTGAACAAAAAATTGCAAAAGCATGCTAACGTGAACGTACACAGGCCTACCCCATAATACTTTGGTAGCTTATTCTTGTGCCTTCAGGTGAGGAGCAAAGGAGAATTCTTTTGTGGAAAGCAGCCAAGGTGCCTTATCTCTTTCATCAGAATTATATCCTACTTTTCTTTCAGGAGCTTAGAGTAGCACACTTAACACTCTTTCCTCCAAGTCTTCCTAAGCTAAAAGAAAGTGAGCTTCCATGGCTGATGGTAGGGATATGTACTTAGCCATTATACTACACCAGGCCATGGAGGAGATTACACAGGGAGTGGGGAAATAGAAAGTACTTGAAGTGTTGGCTTCAATATATAATCATTTATATATTGGCTGAACCATATCTCATACTATTTTTGCCTTGGTTTTTCAGTGTCCAGGGGGAACATTTACACCCTCAATGAAATCAACCAAGGACTATCCTGATGAGGTGATCAACTTCATGCGCACTCATCCAATGATGTACAATGGTGTCTACCCCATACACCGCCAACCTCTTGTGGTGAGAACCAACGTCAAGTACAAGTTCACAACTATAGCTGTGGACCAGGTGGATGCAGCTGATGGACGCTATGAGGTGCTTTTCCTGGGCACAGGTACCCACTGATGTGCATTGAAAAGAATACACAGCACTTCCACCCACCAATCCCCAGCCTGGAAGATGAGCATTTGGGGTTTATGCAAAAGCAGTTAGGATAAGCAGTCCAGGGGTATTCACCTAAACTTTTCTGTATCTCCTCTTCCCCCAAGTTTTAGTAAAATTTGGAAGTAATTTATCTGGCAATGCAATTAGTTGGAAGATAGTAACAGAGTTATCAAATTTCAACCCCAACTTTTCCATTTGTACTAGAATACTGTTTCAGGAGCACAAGAGAACATTGAAATTTCTGCTAATTCAAGGCCTTCTTTGGAGAAGTCAGAGGAATTCAGGCTAGCATTTACTGCTCCATAAGTCACACTTCAGAGTCCTCTTCTATATGGAATTGATTTCTCATTTCCTGTGGTTTCCTGTATCACTTGCGAGGCTGTTCCAGATGCAAGAACAGAATTCTAGTAATGTTCCCTCAGTTTGAGTGAATAAGAGTCCTCCTCTTTGACTTTAACAGAGCAAAAATATATCAGCAAGGATTCCAATAAACATGCCCTTCTAGAAGCTCCAGAGTAGAATTTATCTGAGCCAGCAAAGTTCCTACCAGGTGTGTTGGGCTCCAATGCCCATAATCCTGAGCCTGGATGGAAAGGCTAAAATCCATCATTCATATGAAGAAGACTATTAAGAAAGGCTGATGTAATATTATCTGCCAACCAGGCAATGTTTGACCCATCATTCTCCAAAGCTTTGTTGGAGGAATAATTAACTCAAAGCATACAATTTGCACATGTCCAAGTCTCCACTGAGGTGAATGGAACAGTATTGCTGATTACTTTAAACATAAAAAGAGTTCTAATGACATGATTGATCAAAGTGTAGAATTAATACAGAGGGAAGGCATGGCTAGCAGATGTTCCTTGCACTGGGCTGAATCTGATGTAGTTGAGTTACTTGCCTCCCACAAGTCAAAGGAAACCAGCCAACAGGGCAAGCAGGTGGCCAAGAATACTAACAACCAAGGATGTTCCTCATTAGCTTGCAAATATTGTTGCATGTCTGCACAGTTATTCTTTGGGCTGCCCAATTCACTGCACAACATCCAGCAGCTGTACACAGTCTGGCCATCACCTGTCAAAGTCTGTAGGGAGTTTCTGCTTTCTTTCTAGCCAAAGGTGTCAATGAATCTGCAGATCTTAGTTATTTCCTGTTGCAGAAAGAACCAAGTTCAGGGATCAAGGTACTGTCTGGTGGAATTCATGGCTGTGGGTGGCATTCAATACTGAAGGCAGATAGAAGAGGAATGGCTTGGTTGCTCAGATAGAGATTTTTGCTTTTAATATCATCTCCAGCCATTGAATTCATAACAAAGTTCAACATTCAGAAGTCAGTCTTGTGAGTTCATTGTCAAAATGTTGAAAAGGAATAGCTGCCAGCCCCACTTCTCCATTTCAGACTGTGTCTAATGTTTTCTTAGAAGCATCTGTGTCTGGTTTTTAAAATGAGTTACAAAAAGGTAATCATAAGGACCAGTAGTTCTAAAAAAAAATTTTATCATTTAAATTTGAATATTGCCAGTTGAAGTCTTTAGATATAGTTACAAATATTTCCCTCTCTTTGAAGTCTGTACCCACACATCACAAAATCCAAAATGGTGTTTGTGTTTTATAAGACAAGGCCTACTTCAGCCTTGAAAGCACTCGGAACCCATCTTTCAACACAAACTAGATAGCAACTATCAAAAATCTTGTAGAAGAGCATTCGTAATTAAATATTCTTCTCCATTTTGTTTTTAAAATTTTCCCTCCAGGTGGTCACTGTGAGAATTTGCTTTCAGCCGATTTGTTTGCTTTCTTGCAATTTTTTTGCTTTACTCCTGCAAGTAAGGCCGAGCAAGTATTTTCTTTCAAACTAATCCTAAAGCCAGGAGTCATCTTAGAGATGGATGAAGATGTGCCTCATTTTCAGTTAACTGAAGAGGAAGATCTTGCAGAGATCATGATCACACATCCATTCTCAGCCCCATGCTGCTTGCTATGATTATTATACTAGGAAGCCAAGTTGGTATAAAAATGGAAACGTTCTACAGAATAATGAATGAGGGTTCACTTTAAACATATATTTATTAACATTTTTAATGAATATTGACTTAGTGCTGTAATCCTTCTTCACCACTAGCTGGCTCATAAAATCGATAGCCCATGTGGAAAAAAGCATCTTGCACTTTTAACACACACACACACACACACACCAGTGGTTGTATTCAGCAGGTTCTGACCAGTTCTGGAGAACCGGTAGTGGAAATCTTAAGTAGCTCGGAGAACTGGCAAATACTACCTCTGACTGGAGATTTTACAGTATCCTTCTCTTGCCATGCCCACCAAGCCACGCCCACAGAACCGGTAGTAAAAAAAAATTGAATCCCACCACACACACACACACACACACAGAGAGCCATGCAGTTCTTTGAGGTTCATATAAACTGAAAAAAGTATCAGCACAGAATTTGCTTTATAGAATGTGCAGTTCTTTTTTCTTAGGTTTAAATTATTTCTGATCTGCTTGTTAGGTTTCTTTTCTTCATCTCAGGATTGTGGGCTATTCTGTAGTTCTGTAGACTTGTGACAGGAATGGGCCTTTTTTTGTGGTGGCAAAATTCTGAGAAAACCTCTCAGTTCAACCAGTTCTTGTACAGAACATGACAGCTGAATAAAACTCGAGCAAAGTTCTGTTATGACATCAAGCTAAGCAGCCATTCCTGCCAGACACTTTCCAAATATGCAGATACTACCCTTTAAAAAGTTGTTAATGCTAGTTAAAATGGAAAGTACACAAAAGAGAAGACCTAAATAAAGTCTGTTTCTGTTGTGTTTCAGATCGTGGGACTGTCCAGAAAGTCATAGTTTTGCCCAAAGATGATTTGGAAACAGAAGAACTGATGCTAGAAGAGGTTGAGGTGTTCAAGGTATAGACGATGATTACCTTACTCTAAAATTTTAATTACATGTGTGCTTGAGAGCAGGAATAATGTTGTGGCATAATGGAGCTGTGAAGGTCATTGTTCGCATTTCAGTTCAGCTATGATTTTACTAAGTAGCTCTGTCATTTGTGATGTGGAGTCTGGATGGTGATCTCTGATTGGATCAATATGGTGGTTGGGCATCCATCCTGAATGCTTAGAATTGATATAATGAAATTGCAGGCCTGGATTTCTCATTCTCCCAAGTTTTCATATAATATTTTTAATTGGCATGGATGCAACACATTAATTGGACTACTTTCCCTAAACTATTTCAGGAACCACCCATATGTGGATTAACCATTATTGATTAATTGTTTGGTTTCTCTACAGGTTCCAGCCCCAATCAAGACTATGACCATCTCTTCCAAAAGGGTGAGTACTCTCTTCCTGTGAGTGTCTAAGGAGATTCTCAATCATCCAAGTCATGGTTGTCCCAAAGGTGCTTTTTCCAAAGGGCACTTGGACTTGGCCTTTTATTTCCTTTGAAAATGTTTCACTTCTCATCCAAGAAGTCCTTCAGAAGTGAAAGATCTTTGGGACTCTTCCTGAGACAATTTCTAAATCAGCTTCAGAGCTGGTTCATTGAAAGTGTGCTTTCCCCCCTAACTAGTGTTCTTCTTGGCAAAAGGCTAAGAAACTTGGAGGTGGCCCCTCCTTCTGTTCTAGCGCTTTTCTGTTTCTTTGAGTATCTATACCTGCCTTGGGTTTAGTCCAAACGTTCTTGGTTATTGAGGAGCACTCTGGGTGAGCTGGGCAAGGCAGTGTTTCTCTCCACTTTTTCTCAAGGAAATCTATATCACCACCATCTCCGTCACTGGTGAATTGTGGGAGCAGAAGAATCTATAGCTCTGTCAATATCTGAATGTTACTATGCCCCAACAGCAACAGCTCTATGTATCCTCAGCCATTGGGCTAACACACCTGGCCCTTCACCGCTGTGATGTGTACGGAGAAGCCTGCGCTGACTGCTGCTTGGCCAGAGATCCCTACTGTGCCTGGGATGGCAAGTCCTGTTCCCGCTATTCTGCTTCTTCCAAGAGGTACTTCCAAGAGACTAGAAAGGCTGCTATTGCATAATGCAGCTCTGGATGGGATATCCTTAGCAAAGAGACTTCCCAAAAAACCTGGGGGCGACAAGAAGAGGGATATAGAACATAAAAAAGGGATTATTTCTAAAAAGATCTGGAAGTATATGGAGCTGGTTTTACAGTGGAATCCTGGTGATAGTTTAGAAAATTAGCAATATTGTCTTTAGGTCTCGCAGGTATAATTCCCTCTGGGACCACTTATGAAGCTCATGTTATTGCCTATGAGTAGCCTATGAGTTATTCATATATTTATACCATTCCCTCTCAGGTTAAGCAAAGTTATGGAATCAAAGTTATGGGGGGGGGAAGCAAGAAGTAATAAACAATAAAAATGAGACTCAGGAGAGAAAGTGGGGCAGACGAGGGAGGAAATCTCACTAAGTCTAGTCTACATAAACACAAATTATATTTCTCCATCACTTTCTTTCCATTGCAGCCATCCACCACTTCATGCATTGCCATTTGCTCTGTAACCTTTTCACCTCTCTCTCTCTGCATATTCTCATCGATTTCATCCATCCACAATTTTCACATTCCTCCTCTTCCTCTCAACTTCTTCACTCTTCTTTCCTGTATTCATCGGCTGAATTGATCCTCATTCACTTCATTTATATGACCGAAGAGTCTGCAATGTACTTCTTTCACTTGGGTCATTGATTAGATTATTTAATCCCTGTTTGTTCATCACCCACCCATTCTTATTCTTATCTCTTTTGGTTTTACCACACACGCCTCATAACACTGTGGTTAAAAAAAAACAGAAGCAGCATTTTCTTATGCATAGATGTTTTCCCTTCTTTCAGCATACATTCTCCCAACTGTCAGGTGCAAGTACAAACAGCAGATATTGTTCAATAAGTTGCTCACCATTTTGTAACAAACAAATTCACTTTTCTCCTTTTAAACCACAACATCCACAGACTTACCACTTTTCAAAACTCTTAACAGCATCTATGACTATTCTTTATATTTTTTAAAACACATCACTACCTTGTATTTGACATACCCCTGTCATTCCTATACACTTCTCCAAAATACACTTTCCAGTGTTCCTTCTCTTCAGTTTGATCCCAGATAATTTCAGTGCTTCTTAATTCAGCTCTTCCACTTCACTGAAAAGGGAATCTTGTTTAACCCTCTTCATCCACTTTAATTGTTTATTTTCATCAAAATCAGTCTGTACTTTCTATATCTCTTTTAACTGTTTGGGTTTGCAGCAATTATTCTTAACTTCCATATATTTTAATAACCTTTTTATTTTTATAGTCATTAAGCATCTTGTTACATATTTCCCATTAACAGAACTCAACCTCCATGCCACTTTGTAACTTAATTATTTTTATTCTTTTCTAAAAAGCCACTGGGTCCTCTTTCCTTACATCCACTTTTCATTCATTTAGCTGAAAGATTATTTATACTACAGTAATTTTTCATGATATTTCCTGAGTCTATTGTCTACAAAAAGGTCTGTTTTCATGTTTAGAATATCTCATCACTTTGATCATTCCTTTATTAATTCTTTCAATCTTTCATCATAAACAAATCAATCTTACTTTTTAGGTTTATATTAATTCCTTTGTTATGTGTGTGTATATATTTATACCTATATATCTATATATCTATATCTATCTATCTATCTATCTATCTATCTATCTATCTATCTATGTTTAAGCTAAGTGTCTGAACTAGCAGTTCTTTTTCTAAACAGATATTCACCCTCATCATAATTCTCAAATCATTCTTGGATTTCTGAATAGCCCAATTATGGGATTATTTAATCCCTGTTTGTTCATCCCCTGTTTTTTACTCTCTTGTCTTATTTCCATCCATCCACTAGTTCCAACTTTCTGAAATGCATTTAACCCTTTCAAGCATGATTAAACCTACATCACTTTCCTGCAGCTCCACTCCACAAGATCAACCACCTTCACTCAGATCTGTTACATCGTTCCTCTGGGGTTTTTCTGTTATTATTGGTTGTTGGTTTCACAAAAACACACCATACCTTCCTTTCCCCAATTTAATTCATGAAGTCAAACACTTATCTCTTATATCTCTAATGCTCTTAACTATATCCCTGTATGCCATGTTTGCCCCTAGATGGCTCATATGTAACTAAACTGCCCAAAACAATTTAGATTAATTGAGGTTTTCCCATGCTGCTTTTTAGTAATAGAGGGAGAAAGTAGACTAGGTAGTCACCCTACTCATATCAATGTCACGTGTGGAATTTCGTGATAACTGTGAAGTACCAGCCAGTTTTGAAACCCCCTGGCCAACATGCCACAAGCACATCCTACACCCCAAGCATTACCTATCCTGTTCTACCCAAACTAGAAATGGTAAACTAGTAACTTCCTTGCAAGCCAGCATAGTGGTTTTTGGAAGATGTTAGAGATTTTTCATTATTGGCTGAGAATCACTGAAAGATTCCCTGCATGGTTACAGGCTAGAAAAGTAGAATAATGAAGTGGATTACAAGGGCTTTCTATCATGTTGCTGTTTCTACTGTCAGTGGTGGGATCTGAGATTTCAGTTGTTGATCTGCCTGCTTCTTTCCTCACTGCAGACGTAGCAGACGTCAAGATGTCCGGCATGGCAACCCTATCCGTCAGTGCAGGGGTTACAATTCCAATGGTGGGTACCATATTCTTAGTCTCTAGGAAATAGAGGCTAGCATATCTTGCACTGGAAGTCTTGGGGAACCATGGCTCTGCTTCTTCTGGCCCACTGTCTGTAAAGGTGGTTGTAGCTGCATTTCACATACTATTTTAATCCATCCAAGAGATACACAAATGGTGAGTTTACCAGAAGAGATCAGTGGAGGGTGGAACAATTTGAGTTGTGGATACAACCATGATATCTTTCTTCCTCATATCTCTACAAGAAAATTCATGAAAGGTTAATTCTTAGTCCCTTAATTTTTTGTTTTGGAGGATAACAACCAAATGTCTAGACATCACAGTTGTGCAGATTCATTTGTGGGATAAGGTGAAGAAGGCAACCTTAAAAGGATTCCCTGATCCTTGTGTTTTTATTACCAGCCTCATTCCTATGTCCATTTGTCTGATCCTGCAACCACAATGAGATATGCTACTTAATACCTTAATACTGACTTTACAAAGTATTCAATTACAACAAATGTTTTCTAAATAGGCACACGTTTATATATTGGTTAATATATTTTGAACACTTACTAAGAGTTTCCTTCATGGGTAATGTGGACTGGTGTCCACAGTCACAGAAAATAGGCAGACAGGGATAAAGCAGAAAGAGGCTTTTTTCATGTTGGATGAATGAATAGGTGCAATCAGAAAAAGGAACATGAGTGAATTCAGGCCTGCATTTTTGTATGTCCTTGTTTCACTATAGACAGCTTTGTAACTAACTTACACAATCTGTAAAATACCTATATTTGTTTTCTAAATATCTGCAATATTTTATTTGGCATTTCTGGGGATAAATTCCATTCATTTCAATAGTATAGGCTCATATAAAGCAGCAGTGCATACTGGCTAAGTTAAGAGAGACCAAGGTCTAGATCAAGTTTAAGATGTGCTGGGCTTCAATTCTCAGAATTCCCCAATCACCATGCTAGCTGGGGAGTTGAAGTTCATGCATCTGAAACTTTCTGAGGTTGAGAAGCATTGGTCTACATGAAAGGGAGCAGTTGCATATATAAAAAAGCAAAGTTGTATCCAATAGAAGAGAATGTTTGTAGCTCAAGGTTGAACTGTGGAGTCTTTGATGCTCTCTGAGCTTGGATGTTTTCTTGCAAGTATTTCATTACCCAACTACCAGTAGTTATCAGCAGCAGCATTCACACTGCTGATGTTACCTAACTGGGTAATGAAAAGTCTGCAAGCAAACAAGCTCATAGAGCAACACAAAGGATTCCACGAAGTGATCTATCAAGTAGACCATGAGTGTCAAACTCAATCATGTCATATGATACATCACGACATTTTTTGCCTTTGCGGAGCCAGGGTAGGTGTGGCCTGGGTGTGATGCATCCACCTGCGGGCTGCCAGTTTGACACCCCTGAACTAGAGGATAATAGTTGCAAAGAGGAACAGTTCCTCTCCATCTGCAGAAAAGTGTTTGGTCTTTCATGAGGTATCAGCTTTTTCATCAGGAGGATTCATAGGTTGCAAATAGTGTTCAATAATGGCATGGATTTTCATGTCCTATGCACACTTGCACATGCATACACTTATATATCCAGAACCATGGTGTGATTTTCTAAAGCAGTTCACAAAAATCCCAGCCAGTTGTCATATTCCCTGGAAGAATGGAACTGAAAAGGATGTCTGATAATAAACGTGGTCACTTATTTTGGGTAGGTAGCCTTTGATTAGTCTAGATTATGCTACAAAGGTGTCATGTCTCCCTTTGTAATCCATCACCTGCTTATTTCTTCCTTCTCCCACTTCCAGCCAGCAAGAACTCAGTGGAGGCTGTGCAATATGGAGTGGAGGGAAGCACAGCCTTTCTTGAATGCCAGCCTCGCTCCCCTCAAGCTACCATCAAATGGCTCCTGCAGAGAGACAACAGTGACCGAAGAAAAGAGGTGAACAGACAAGCAAGGGAGGAGAGACTTTTTGGGAAAGTAGACAGAGAAACGGGGTGGAGATGTTAGAATACATGGTAGAGAAGGAGGAGTCTCCATTCCAGTTGAGGGCTTGGGGAGGAGGGGTACCCCTCCTCAGACTTTTATGTTGAAAGAGATGGATAGCAATTTGTCTGAAATGGTATAGGGTCTCCCCTTGAGGACTAGAAGACCTCTGAGGTCCCTTCCAGCATTATTCTTTTTATTTATTTTTATTTTATTTATTTATTTTTATTTGTCAATCGCTTACAAGATAATAGGTATAAGTATAAACATAGTTATGACTACATGAAATGGATACATATGAGAAAAATAAAAAGAAACAATAGGACAGGGATGGTAGGCACGTTGGTGCACTTATGCACGCCCCCTACAGACCTCTTAGAAAAGGGGTGAGGTCAGTAGTAGACAGTCTAAGGTTAACGTTTTTGGAGTTTGGGGAAGAAACCACAGAGTCAGGTAGAGTATTCCAGACATTGGCCACTCTGTTGCTGAAGTCGTATTTCCTGCAATCAAGTTTGATGCAGTTTACCTTGAGTTTGTATCTATTGTGTGCTCTTGTATTGTTATGGTTGAAACTGAAGTACTGATTGACTGGAAGGACATTGCAATGTATGATTTTATATACTATACTTAGATCGGACTGAAGGCGGCATAGTTCTAGGTTTTCTAGGTCTAGAATTTCAAGTCTGGTGGCATAAGGTATTCTGCAACGAGTAAAGGAGTGGAGAACCCTTCTTGTAAAATATTTCTGGACTTTCTCAACTGTGTTAATATGAAATACGTAATGTGGGTTCCAGACTGATGAGCTGTATTCAAGTATTGGTCTAGCAAATGTTTTGTATGCTCTAGTTAGTAGTGTGATATTACCAGAGAAAAAGCTACGTAGGATTAGGTTAACAACTCTTAATGCCTTTTTGGCTATGTAGTTACAGTGGGCTCTAGCACTTACATCATTAGAGATGAGTACTCCAAGGTCCTTGACAGAGTTTGGATCATCAACAAGGTCTTGACTATTCAGCTTGTATTTTATGTTCTGATTTGTTTTTGCCAATATGTAAGACAGAGCATTTATTTGTTGAGATTTGAAGTTGCCATTTGTTATTGAGAAGTGGCTCTTTCATTCTCTCCCTTGAGCCTGCTTTCAATATCTTCACCAGCATTAGAATATTTTTATCCACATTTTGGATACTAAAAGGTATCCAGAATTCTCACACTACTTAGCTGACAACCATCTTGGAAACTTCCATATTTCAGAAGCAAAGAGCAGAGCTGACGTTGAGCTTTTGAGTTTCATAAGGCAGTACTTTCCATGAGTTGGGCTGTAGCTTCCTTCACCCAAGATTGCACAGCCATTGGGCATGGCTGGTTAGTGATGAGGTGAACAGAGAGTGCCAGACTGGGAGAATGCTCCGGAAGTCTCCTCAACCCAGTTGAGCTGAAGTTGGTCATCCTTTTCTCAAGCACTGCCTGTGTTCTCATTTGCTCCTGAGGAAAAGAATAGGAAATGGGCCCTTGGCCCTGATTGGCTATTAATTATGACTGCAGTAGAGGTTTTGTTTTTAAAAAATGCTATAACTATTCTAATAGAAAATAGTAGTACACTACAAGCCTTAAAGGACTCCAGGAAAACAACCATGGCCTATTGTGACCTGTGGCTACTTCCTTCCCTACCATTGTGTTCTAATATCTCCAAGCCTGGCTGATCTAGCTCTACTGACCTTTGTTTTTTCTTCTGCTTCTCTTTCCACAGCTCCGCACTGAAGGGCGGGTACTGAGGACGGATCAAGGGTTGTTGTTGCGGTCCCTGCAGCTCTCAGATGGGGGCCTGTATTCCTGCACAGCCACAGAGAACAACTTCAAGCACACCATAGCCAAAGTGCAGCTACATGTACTGAGCCGTGAAACTGTCCATGCTGTGCTCTTCCAATCAGAAGGCCCCGTCCCCTCTGCAGCAGCCATGAGAGCTGGCCTGCCGGGCACCTTCAGCTCTCAGTACCATGACCTTGTCCAGCTACTCACACAGCCCGAGATGGGACTCATCAATCAGTATTGCCAGGGGTATTGGCGGCATGTGGCTTCCAATCACAAGGAAACTTTGGCTGGTCTCAAAGCCAAGGAGTTGCATGACCAGAAGAAGCCACGAAACCGCCGGAATCACCAACCAGAGATGGATCAGCACACATGAGAGTGGCAGCTGAAAAGGACTATGCAACGACAGTGCTATAACTCCCCATTTCCATATATATATATTTCTCATATATATATATATGAGAAATCTCACACCACCACACACTGTTCCCTATCAAGACAGTATTTATTTGTAGGTTGTATATAATCCCATGGGTCTTGCCTGGGTGCGAGGTGGCAAAGAGCTCGGAGCCACACACACACACACACACACACACACACACACACACCGTGGCAGCTGGCTCTTCCTTCCCACATTTATCTGTGGTACTGTAAAAGAATTGACATCTTGGAAGGCACAGAACAGAGCCAAAGCAACTCCTCCCTTTGCCTCGCAAGTGTGGATAGCTGACCCCAGTCAGGGAAGGAGAGTTTCAAGGATGTCCAATGGCAAAATTACTGTTTCCTTAGCTCCCTTTCCCCATTATGGCCATAGTTGGACACAATGCTCTGTGGATCCACAACAGTGGGGCAGTGACTTTTAAGGCTGGCCCATCCTCAACACATTTGAGATATTGCTGTTACTATCACTGAAACAATTCCATTTTGGTGAGGGGTATTTTTTAAAGGCAGCTGTCAGGTATCAAGCATTATCCCAGTCCTACTCCCCTTGCTACTACACACCAAGAGGTGTATATAAGCCCCTGCCACACCTACAAAGCACTTTCTTCCTCTTCTAGACATCTCTCTGACTCAAAGCACATATTGATGGGACGCCCTCCAGGGAAACTTTCTATGGAGACTGCAACTCTTAGGGAGCCTGAGCTATTCGAGGAAGAAGGAAGTGCTCCATCAAGGATATCCATGTATAACCCATGCAGTGCTCTTCCTGCTACTGAAAATAAGCCAATTCCACTAGGAGTTCAAAAAGGACTTTCTGATTTGACAGTGCTTCAACTGGAGTGCCTTCCCACAGTGAATGGGATTTGGCCACTCAGGGCAGAGGCAGCTGGCTTGGTTGAATAGTTTACCATTGATGGGACAGAAGGGCCATATCCAAATGAGTTATGCCAGGGAGATGTAATGTACATATGAACCAAAGCTACTCTCCTGTAGTGCAATGCATCAGGCATTTCCAAGACCAAAGACAGCGTGGCAATTGAAGTAGGAGAGAGGATAAAGGATTGATGCATGGCCATCGGGATATCTGGTTTCTGCTTTGCTAACCCTTGGAGGAATCGGTGCCTTGGTTTCCCAACTTAAATTCTATAATGTATTCATCTCAGATTGCCTGTGAGGAGTCCAAAGCTTCAGTGTGATACTAGTATCCCATCAAGGAAAGCAATATAAACCAAGGAGAACTGTAACAGTCCGACCGAAAGTGTTCTAATAGTCGCAGAAGAATTCTGTAGCATCACATGGCCAACCGTAAGAAAAAGACAGGCTGGTGAGAGCATGAAAAGGGGAGATTCAGGGAGATCTGTTTGTCTTTCTCTCAATTGTAATGTGAGCTTATGGAAAAACAGGCTAAAGTTTAATATGCATTCACTGCATGGAATCGTTTTGCCTCCCTCCAACCTGACTGTTCTCTCTTGTCTTCAGAAAGGAAGCCAACTTGGCTAGATTCTCAATCTTCTTTTAAGTTATAATACAGGTAGTCCTCAACTAACAACTGTTCATTTAATGACAGTTACAATGCCATTGGGGAAAAAAGTGGCTTAACCAGTCATAACCAGTCCTTGTACTTATGACCATCACAGCATCCCTATGGTTACAACCAAGATGTATTTATGACCATTGAAGTGACCTGGGGTGGGTCATACGATCCGCCATTTGCAACTTCCCAGCCTTTGGACAAGCAATGTCAATGGGAGGGAGTTGGATTCACTTAGCAACCACAGTGATCACTGTGAATTAATACATGATTCACTTCCAACCACAGTGATCACTTAACCGTGGCAAACAAGGTCATAAAATTGGGCCCAACTCACTTAACAACCACCTTGCTTACCAACAGAAATTACAGTCTCAATGGTTATAAATTGGAGACTACTTGTACTTAAACGTGGGACATGAACAAGAACAGACCACATGTTTCTCACCTTCAGATAAGCACATTGAAAGAGGGAGGGGGTTCCTGGGTGAAAAGGTGAATAGGCCAAATTTAGGTTATATCTTAGTTTACTTTCTTGAATGTCTTCCCGCTGTGCTCATTTCTTGAATGTCTCTCCCCACCCACCCACCCACCCCACGGAAAACAATTTGGTGCTCTTGGGCCTATCAATCCAAGCTTCATCAATAAGAGGCATGATTTTTATCATTCCCTAACTCCGTAGGGAAATGAAATTAAAAGTAAGCCCCATGACAGCTACTTGCAGAGTTGCAGCACTCTGCATATCCTGACTTTCTGATTGGATTAATCTGTGCACTGAGGCAAAGGAAAACAAAATGCTTTCCTATGGCTATGGATCTTGTTAATATGGAGCTAATTACACAAAGCTACAGGGACTACCATTACATGAGCATACCGGTAGTAGTAGGGATAGAAAATATCTTGCGCAGAGCTATATCACATTACCCTAAATGTGTAACTGGAACAAGTTAGGGCGATGGGAACTATATTGTTTCTGCTTCTGTCTGCACAGCAAGGAAGTGTCTTCACAGCAGAGCTGAAAACTGCAGAGATCTGCAATTTATGTGATTCTGCCTCCCCACACACCCACTTGGTAGTATACCACCTGCTGTTAACAAAAGGTGTTCCCCTTTCATGCTTGGAAACACAGGATCTTCTTCATTCACCCTCCCTTGTAAAAGCAACCCCCTATTCCTCTGCCAGTCTGAGTGATGTGAGTACACTTCCTCTTGTAAATAACTGTAAATAAAATAAATAAATAAACCTGAGATACGGGGCATCTGAGCAGTAGCTCCACATGATGAAGCCAGGCACAAAGCCACATTGCACTTGTAATGTGAGATTCCTGTGGATAGAACAAGCTAATAAACACTGGCTTTGTTTTTTGGAGACTCCAGGCTCCTTCATCTTCACTCCCATCTTCAACTGAGTGCTCTTTTGTCTCGCTGGCCCAGATTAGGATTGCAATCTTTTCCTGAGGCTGCTTCCTCCAGGATAAGCTTTTACAATGATAAGAATGTATGCTTAATACAGAATGCTTGTGGCTCTTTTACTCCTAGGGTAAACGGTACAACGGTGTTGGCTTTCACACATCGACTGTCACACATGCTCGCTCACATGCTTTAATCTTTCTACCTCTTGCAAAATTCCCCAGCCAATTTTTGTGAGTCAAAACAAAATATTGCACACTGTAATAAAGGAGCTGGATTGGCTATATACCAACAGCCATATCAGATTGCAACTATCATATCACACACTGTTCTGGAGAAAAGAGAAGTCTGAGTTCCCTTCTGAAAGCAAGAAATCATCAGCTAGCAACATATCGGGAAACTAGCATAATTTTCAGTGTCATGTTATCCAAAGAGACACTTTGTGTTAATATAGGGAAGCCTCCAAACATAGGAACCCACAATTGTTGTTTGAAGTGGTGAAACCTATTCTGTTATGGCTTTCTCTAATTTTTTTTTCTTAAGCAACCCAAACTGGGGATCGTTGTCCATCATGAAAAAAGTGCATTTTGTCATTAGTTTGGGAGTTTTGTTTTCTTTTTTGTGGTCTACCTGCATTTCTCATTATTCAGTTTCTCTAGATGACCTGGGTTTTATGAGAAAGTAAAAAACAACAACAACCCCTATCTAGCTGCTTTTTTACATCTTGTGTAACTTTATAAAACTGTGTCGTGCTCCTCTTCACTAGCCCAGTTTCTCAACTCACAAACGCCAAAGATCACACCATTCCCATTTCACCATCTGATCATGTGGGCCTTTACCCCTTTTTCAGCTCGACGGTGTCCTTTTCTCATGTCTTTTTTGAGAAGTAGCACACGGAACTGTGCACACTATGCCAAGAACGGTCACACCTCAAATAACACATCCAAGCAGTTCCACTCCATCTATAAATATGGCCACAAAAATCATGACTGGAACTTTCTGGACTCACAAGCTTTATACTGTTCCTTATTTTAAAAGCCCCAGGATATATCTCCAACAGAACCAGAAATAACGTAATGAAGCCCATCAAATTGTGGATTTCAGATTTTGATTTGAAAGCCATAAGCTGGTTCAGGTTTCATTAAAAGGAATATGAAAGGGATACTGAGGAGCTAAAGTACCACTTGTGCAGTAAACTCCGCAGTCCAGAGACTCATTGCATTAGATGTTCTCCCAAATATGAGAGGCTAGAAAAGGCCCAGCATTTGCATTTCAGTGGATGAAAACATAGACTGCACTGGAAAATCTTGTCTCTCAAACTCTTCAGAAATTGTAGTGATGTGTTGACCATAAAGTCACCCAACCAAAGCTTGTTTTCCATTTATTTATGGAGCAACAAGTTACCTCCCCCCTTTTTTGTTCTTTTTAAATGGAGCAACCAGTAGCTGATTTTCTGCAGCTTCTGGTTGATGATCAATCCAGGAAGGACAAATGTTGGGTTTCTTAGGCCCTGGCCCTCCATGCCCTGAGGGCTAGAGACAAAGAGGTCTTGTTCATAATAAAAGAGACAACAGGAGCTCCTACCTCTCTAGGGTGTGCTGAAACAGCTGGTTAAGCAAACATACTGGGAAGAAGAGATCAGGGTCATGGACTCATTTCCTGTCCTTTCCTGTCACTGGCTAAGTTGGGGAATTGGATGGACCATCAGGGACAGGTCTGTCCACCCCCCATGGATGTCACAGGCTTTTTCCTGCTAGTGTGTAGTTGTGAAGCTTGACGGATTGTGTGTACCTAACAGTCTTTTGTCTGCTGAAATGGCTCCCTGGGACAGATCGTCATGGGAGAAAGATGAGAGAAGGAGGCATAACTGCTCTGAAATGCTTACAGGGCCTGAATCTTGTTTCTCAAGATGCTGAGGAAGAGGCAGCTTCACAAGCTTCAAGATAATATACCTATTATCTTGTAAGCAATTGACAAATCAAATAAACTGTATAAACTGTATAAACTTTCAGCTGGTGAAACTTCATGACAACTTCAGAACTGCTACTAAGTAGATAAGGCCAAGCTGGAAGTTAAGTCTGATTTAAGTTTTCTGTACAGCCTCCAGCCTTCCATCTATTTGCACTGTTGTTGAAAGGGTTTATTTTAAGATGAGACGTCTGTGGGAAGTCTTTTGCAAGTCACCATAAATGAGAACATTTATAGTCAGAAAAAAAACCCAGACAGATGTATTTATTCATTCATCATATTTATAAAGTGCTCCAATCAGTTACAATTCTGGACAATGAATAACAAAGCAAAACTAAATCAAGCAGAATACTAACAAAATTATTTTTAAAATATTGATATCTCTATAGATCCAAGATGAGTAGGCCAAAGCAATTTGGGCCAAAGGTGGCAGTGCCTGTAGCCTAATGCTGTGCCATATAAGGCCTTAAAGGTGATAACGAATTGAGTCTGGAAGCATGATACAAATCATAGCAATGAGCTTAGAATAAATGTTATGCTGCAGGTAAGTAGTCCAATCACTGGTAGCAGCATTCTGGACCATTTGCACCTTCTGAATCCTCTAGGCAAAATACAGTGTGATTTGCAAAATTCTGTTACTATATCTCTAATAAAAATAATATGGATCAGCATCATACAGATGAGCCTACATACCATGGATGAGCTTACATACTGATAACAGAGGTGGACAAGCATTACTTCTCCTCTGTGCTTATATTATCTGCATATTGTCCAGTGATATCCAAACCCCTTTAGAGAAAATTTGGCACAGCAAACAGGTTTCTTTGTGGATAAAGGTGTTCATATCATTTTGGGATGGATACTACTTAACATTGGTATGAACTCAAGGAAACTGATGGGAAGCTTAATAACGTGGTAGTTTGAGGTGAGGTTTCATAAATTTTCTGACAATGTTTTGATATATAATTCTATGAAGGCAAGCAAGATGTCTTGGAGTCTGAAAGTTTTTAGAGATTGGATGGGGTAAAACAAGCTCTGATTAAAACCTAGGAAGGCATTTTTATTGCTCCCTGAATATCTAGGCACTCTATTAATATCAATCTCAATATTTATGGTATACAGGATGGTTTGTGCCCTGGAGTTGCTTTGTAATTTGGGGTATCCTTTTAGACTTGTGGGTTCTTATTTTAAAAAATGGTAGAAACCATGGCAGCTGGTACACAAATTACTGTACAATTTTATCTAGACCAGAATATGAAAGAAATACCTCACTTTAATTAACTATATGATTGGATTATCTGATTATGCTTCCTCCTTCCTTCTCTTCCTTGATCTTTATGAGGCCTCAGAGGTTTTTTCTAAGATGTTTTCTCAGATTACAATTCTTCCCTAGACTGAGGTTTCTTTTCTCTTACTATTAACTTAGTAGTGTCTCTTCCTCCTGTCCTTCAAGGCCATTTCCTTTTCCTACTATAACATATGAATATTTTCCAGTACTCCATCATGGCTACTTTCAGTGGTCCATCACTGTTGCTATAAGCATCTTTTCAGTTACTTAATTCCCCTCACCTCCTCAGTGAAGTAAGGAATGGCTTGGGACAAGCAATGGGGCAGAGACCTTCTTGAACCAATTTCATTCAGTACACTTCCCATTTGCAAGTTCTAGACAGCAGCAAATTGCCAGGGAAAAAAAGACCCAGGTGTCCTCTAGAATCTTCAATCAATTAGTCACCTGGGACAGATCTTTTCAAAAGGTCCATTGCCTGTGCAGATGTCCAGGGCTTCTGTGATCTGCAGTTTGACAAGGAAGTGCTCTCATTGTGGCAAAGGGGAGATGCCAACATCCTCCACCTTCAGATTACATCTTCCATTATCTTTGCTCCAAAATAAAGACCAGCAGTGAGATCAGTGACAAACAAATTAAATAAATAAATATCTATCTTTATCCTTAGGTTTTGTAAGCAGTAGTTTAAGAAAAGTGCAATTCAGTCCTGAGCTACAAATATACTCTTCTATCAATTGTGCAAACCTTGAATGAAAGAAAAGCAGGAATGTCTCATGTTCTGTCTACATTAGCACTATTTCCCCCAGTGGGCAAACAAATGCTCCTGGAAAGCCCACAATGCATCAGAAAAGCAGCAGACCATCACTGCACTTGAATTTGGCTTTCATTGATATAAGTGGAAACTAGCACACATATTCTGATTCCTATCAGCAGCAGGCAGCTTGACTATTTCTGTTTTATTTAATATACATTTTCAATGTCTGCAAATCTACCAGGCATTCCAATATTTAACCCTCATTCTTCAGCCATCCAATTCCACTAGTATTCATATTTGCTATAAAAATAATATTCTGTCTGAACATGTAGACCCCAATGTCCCCCATCACAAGTAATTCAGTTGCTGCTCATACAACCACCTAATTTATCTTTTGTTTACAAAACTCGGCTCTTAGAAGTTTAGAAGAATGATCGCAAGATTTTATCTGAGAGCTAAAGGGTTAAAGAACTGGATTTGGATCAGGGACTTTGGGTTCACTTCCCAACTTGATTGTGGACTCTGTGTATAGTCAATGGACAACCCCACCCCTCTTATTTTCTTTTTGCAAATAGCAGCAACCTAAGTTGTGTTGGGAGTGTGACTTCAGTGGAACTTCCTGTTCAGCACTTCCCAATCCTTTATCTTCAAAGAGCAATGGGATGTTGAGGGAGAATTAACTGTTTACTCTTTATTTACTACATTGTGGACTTTGCTATAAGATTGCTTATCTTGGGAGGTTTCCCTCTGCCCTTAGTTCCTAGCCACACATGCACACATGCACATACTCTCTAAGTCTTTTCCTGGAAGGATACAGTTAACTTAGGTCCTGCCTGCCTCTATAATACATTTATTTAAATATAAATAAATGTATATCTTCTGCTAGATTCCCATTTGTCAGGCTCATGCAACCAGAATTACTTGCAAATAAGCCCAAGTAGATACTTTATTTCTCATTGCCTGTTTTACAAGAATCTTGCCAGAGTGTCTGCCTTCCCTTGGGAAATGGCGGATATAGACCTCAGGATTTTTGGTCAGATGTTTGACTCCAGACTGGAATGAATTTTACTTCCCTTCAGCAGAGGATTCCATCACACTACTCTTAGGGATGCTCATACGCATAGATAAATGCAGACACACATTCAATATTACAAACCACATGAAAAACTACTAATTAAATATTAACAGTGATGGCGCTGGATACGATAGGATTAGTAGCTTTATTATCCAGCTTCTCTTTCTATGTTTCTTGCTCCCCATACCTTTTCTCCAAGAGGTGCTATTATTTTTGACACTGCAGGTGGGGGAAATGCCAGCCATCTGATATTTTAAACCTTAATTAATTAACCATAATTAATATAATTTACCCATTGCCGGAGTGAGAACAAAGCACGTGAACCATCCGCAGCAGGCCCATTGATGCATCATCCCGGGCAATTAGTATGGCAGGAAAAGGCAGAGCTTGGAGGAAGGAGTATTCCTTCTTCAGATGCTTGTCCAGGTCAAGAGCAGATGAAAAAAAATGGAAACTGCTGAGTTCAGCGTGGGCAGGGATTGAAGGAGCATTATCTCAGAAATGCCTTTAAGCTACTGAGCACAAGATTAGAGCCTGGGAAGACCTTGGGGCTGCCTCCTATGTGGCCCTTCTTCAGTTGCCCTTGTTCCACATTGGGTGCTTCAGAGCACCTGATTCCCAGTTCGGCAAAATCCCTCTAAGCCAGAAAGTGGCTGGTATTGGCTCAAGAAGGGAGCAACAGTAGGCACTGAAGGTGCTCAAGAGAGCAAGACAAGAAAGAATCTGCCTTGACTTAAGGCTGGGCTAGAGAAGAAGGCAGCTCCAACAGGAAAGCACTGGAGCCCCCTCCCCAGGCTTTCCTGGGAATCCCCTTTCACTAACCAAAGGGGGGGGGAACAACTGGGTGATGGGTGCAGGTGCAAGCGTGGAGGAAAAGCATTCTCGAGAGCTGGAAAAAAAGCTCAAGGAAGATGCTGAGAAGGATGCCAGGACAGTTAAGCTGTTGCTTCTTGGTAAGTAAATCCTCCAAACAAAGTCACAGTGACCTTCTCCACATTGTGGCAGGCACTATCAAGGAGTTCTTCCTCCCTTTTCCTACACTGTCTCATTCACCTGCATGCCTGGGTGGAAGGAGAGCAGTGGGCATTTCATTCAGAAGCAGAGCAATCCTAACCCAGGAGGTCTTCTGTCCCAGCCTCTGTACATGCAGAGTGGGCAACAACATTAGGAAGTCATGTGAAGGCAAAGCTTTAATCCAAGTCCTATGAAGATTTATCTCTATATGCTGTATTTATTTATCAAATTTTTAAATCGCCCATCTTCCTCACTGAGGGACTCTGGGTGATGTATAGGTAAAATATCAAACCATAAAAATAGAATATAAAATTTAAAAAGGCAAAGATGAATTAAAAATCAGGGTGAAAGTTAATTAAAAGATGGAAGGAGGTCTTTCAGGGCGCTAGCCAGCCCCACAGCTGCCTGCTCCTAGGTAAGCATGCAGTCTTGTGCAAAACCAAACGCATGGAGTAGAATAGTGGTGCCTGGTTCAACAATATTAACTATGAGTGGGATCCAGGTGTCCTAGTGGACCACCACTTAAGTATGAGTGAGCTATGTGGCAAAAAAGCTGATCATCTTTAGGATGCATCGACAGAGGGATGATTTCAAGATTATAAGAAGTGATAGTACTGCTTTATACTGCATTAGTGAGGCTACACTTGGAATGCTTCATCCATTTCTTTTTTTTTCCAACAAATTTTTTATTTCAATCTACATATAACAGTGTGGCATCAATATATCATACATCTCTTATTGCATTATGTTCATATTAATTCATACTTCTTCAATATTTATTTTCAACCTTCCTCTCTCCAAATGCCTACCACCATATCAATTAAACATACCTAATAATTCCGTTCAATTTTCTCCCTGTTTTCATTTTATTTTTTCAAATAAAAAAAAATCTCATTTGGCAAGCAGTGTGGTTCCAGGTTTCACTCTCAGTACAAACATGACCATAATTACCTATTCATTTTATTTGTTTATTTGTTCATATTGCATCATCCTTGTCATTATTAAATATTAAGCTTATCTTATCCAATCCCAGTTCATGTTTTCATATCTTATTTTACAATATTATCTAAAGTTCTTATCTCAATTCTATGTTCTTTTATTCAATTCCAAATCTAATATATCTCCTTCCATTTTTCTTAATATATTCTCATATCTTATTTTACAATGTTATCTAAAATTCTCATCTCCCTTCTATTATCATTTCTCATATTTCCTGTCACATTTGTCATTTTATCAATCCTTATCTGTAAATATAGTTGTTCCCTCTAGTTAATAATTCAATCAATCTCCCTATCTAGTATAAAACACAAATATATATATTTTTCTCACATTCCGCATTATATTTTCTCTATGAATCATCTATACATTACACAACACTATTCTCAATATATTCTTATACATCCCAACATATTACCTTGAGGAATCCCCTACCTTATCCCCTTTTTTTAACCATTATCTCTCATTCTTTGAACGATGTACCTTCTTTTCATCCTTGTTTGTTTCCTGTTCCTCTTTATTTTCTGGTCCTTTCTCTTAATTCCCTTTTCCCCCCATTCTTATTCCCCTCCTTTTCTCATTCCAGTTATTAAACTTTTCTGTCTCCCTCTTTTGATTTTCCCTTTGCACTTCCTTTTTCTGCTTTTCCCTTCTCTCTTTAACCATTTTCCAAACCATTCTCCCTTTTATCATCCATCAGACCACAAATTTTTAATTCTAATTCCTTTTCCCCCCGCTTGAATAATTGTTGTTCGTTTTGTTCTTCTAAGTTGGCTTCTTCTTTATAGAACTCCTCCCCCTCTGGTTTATTGTGTTCTTGTGTATGCTGAGTCACCATTTATAATTTTTATCATGTTCCTTGTATCTTGCATATCCGAGCTTATGTCTTGTAAGTCCAGTCTTATATCAACAAGTAGCTTCTCCATTATATCTTCTCCTTTTTCCTTTTTCTTTCCTCTTCCTTAATAGCTGAAATCCTCTTCTTTGATAGATATATTCAATCCAGAGTCCAGTATCTTATTTCAGCCAATATCATTTAAGTTAATTTTCATACTCTTGAATCTTTATTCCAAATCTTCTAATTGGCCTCCCAACTGTTTCCCAAATTACCGGGTGGTTCTATGATGATAATAAAGTTCCTTGTATTTTCTTTCAAATTCCAAGATCCAAAATCCCAAAAAGACCAGATGCTTTTTTAAAAACATATTAAAGTTTTCCTGTACCATCAGGTGGCGCTCTTGAGTCTTTTTCTTTTTAACTTTCTTTGTTGAATATGATATTTTTATTAAGTTCGCTAATTTCAATCATTAGCTATTCTTTTCAACACACTCAATTCCAGCATTTAGGTATGCCTTTTAAGTGCCCACAATTCAATATCTGTCCAGTTTAATTTTTAAACCTTTGTTGTGTTAATGTATTTTCCTTTAAACTTCTCCTCCAGATTAATCCAGTAAATAATCAAATCCAAATTTAAAAATCCATTTTCTTTCTCACTTTCTCTGGCTGCCGCTTCCACACACTTTCCTCCAAAATAGCCCTTTAATTTGATACCGGGGTACCTCAAAAGTGATGTCCTTTGCCTGGTTCACACTCTGTCTGCTACTTCTCTCTCCAGCACAAAACTTAGTTTCCCGGAATGTTTTTCGTCTTCATGGTGGCCATTTTAGGACCACCGCTGCAGCTTGCCTTCAGGAGGGATTTTCCTGTCAGGGAGGGGAGTTGCGGCTCCCCTCGACCCTCCAGGCAATTTCCCCCTTCTTCACCACCCCACCAGGGTGGTTCTGGTCCTGATCGGGACACTCCAGCAAGAGATCTCGGGCGAAACCACGCATGATTGCGGATTCCACACCAACACCGACAAGGAACAAACCGGAAGTCTCGCTTCATCCATTTCTGATCACTAAAACACAGAGAAGATGCTGAGACCCTAGAAAGAGTGCAGAGAAGAGCAACAAAGATGATAAGGAGTCTGCATCCTACAAGGAACAGTTAAGGGAGCTAGGTATGTCTTGCCTAATAAAGAGAAGAATTAGGGGTGATATGATAGCTGTCTTTCAGTACATGAGGAGCTGCTACAGAGAGGTCAGGGTCAACTTATTCTCCAAAGGTCCTGAAGGTAGGACAAAAGGCGTTGGATGGAATCTTGTTAAAGAGAGATCCAACTTGGAACAAAAGAGAAACTTCCTGAAAGTGAGAACAATTAACTAATGAAACAACTTGCCACCATGAATGGTGGGTGCTCCATCACTGGAGGTTTTCAAGAAAAGTTTGAACAACTATTTGTCCAGAATAATATAAGGTCTCCTGCCATGGACAGCAGAGGTGGCATTCAGCAGGTTCTGACCAATTCTGGAAAACCGATAGTGGAAATTTCAAATAGTTCAGAGAACTGGCAAATACCACCTCTGACTCACCCCACTGCCATCTATTCTCTGCCTCCTGAGTCCCAGCTGATTGGCTGGGTCTTCTTTTGTTGCCCTGCACAGGAGAACGGAGCTGGAAAGCAGGGTAGTGGGGTGGGGAGGGGAGGGGAGGGGAGGGAGATTTTACAGTATCCTTCCCCTGCCATGCCCACCAAGTCACGTCCACCAAGCCATGCCCACAAAACTGGTAGTAAAATTTTTTGAATCCTACCACTGATGGACAGGGAGTTGGACTACAAAACCTCCAAGGTCTGCAGAGGCTGCAGAGTCATGTTGTTACGGCTTTCTGGAAGGCCAGGAGGGTGGGAGCCTGCCTCACTCTTCACTTATGAGACAAACATAAGAGGAAAAGAGCCTTGGTGGTGCAGGCTGTTAAACACCTAGCACTTAGCTCCAGCTGCCTGCAATTAGTGCAGGCTTGAATCCCACCAGGTTCAAGGTCGACTCAGCCTTCCATCTTCCCGGGGTAGGTAAATTGAGGACCCAAGATTGTTGGGGGCAATAAGCTGACTTTGTAAAAATGCTGCTGGGGGGGAAAGTCCTAGTAATAAGCAGGCATATACAATGGAATGAAGGCTATTGCTGAGCACATTGGGTTGTGCTCCAAAGATTGTAAGCCTCCCTGAGTCTCCGGAGAAGGGAGGCATATAAATGTGAATAAAAAAAAAAAAGATACCTGCACATTTTAGAGAAATGGGAACTAAAAGAAATTCCTTCTAGGTACATCTGCTAAGACTCTGCTTATTCTCAGAGAAGCTTAAGGCAACTCACACCAGCTCCTGCTGCATGTTGATGCTGATTTACTTTGTCATTTGGGGGCCATGAATTTAAAACTCCCTGGACCATTGCTCTGTCAAGACTTTTGCTGACATAGTTCTGCTGGATCCTCTGCTTTAAATATAGAAGCTGCACCCTACTTTTGTACAGATGAAGAGAAGGATGGGCTGAAGATGGTCACCTTCTCTTGTATTCTTGGCAAGGCTTACTAAGCTGACTGGGTTAGTTAGCTCAGCTTTCCCAAACCACATGTTCTGTAGATGTGTTCAGATTATATTTTTAAGAACTAAACGAGTGTGCCAAATTAAAGCAGGAAGAAATATCTAAAACAACTTTGGTCTATGTTTACCATTGAGCAGATTTTTTTAAAATGCTAACAGTGCACTGAGTTACACATGCATACACACAATTGCTGCAAGTGAAATATAAGGAAGGGGCCGAAACACAATGGGCATTGTAAAATGGTTCTTTGTCAGAGAAAGATGCATTTAAATATTACAGAAATGCATGCTGTTGTTGGCTCATTCCCATAACCTCCAAGAGAGCCATAGTTGTATTTTCTTTCAACAATTTTGTTCCAGGATATTGATGGACATTCTCATTGGCAATACCAGCCAACCCACAAATTAATGCAGCCAATGGACTTCCATTTCCCACATTATTAAGGGAGTTAAATGAAGGGCTGGCCTGTGGGAACTGTTCTTCAGTCTTCCCTGGTGGACTGAACCATTCAGATGTTGGGATTGGAATTCCAGACTGCCATAAGCCTATGCTTTCCACACCGTACATGATAAGAGACAGAATGCCATCCTGTTTCCCATCCTCAGCTGTGACATTTTCATAACTTTGCATGCTACAGCTGCCCTTTTTCTATGAAGCACTGAGGATAAGCTGGCCTATGGCCCAAATCTCATTATCTTATTATGTCTCCTGGAAAGGTGACCAAGGCTGACGAGAGCATCTTATTCTGACACCTTTGGTGGTGGTAATTCTGCACAGATCCCTTGTTGCAATATAAGATGGAAAAGTCCTAAAGAGAAGTTCTTTAGAATTCAGAGACAACCTTGGGGGGGGGGAGGGAGGGAGGAAGGAAGGAAGGAAGGAATTGACTTAAATTAGGTCATAAGGCCAGCATGCCTTTACCTCAAGCTTTTAGAAATATCATATATGAAATATTTTGCTTTTGCTTTTTTTCTCCTTTAACACATAGTATTTCCTAACACAGCTGCCAAAGTTTGAAGATAAAAAAGAATTAAGATAGTTTGATCAAATGTGGAGCCAGTAAGAAAGAGAGAATCTCTGTACTAGGTCAAAGGGTAAATGAAGCATCAATGTGGAATATTGGAAAGATTTGCACATAAGGCTGGTATGAAATGCATGGGTACAATAATTATCTGAAAAAAATGTCCATGCTAGATTTAAACTCTCTTCCCAAATGGAATTCTGATGATATACTGTTGGCTACTGAAAGAAATGTGTAATAACCACCCAGTGAGTTAGATTTGGCTGAGGAAATAGGAAAATAAATACACTAAATTGAATCTGAATCTTTCCACTTCCAATCCTGGATCTTAACCACCACATCAAAATGGTTTAAATGCTCACCTTATTATTTAAAATTAATGAGTGATATGATAGTTGCGATTCAAGTATTTAAGAGTAATTAGTAAAGGTAAAAATCAGATGCTGACATGTTGAGCTTGCCCAGTAGTTGAAAAATCATTGAATCCACTTGCAAAATGGTTGAATTTGTAATGAATTTTTTTAATAAAACTGCTGCTGTTAAAAAAAAAATCAGAGAGAATAGAGTCTCCACAGACGGGGCAAGAATAAATAGAACACAGAGATTAAGAAGCAAAATAAGATGCTGTTTTGATTAAATGGGAGGCAAGGTAAGATGTCTAAATGGAAAGGCTTTGTTTTTCTAAAGTGTAATGATGCAGAAATGAAATGTAAGCTAGGGTAGTATAAAAGACATGCAAAAAAAAAAGAGGGTGGGGAGGAGACATATGGAAGCATTGATCCAGTCATCACAAGACTGTGACAAAAAAAGCAGAAGTGAAAAAATGGAGTTTGAAAGTAAAATGAGTGTGTTTTTCTCTCTCTGCCACAAGCAGGGGCGGGGGAGGTTGAACCACAACGAGCTTAACTGGAGAAAGTGGAAGGAGATAGCTACTTTCTTTTGGCAGCAAAATATCTAATAGGGAATTCCTCCTCTCCATATAGAAGAGATAGACTGGAAGCACAAGGGAGGATCAGGCAGCAATTTGTGGCCAATGTAGGAGAGCATGGTGGGCGATGGTTAAGAGAAAAGACCCAGAGTATTGACAGAAAAAATATTGTGGTTTGAAGAACCAAATGCAGGCTAGATCAGAGGGTCCAGGATGGAAAAGATGCAACCTGGAAGGAGAGATCAAGCTGCAGTGTGAGAGAGTTAGCAATGCTGCTACATGAGAATTTGCAGACTCAGCTGATGATTTAGGATGTTCTGCAGGAAAGGGAGAGTATGATTAATATGGGGGGGAGAGGGAGAGGGAGAGAGGGAGGGAGAGGGAGAGACTGCCAGTTCTTGGGCCCCAGGTTCTTCAAACAAAGTGCAAAATTATTGAGGAGAGTCCACCAAGGATTTTTTTGGGAAGACCAATTTTTGACTTCAGAACAAATGTAAGACTGTGGAGGTGCAGCAAATGGGCTCTGGTGCTAAACTGAATTTGGTGCCATATAGAAAGCATTGGGAATTGGGAACAAATGCAGTTTAGTCCCTTTTCATTTTCTGTTCCACCAGGAGCTGGAGAATCGGGGAAAAGCACCATAGTCAAGCAAATGAAGTAAGTCTTCTTCCAACAATTCCTACACATCCTTGCCATTGCAATTATCAAATTCTACTCATAAGAAGTCTTTCTCATATGAAGTGTTGAATCAATCTGCCCAATTTATTTTAAAAGATTGTTTTAATAAATGAATAAAATGGATTCCAAAAAACAAGTAGCCTCGAGCAAGATCTTTATTCGTAGCAATACAAATGAGGCCTGAATCAATACCATAGGCATCCTTCAAAAGTAAGACTGATGTGTAACTGCTGTTAGGATATGTGCAGAGTAACCCTTGTATAACAAGGATATGCACATGGAAACATTTATAACAGTTATGAATAAATATACAGCCACACAGAGTTAAATCAAGTTGTGTTAATGTTTACTTGAAGAAATAGTACAGTCCAATAAACAGTCCATGTCATACACGTTTTTACAGTCCAGAAATATCCAGTTATAAAGTCTTCTTACCGGTTTCACATCTTTTACAGCAGACAAATATCAAACCATAATACAACAGACAACCTTCGATATCAACAGAATATCAAAGTAAACAGGATTAATCAGTATCAGTCCATAGTCAGTCAGTATCAGTATCAAGAGTGATCATCAGTGAGAAAGAGAGTTAAACCATGATCTATAGCTCCCTTTTATGGCAACTTGCAGCATGATCAACCAACCAGAACATAGTATAATACATTACAGTATTTTTCCTTAAAGCTACAAACATATGTAGTCTCATAATAAATATATATATTTGTGGTTTATATATTGTCAACCCAACTACGTTGTGTACATATACATAACAACTGCTTTGCTTGGAAATCTCTTCCCCTAATCTGGGTGGAGAAGCGGAAACCACAATGGTGTGGAAGGTGACGGCAGCACAGGAGGTGGCGGTTTAGAGAGGGAGAAGCTTTATGAGCTAGCTTTCTGGCTTAGGTAAAAAAAATAGTAGCCATTTTGTAAGAATGCTCATGACAGGATCTCAACATTCCAAACATGCCAGTTTTCCCAAAAACATTACCTATCCTTGCTCTCTGTATATTCCTCTGTATGTTTTGTATTTGAGGAAATTAATAATGTACCAATATCCCAACAGCCACCTTATTCTTATTTATTCTAGATTTACCCAATAAGTTGCAACTCTTCACTGAGATTGATTGTTCTTTAAAATATAAGCATGTTCAAGATATATTAATGCCTAGCTGTAGCTATACCACATACGGTCATAGGCTACAGTAGGAAATAAATGCCATACAAAACTGTATGTGATATGCCTGTGTAATCATCAATCATTTACCATGATTTAAAGAAGTCTTTAATTTCACATCCTATATTTTAGGTGCATGTATGAAAAGTGTTGGGTATACATCAAAAACACCAAGTATGTATGCAATCAAGAAATATATTTGTCAAAGATGTAATTCAAAAGATTCACACACCATAAAGCCCCCATGCAATTGGTTGGTTTTGGGCCTACTGTGTTATATAAGCCCATCCCAATGAAGAGTCATGGTTGATATAGGACAAAAGTTGATACCAAAACTTGTGTTAAGGAGAAAGCAAACAAATCTCATCTACTAGCATTCAGATTTAGCTATTATGTGTGAATTAGATTTACAAAGTATCTAATGGAATTCTGTTCTTGAGAATATTGCAATCTCCCTTGATAAAAGGGGAAAAAGAAATCTGGAGGTAGTTATGATAAAACATTCAAGGAAAAATGAATGAGAAGCTGGGTCTCTCTGTAACAAGTAATTGGTCTGAGGAATTAGGAGAGGAAAAAGAGACAGTTGCATTTTGTTCAGAGTTCCTCAAATACACTTAGTGCAGTATTTTTCAACCTTGGCAACTTTAAGATATATGGACTTCAACTCCCAGAATTCCCCAACCAGCACCTGAGAACTTCTGGACTGATTTTCTGTTGTTATCTTCCATAGAATTATCCATAAAGATGGTTATTCTTTAGAGGAGTGCTTGGAATTCATCTCCATTATCTACAGCAACACCCTGCAGTCCATGCTGTCCATAGTAAGGGCAATGGGCATCCTGAACATCCAATATGGAGACCCAGCCAGACAGGTTGGTCACTGAGGAACCATTATGTTCTTATCTGGTTGTTCTTTGGGCTTTTATTTATTTATCAAACTTATATGGCTGCCCATTTCACTAGAAGTAACTCTAGTCGCAATAAATATATAAAACAATCATAAAAGTATAAAACAATCATTATTGCTATAGCATTATTAAACATTAAATAATTTGGTATCTTGTCACTATCTTCCACAACAAAAATGGCTGATAAAAATAAAAGAAAATAGAAATGGGCAATAGGTAATGGACAGTTAATGTGATCTGGAGAATTAGGATTATACAAACATCCAGAGAAATTAATTCCAAAGATAACATAACAGATGTAGGTCAGGAAACTCAAAGCAATCATCGTTCTAACTCTTTTGCCCAGACTACTCTTTTCGGCGAAGGAGGAAGGACTCCCTCCCCATCCCTCAGGAAGGTCTCATTGATTGAACTTCATCTTCTGTCTCAATTGTAGGATGATTCCCGCATGTTGCTTCACTTAGCGGATACTATTGAAGAGGGCACCATGCCTAAGGAGATGTCTGACATCATTGACCGACTCTGGAAAGATACAGGCATCCAGGCCTGCTTCGATAGAGCCTCAGAGTTCCAGTTGAATGACTCGGCTGGCTAGTAGGAGATCTTGACTTAGAAACTTTGAAATGGAGGGTGTGGTTTGGATCTGAGGATTGCTTTGAGTGTGTAGGATGATTCCCAGCATGGCTTAGTTATAATGGAAGATACTAGATGTAGATGGGGCATATGTCTCCTTTCCACGCTTTATACAGGCCTGATGCTTGGTTAGGCCCTTTCTTAACCAACTGAATTCTTATATATCTGCCTCAGGTGGAAAGAGAAAGATTGTTTTCATACTACGGGCAGATGTAATGGAATACTAAGTCAGAGAAGAGTGATTTTATAGCCAAAGTGAAAACTTTCAACCACTGCAGTAGGCAATGTGCATTATCCTCTTCCTTCTAGGAACCCATATAAGATGTACAGGGGACCTTAACTGCAGGGTGGGCTGTTATGGGTTCACCCAGGTTTGGGAGCTAACGTTATAGCCAGTTCAGAGAACTGCCAAATCCCATCCCTGGCTGGACCCTCCCATCCCACCCTGCTCCTCCCATCCTGCCTTGCCCCTCCCCTCCCACCCCTCCCCTCCCAGGAGTCTCCACGCGGCCTGTTTTGGATGAAAGGTACTGTAAGTGCAGAGCTTGCGTGGAGGCTTGGGGAGGGTGAAAAACAGGCCTCCCGGAAGTTCCGGAAGGCCAGAAACAGGCCCGTTTCCAGCCTCTGAAGCCCAGGGGAGGCTGTTTTCACCCCTGCCACAGGCTAGAAGAAAGCCTCCAGAGCCTGGGGAGGGCAAAAACATTTCCCCTGCTATGGTGCAGGAGGCCGACTAGGTCACTGTCCACCCAGCAACCGGCCAGAGAACCCATTGCTGAAAATTTTGAAGGCCACCCCTGCTTAACTGGATCGCTTCTCTGAGTGAGTGTGAGGGGAAGAGAAATGTTCCCTGGGATTCTCCGGCCTCCTTGCCAAAAGTGATCCTATCTGAATATTCTCCCTCCAAACTCCTTTTCTTTCAGACCTCACTTTTCTTCAAGAAAAAAAGGGGCCAGAATATTTCAAAATCCCTCAGCTTGCCTAATACCTTAGAGATCGAAACTGAAAGATCCAGGGTTCTTCTGCATCAATTACATTATAGAACTATATTTCTATACCTGCAGTTACCTGAATGACGTGGCACGGTTGGTAACTCCTGGGTACATTCCCACAGAGCAGGATGTTCTCCGCTCTAGAGTTAAGACCACCGGGATCATTGAAACCCAGTTTTCCTTCAAGGATCTCCACTTCAGGTATTGTATGTCCGAATCAGTGATCCACCAATAAGCAGATCATCATCTGAATCTAACAGCCTTACTTTCAGGTCAGAAAATGGTTTTTTTTTCAAGATTTTGAATGTTCAAAATTGTTCACTGGACAATAGAAGATGAAGGCTAAGTGTGTGTGGATATGTGTGATTTGTATGTGTCATGGCTGGTTAAGAATTGCACAGTCTCTCCTCCTGGTCACCATTTCTATGAGATGACATATTCTATTTCTATAAGGTGACATTTCTATGAGGTGACATATGAGATGAATCAGAAGTTCTGTTTTGTGATGGGTTAGGATGCAAGAAAGTCTCTGCTAAAGGCTTCTACAGTAAAGAAAAATGGTTGATATAATTCATCCCATGGAAATTCACGGAGCAATTTTGGGCTGGCCATTCATTTAGGCCAACATTGTTGTTGGGGATAAAGATCTCCTTGAACTCCAGAAGAAGAGATGGAACATAAATTTCCATCTTTAACATAAGAAAAAAAATAGCAATTTAAATACTAGAGGGAATGTATCTTCTCAGAGCATAGTATCTGAAATTTAAACATTTATGTTTCACACTGAGCTCTGAAAACAGACAGAAATCAACACTGAAGAGTAGAAGTAATCCAGCTAGTGAACAGAAAAAGAGAAGGATGATGATGACTATGAAAAACTGATCATATCTGCATTGTCTGAAATATCTTGTGTGCACTTATCCAGGAAGGAATATGAAAGATTAGCAGTTTAATAGAACCACTCTATTTATTTTTGTGAGGATGCACTGCCCCCTATTGATGCAGAGTTGGAATAACCAAACTTCCATCTGAATAAAAAGATTTTCAAAGGCATTTTATTATTTTCTTCAATAGCCCTTCGTTTAACAGATAACACATAATCAGAGTTGGAAGGGACCTTGTAGATCATCTAGTCTAACCCCCCACCCAAACAGGAGACCCTACACCATTTCTGACAAATGGCAGTCCAATCTCTTCTTGAAAGTCTCAAGTGATGGCGCTCCCACAACTTCCAAGGGCAACTTCTGTTCCATTGGTTGATTGTTCTCACTGTCAGAAAGTTTCTCCTTATTTCCAGGTTAAATCTCTCCTTGTTCAGTTTCCATCCATTATTCCTTTTCTGGCCTATAGGCACTTTAGAAAATAGCTTGACCCCTTCCTCCTGTGGCAGCCCCTCAAATATTGGAAGACCACTATCATGTCTCCCTGGGTCTTGGTGTTACACCTCGATGAGGCTTTTCCTAATGACCCTTTTTTCCCTTGTATGTGCAGTTTGCATTTCCATGTTTTTCTATTTCAATTAAATTGATAAAATACAGAATTCTATTTCAAGATCTTATTTAAAAAGAGAGATACTTTTGCTGTTCATCCCAGGTTGTAACTGAAAGCAGCAACTGGAAAAAATACACCTGAAAAGAGGTAGTCAAAGAGCTTGCAGGTTTGTTAAAATCTCACTTTTGACCTTTTTCTTGGCTGTCGGAGCTGACAGTGAAATATGCAAAGTTGTTCCAGCACCCAGTGAAGAAATTCCTTACCAGATCCTTCCGCCCTGTCAGTCTTGGTCCACAGTTCCCAGCTTTTCAAACCCCCATTTCTTGACCACTTCCTTCCTACCTACTTACACATCTTCTGCCTTTAGATTCTATGTGAGAGTCGGTTCCCTTTCCCCTTGTTTCTACTTCCTCTTCCTGGGCTCACCATATGTTTAACCCAGTCCAAGTTTTCACTAGTTGTTCTGGAAGCATACCAGCTCAGTGACTAGGATAAAAGCAGTGGTGGGATTCAGCCAGTTCAGGAGAACCGGTTGTTAACCGGTTGAGCAGTTTGGTGAACTGGTTGTTGGAAGAAATCATTAGGTCAGAGAACCGGTTGTTCAATTATTTGAATCCCACCACTGAATAAAAGTCCCCATTTCAGGGAGGCTTGCTCCAGGAAGTGCCTGAAATCCCCATGAGTCCTTACATAAGGAGACTCCTAGCATCTTCAGTTACTTCTCCATCAGGTAGACAGGTAATGGGATTGACTAAATGAGATTAATCCAGTGTTTCTCAGCCTTGGCAACTTTAAGATGGGTGGATTTCAACTCCTAGCATATGAATTCTGGGAGTTGAAGTTTACCTGTCTTAAAGTTGCTAAGGTTGAGAAACATTGGGTTAATGCAAGGGTCTTCAAACTTGGCAAGTTTAAGGCTTGTGGGCTTCAACTCCCAGAATTCCTGAGCTAACATGACTGAAGGAGGAATTCTGGAAGTTGAAGTCCACAAGTCTTAAAGCTGTCAAGTTTGAAGACCCCTGGTTTAATGTAATCCCTGCCTGCATCTATTTTGGTTTAAATGTAATAATATCAGCATAGGTTCCATAAACCTGTGAACCTTTTTTAGGTGTTCCTATAATACAGTATCCACCTACAGTCAGCTTAGTTTTGGAAACATGACTAATACACTTCAGTGCTCTCTATTATCTGTGCCTGCTTTTCAGATACTGCTTACTGTGCCCTACAACTTTACTCTCTCATCATTTTTAACCCCCTTTACCTGTCATCCCTTTCAATTCTTTCTCAATTGGTTTTCTACAAATTTCTTCAGATGGCTTGCATTTTCACATCTGTCCTTGAGTAGGTCTCCCTGATTTTCTTAATTAAATGTCAGGATTTATTTTCTCTGCAAAACTATTGTTGGCTCTGCAGCTTTAAATCCTGCCAGACAGATAAATTTTGCTTCTTCTCTGAAAAGATAAACTTTAAGCATTCTGATGTAATACTTTCCTGAATAGTGCTGAAGTGGGAGAGCCACTTCATCATGAGAAGTGCAGTAAAATATTAACAAGTTGCAATTCTGGTTCTGTCCATTTCTGTTTGGTCAATTCCTCTTCTGCCAATATTGTCTTTGTCTGTTTCTGTGCTGGATGCAAATTTGCCTTTAAAACATTGATGTAAGAAGAAATGCACTTTTGCGTGCATTCCTCTTAACATAACTTTTAAGACTTTTCCACAATAAGTTTTTTTTTAATTGCATTTATATGCCTCCCTTCTCCGGAGACTCAGGGTGGCTTACAATCTTTGGAGCACCACCTAATGTGCTCAGCAATAGCCTTCATTCTATTGTATATGCCAGCCTCCAAGCGGCATTTTTACAAAGTCAGCTTATTGCACCCAACAATCTTGGGTCCTCAATTTACTTACCCCGGGGAGATGGAAGGCTGAGTCAACCTTGAGCCTGGTGGGATTCAAGCCTGCACTAATTGCAGGCAGCTGGAGCTAAGTGCTAGGTGTTTAACAGCCTGCACCACCAAAAAATATAAAATATTTTCCTTAATATGAATATTTGGGTATGTATGTTTTGAAGTCTGAAATGAATTAAAAGTTTTGAAGTCTGAACTGAATGGAGAAATTGAGGTTTCTATTAGGTAAGGCTATTCCGTTTTAAATATGCAAAACAGGTACAAGTATTTCTCAATTTACAACTGTAATGGAGCCTGGAATTTCCATGTTATGTCATTCCAGTCATAAGTTAAGACATCTACATGACTGACCCAGTTTTACATTTTTGGGGGAGGTCACTATGTCAATGCCACGGTCATAAAGCAAATGCCACTGTGGTCATGAAGCAAATGGCATGGTTGTTAAGCAAATACACTCATTTCTATGAGTGTTTTTGCCAGAAACTGGCAAAAAAAGATTGAACTGGAAAAAAACTGCTATAAATTGCTATAACTATATAAAAACTCCTACAAAGTGCTATAAATTGAGGTCACATGACTGTGGAATGCTGTAACCGTCAATAAAAGATGAGAAGGTTGACAAGTGCCCAAAATGCAGTCATGTAACTCCATGTATGTGTGTTTGTGTGTGTGGCCATTGAAATTCCAGAACTGGCTCCTAAAAAGCTTTGGAGGGGGAGTGTATGTTATAACTTTGAGCAATCGCTAAGTAACCGATCATTACACGAGGGCTACTCTATTGTGACTGAAAGAGCTGTGAGGGCGCAGTGGTTAGAATGCAGTACTGCAGGCTACTTCTGCTGCCTGCTGGCTGCCTATGATTTGGCATTTCAAATCTCACCCGGCGCAAGGTCAGGGGTTGGATTCAAAAATCCCACCAACAGGTTTGCTGCCCTGTTGCTGGGTGGGCATGGCCATGGTGGGCGTGGCCTACCAGAACTTCCAGGAGGGCTGTTTTTCACCTTCCCCAGGATCTGGAGGCTTCCCTTGGGCCTCTGGGAGGGCCAAAATGGCCTTCCCTGGGGTCCAGAGGCCCTCCGGAAGCTGGAAACAGGCCCATTTCTGGACTTCCGGAAGGCCTGCTTTTGCCCTCCCAGAGTCTCCATGTGGATCCTGCACTTACCTGCATCCAAAATGGGCTGTGTGGAGATTCCTGGGAGGGATGGGATGGGGTGGGCAAAGCCAGCCAGTTGGTTCAACTACTGGTTTGGTGAACCGGATGTAAATTTAACATGCAGTTCATCCAAACCAGTCCAAACCGGCTGAATCCCACCCTTGCTCAAGGTTGATTCAGCCTTCCATCCTTCCAAGGTGGGTAAAATGAGGACCCAAATTGTTGGAGGCAATATGTTGACTCTGTAAACCTTTAGAGAGGGCTGTGAAAGCACTGTGAAGTGGTATATATCTCTAAATGCTATTGCTATCACTAAATAAAAATATGAAATTAAAGCATTTCTTTTAAAATTCTTGATCACACCAATTCCTCAACTTCCTGGCAGGATGTTTGATGTTGGAGGCCAGCGCTCGGAACGCAAGAAATGGATTCATTGCTTTGAAGGCGTCACCTGCATCATCTTCATTGCTGCTCTCAGCGCCTATGATATGGTCCTGGTGGAAGATGATGAAGTGGTAAGGAGCATCCGAAGTTATCTTCCAACTCTTCTGATTATAGCAAATGAAAGATATTATACATTTCTCAACCAAGACTTAAAGGGGCAGTTTCTTTTATTCTTGGGATGGAGAATTTACTTCTGAAAAGGAGATTGCTATAATCTGAAGTAAGTTTCACAAATTTCATACCATTCTATGAGTTGTAGAAGGAGAAGGGTGGGCACTATACACAACTCAGCTAAAATAAAAATCATAGGGATCACCTGACAATTGTGGCAGGCACACCACACACACACACACACACACACACACATTTGCCTTTCTACTTTTTTAAGGAATCCCACCACAAGAAATTATCTTTAATTTAGGAAAGTTTTGTCAGATTCATCCCAAAATAAAATTTCTTCTCCTGATAACAGTTTTAGGGAAAGGAGTGGGGTGATGACCTAGAGGTGGAGCTCTTGCCTCACCTTTAGGAGGCTGAGTTCAATCCTAGGTAGATATTTCTCTCTCTGCATAATGAGAATGTATCTGCTGAATAAAACTCTGCATTGGCAACAGGAAGGGCATTAGGCCAGTAAACACTCTGCATTGGCAACAGGAAGGCATTAGGCCAGTAAACACTCCACATGGGCAACAGGAAGGGCATTAGGCCAGTAAACACTCTGCTAGCTCCATTCAGTTGCCCAGACTCCACCCCGCAAGGGATGGGGTCGTTAAAAGAAGATAACAGATTTAGGGAAAAGTTGTTTATGTTGTGTGCACATCTTTAGTAACTGAAATGTAGCTGGACTGAATAAGGAGAACAAAAAGTGTCCTGGGTATTTTTGTTCCTTGTTTCAGAATCGCATGCATGAGAGCTTGCACCTCTTCAACAGCATCTGCAATCACCGATACTTTGCCACCACTTCCATTGTGCTTTTCCTCAATAAGAAAGATGTTTTCCAGGAAAAGATCAAGAAGGCCCACCTCAGCATCTGCTTCCCAGATTATGAAGGTGAGTTCCAGTCAGCAGCATGCATGCTTGTGTGGATATACTTTAATGAATTAGAGTCTTACACTTCCAGTCAATTGTACAGTGATGTAGGAACATACAAATGTCATACCAGGTAGCATGGAAAGTAACAAAAACTATTATATAGGTCAGCAGACTAAAACCTGAATACCTAAAGGATGGTATCTGGTTTTGGCATTCTGTACAATGATCATTAAGAGTCCAAAGAAGAAGTAGCAGGTGCTTAGCTCTGCCCTACTTGGATATCCTTCAGAAGTTTGGATCATAATTTCCAATGGTTTGCTGAGCTATGCTGGCAGGGACTGATGGAAGTTGTAGTGCACCACATCTGACTGATGCCAATTTAGGGAAGGCTGGTTTAGATAAAGCCAGACAGGAAATTATCATGTTCCACTACCAGGAAAGAAATCAGCAATTAAAAATGAACTTTAATGTCATCAACCATGGTCTCATTCTTCCATCTTTATCTGCACAAGTTCTCCCTGTGGAGGAGAAAATAGTGCCCTGAATACCAGCTACTCAATATACTCCACGAAGACCTCCAAGGTCCCTTCCAACTATTCTATTATATGGTCAGCATTATACTGGGCCTAAATCAGTGAGAATGTGTAGAACCCACTCTTGTATTTACACCTACCCTTGTTAACTTGTTGACTTTCTATACAAAGATATACTTGCTTGGATGGATGCAGCTGAAATTTGACAACCATATAAATGACAGGGCGGTTAATTTTGTTAATCTCATCCAAAGTTACAAGTAATTAAAACCTTTGCATTTGGTTTCTTGGTCTTACCACACATAACTTTGGATGGAAAAAGCAAGTTATCTTCTATTTCTCTTGCTGTTGCCCACATGATCATGAAGAGAAGACACTACTTTATTACAAGACATTCATTTTGAATAATAAACACTAGAGGCCCTCAGTCCTCTGTGAAATAGGGCATACTTTTCTGCCACGTAAACCAAAAATTGTTATTGGCTGTTTCTTCTAGGAATACATTTGTGTGTTCCGTATTTGTTGTTTTACACTATAAATTTAACCACCTTTGAGAATTGGCGCCCATGTTATCATTGCAGAGATGCCTTTCTTCTTAGTTGTTCCAATACTGGAAGAAAATACAGCATAATGGGGACTGCAAAGTTGCTAAGGGAGTGTTGGACAATTCACCCAACAAAACTTCTCAAAACGTTACCTTTTAGTAAATTGGGTTGAGAGGTTTATCAATCACTGAAAGGGCAATAGAAGCCCCATGTGCTTAGTCATGTCAGTCATACTTCCAGAATACCTACTCTTCCACCATTCCAAGATAAATGATGTAGGTGGGTGACATTTCAGTAAAATAGGCAAGATTGTCAAGGGTAGACTATTCCTTGGGAGGGAAGCTCTGTACAATGTAGTTTTTCATTCAACATTGAATACCAAACACTTAACAACTGCAGTGTTCAGTGTACTAAGATTCTGCTTAGTACAGATTGGAATCATTCCCTCAGTGTGAAGTGTTGTCTCATTCTGGACAAATGAACAATATTCTGAGCTTAAGAGGGCTTGTGTTACTCTATAGCTATTTTTTAATTACCCCCTATCTCTCTGCAGGGACCAATACATATGAAGATGCAGGTGCCTATATCAAAGTCCAGTTCCTGGAACTGAATATGAGAAGGGATGTGAAGGAAATCTATTCACATATGACCTGTGCCACAGATACAGAAAATGTGAAGTTTGTTTTTGATGCTGTTACCGATATCATCATCAAGGAAAATCTGAAGGACTGTGGCCTCTTCTGATTGCAAGTGTTTGTTTTTCCTAACTTGGTTGGCTCTGGCAAGGCATGATCAGAGAGGTAGATATGGGTTTTTAATGTATTTTATTGTATTGTTGTGTCTTATATTTGGGCTTGTTGGTTTAATGTCTTTTTAAATATTTATTGTTCTGTGTTTTTAGTTGTGAGCCGCACCGAGTCTTCGGAGATGGGGCGGCATACAAGTTCAAATATAAATAAATAAATAAAATAAATATGGGTAGATATGGAAGGCAAGGTGAGGGGACGTACCTTGAATAAAATCCTGTTCATTGAAGCAACATATATATTTAAGCCAATTAAAATTGTACAAAATTTCTGTAAAGGTGCAGGCAGGCAGATTTGGGGGGAGGGGGGACGGGGAAACTGAGCCCAATGTTCAAGCCAGGTTTGTATCTAATTACATATATAGGCTAATGGGGAACCTTCAAGATACCCAAACAGGCTTATCAGATATAGTCTAATGGCAAGTTGCAACAAGGGCTCTCAGTTTATTTGGGAGAAGCAAAAAAGATAAATTTCCCAGTTCTTGGAAATATACACTGCTCAAAAAAAATAAAGGGAACACTTAAACAACACAATGTAACTCCAAGTCAATCATACTTCTGTGAAATCAAACTGTCCACTTAGGTAGCAACACTGATTAACAATCAATTCCACATGCTGTTGTGTAAATGGAAGAGACAACAGGTGGAAATTATAGGCAATTAGCAAGACATCCCCAATAAAGGTGTGGTTCTGCAGGTGGTAACCATAGACCACTTCTCAGGTCACTTTTGAATGCTGGTGGTGCGTTCACTCTAGTGGTAGCATGAGACAGAGTCTACAACCCACACAAGTGGCTCAGGTAGTGCAGCTCATCCAGGATGGCACATCAATGCGAGCTGTGGCAAGAAGGTTTGCTGTGTCTGTCAGCGTAGTGTCCAGAGCATGGAGGTGCTACCAGGAGACAGGCCAGTACATCAGGAGATGTGGAGGAGGCCATAGGAGGGCAACAACCCAGCAGCAGGACCGCTACGTCCGCCTTTGTGCAAGGAGGAACAGGAGGAGCACTGCCAGAGCCCTGCACAATAACCTCCAGTGGGCCACAAATGTGCATGTGTCTGCTCAAACTGTCAGAAACAGACTCCATGAGGGTGGTATGAGGGCCCGACGTCCACAGGTGGGGGTTGTGCTTACAGCCCAACACCGTGCAGGACATTTGGCATTTGCCAGACTACCAAGATTGGCAAATTTGCCACTGGCTCCCTGTGCTGTTCAGATAAAAGCAGGTTCACTCTGAGCACATGTGACAGACGTGACAGGGTCTGGAGACACCGTGGAGAACGTTCTGCTGCCTGCAACATCTGCCAGCATGACCGGTTTGGCAGTGGGTCAGTAATGGTGTGGGGTGGCATTTCTTTGGAGGGCCACACAGCCCTCCATGTGCTCGCCAGAGGTAGCCTGACTGCCATTAGGTACCGAGATGAGATCCTCAGACCCCTTGTGAGACCATATGCTGGTGCAGTTGGCCCTGGGTTCCTCCTAATGCATGACAATGCTAGACCTCATGTGGCTGGAGTGTGTCAGCAGTTCCTGCAAGACAGAGGCATTGATGCTATGGACTGGCCCGCCCGTTCCCCAGACCTGAATCCAATTGAGCACATCTGGGACATCATGTCTTGCTCCATCCACCAACGCCACGTTGCACCACAGACTGTGCAGGAGTTGGGGGATGCTTTAGTCCAGGGAGGAGATCCCTCAGGAGACCATCCGCCACCTCATCAGGAGCATGCCCAGGCGTTGTAGGGAGGTCTTACAGGCACGTGGAGGGCACACACACTACTGAGCCTCATTTTTAAAAATATTTGACTTGTATGCCGCCCCCTCTCCAAAGGGACTCAGGGCGGCTAACAACTAAAAGCAACAATAAATTAATTACCTAAAAATAACATTAAACATTACAAGCCAAATTGCGCTAAAACCCACCAATCCTAACTAAATTTAAAACCCTCCCAGGTCAGCACAGCCCAGCCTGTTCGAAGAGCCAAGTTTTTAGATCATGGTGGAAGGTACGGAGGTCAGGGGCCAGAGTCCCAGAGGCAGTTGGTTCCATAGGGCTGGGGCCGCCACATTTTGACTTGTGTTAAGGACATTACGTCACAGTGTTTTCTTCCACTTTAGTTTTGAGTGTACCTCCAAATCCAGACCTCCATGGGTTGATGCATTTGGTTTCCATTGTTTTGTGTGATTTTGTTGTCAGCACATTCAACTACTGTACATTGTGTTAAGTGTTTCCTTTATTTTTTTTGATCAGCTTACATTGTGTTAAGTGTTCCCTTTATTTTTTTGAGCAGCTTATATTCCAGCTCTCTTCTACAAACACTGCAACAGTGATGTAGTGACTAATACCAGTGGAGTCTCTGGGATTGGAATTTTTAGGCCTTTTAGGGGTTTTTTTGGAATCTGGAAAGTCTGTTTCTTTTTATTTTAAATTCAGAGGTTAGATGACAGGTATTTAGCTTGGGCATCTCATGATTAAAAGTGGGGGAGGAAACCTTGGTCAATGAAAATTAGCGATTTGCCACTGAATTTCAGTGGTGAAAACTTGGCTCAATGGGGAATTATTAAAGCTGCAGTGAAAAATTATAGACCCCCGTGATTAGAGTAAACTAAATTATTGGCATTGAGGGATTACTGCAGAGATTTACAGTAGGGAGGGCCTGCAGTCAAAGAGGGTTTGTAGCTTGTTCTGAATGTTCCCACAGAAATCTATGACTTCTAGCTCTGCTTGAGGTCTTCTTCAAGGCGTTGTATGATCAACGATGTCAAGTAGACTCAGAATTAAATGCCTTGATCCAGCTGACCTCCTCTGATGTTCACAGAAGGTGGAGGGACTGAAAGAATACAACATATGGAGCCAAAATGAAGCCAGACTGTAGGACCTCAGTCCTCCTATATAATACTCTTTCTGACATTCCTGTTCATCTTGATTAAAATCCACATTGCCAATTCAGCTAAGTAAAAGGGCAATAATCCCCACATTAGAGGGTTTTTTTCCCCTCTGCAAAATACTATCTGAAATAATTATCCAGACTCAAGAGAAAAAAACTTGTTCCATCCCAGGAGCTGGGCTACACAAGTCATGTACAGCTTACCAATCTTTTTTTTTTTTAAGTAAGAAAAATCTGCCACTAGAGATTTCCCAACTCGGGTATGCTTGCATTTTGACATTTCTTCATTACTTTCACTTTCAGCAGGAAAAAGCAGGCCAGCAAATGTTTTCTTCCAGTATCTGAGCCACAGCTGTGCCTCTAAGGGGTAAAAGCTGTTAGCATGTGCGGCCTTGCCTCAGCGCTGAACCTGCTTGCTGATACTGGCTAATTCTGCTAATGTCTTCTTCCTTGTTCACTCTTGATTTTTTGTTAACGACACCGCTTTCTCCGAATGATGGGAAACGTGGCGATTATTGAAACTATGCATTGTATTTTGGACCTGTTTTTCTTCTAGTTTTGCACACTGGTGGCTTGTGTGACAAACTTGCTCAATCTGTTCACAACAAAAAGCAACAGTACTGAGACCAGATTTGCTAGTCAGAAGGCTGCCTGATGAAGATCGAATAGAAGCCTGCTCAAATCTGGTGATGGTCATCCCCAACACACACCATGGCAACTAAAGGGGCATGTAACTATTTGTGATTCATGGTAATGGGCCATTCTTCTCCTTCTCCAAATCTCAAGATTTATGGTAGCTTCCACTTGTTACTTATGAATTTGACCCTTCAGGTAAACTTCATCTTGGAATGTATTGGTTAAGTTACTTAATATTATTTGCTACCGGAAAACTCATCTGTGGTCCTAATTTTCTTTTTGCTGTAATAGGTCCTCTATTACTTAGTGCAAACTGAATGGAGAAAACAAGTAAAAATGACTGTTTGTATTGTGAACATTATGAAAAATATATACAAACAACTAGGACCAAGCTACAAGTGTTATATATGGCTTATGTGTGTTGCATTCAAATAATGTCATAGATAATACTGTATGCATTCAGCATACTATTTCAAACATTTCTGTATCAATATGTATATTTTGATTTGGGTATTACAGCTGTTTAATATAGATTGTAATACTTGCAACATCCAAGAAAATTTGGATGATAAGCGTATTGCTGAAAAATGCATACATTTGATTTTTGTTTCATCTTCCATAACACCTGATAAAATGCATTATTACAGAATCTTTTTTTAAGTCTTCCTTTATCTATTACCAAATTATGTGTGCATTGTGGACAATTCCATAAAGATACAGTAGGAACAATCCTGGTATATTATTTTCAGGTTAAAGTCTCTGACTGACTTCTTTTCTTGAAAACAAGAAACAAGACAGGTTTTCTTTTGTGACAACAGGCAAGGACATTTCTCTTAATGCCCCCCACCAGTTAAATCAAGGAGAGGCAGCCAACATGCTAGATGCCCTGGCGGAAATTCAAGGGCCAATACTTCACTGTAGCATGTGGGAAGACCAGAGGTTCCTGTACTTTCTTCAGTATTTCCTTTCAACTTGACTCTACTGATCTGTCTAGATTCTAAGTCAAAGGAGAAACATATACCATAGAGTATAGAGTTGGAAGGGACCTTGGTGGTCTTCTAGTCCAACCCTCTACATAAGCAGGAAACCCTGTATCATTTCAGACAAATGGCTGTCCAATCTGTTGTTAATAATCGCCAGTGTTGGAGCAACCATAACATCTGGATGCAAATCGTTCCACTGATTAATTGCTCTAACTTTTTGGACTGTGATTTCTAACTGTCATTTCTTAGTTCTAGATTGGTTCTCTCTTTCATTAGTTTCCATCGAATTGCTTCTTGTTCTGACTTCAGGTGCTTTGGAGACTAGCTAGAACCCCCTCTTTCTTGTAGCAGCCCCTCAAATATTGAAACTGAAATACTGAAATATGTCACTGTATGTATTTAAGGAAAAACTATATTTGAGGATTATAACACATTTCCCTTTTTCTGTATTTAATTATTACTCATAACTTACATTTTCCCTTTCAACCTTATGCGGCATTCTGCTCAAGTTTACATACTTCAGGGAAGAAACAAGCACTCACCTAGGACATAAAACTCTTTAGAAGGAACATGTTTCCAAAACAAGGGTGTTTCAACTTTATAATGTACAATGTAGTGGGGTTTTTTTAAAGGTGTTTTGGGCTACATCTCCCATGTACCTCAATCACAATGTCCAATGGTCTTGCAGCTGTAGTCAAAAACATCTCCAACGTGGCGGTTGTTGTTGTTTTTAAGTCTAGGAGAAGCTAACAAACTTGTATCTTGAGCCAAGGGAAATCATCCAATCCTTAAAACCCACCATGAAATACTGCGCTCAAATATATTTGGAACGATGGAAGAAAAGCAACGCAGTTCAAAGAAGGCTTTCTTTCTACTTTTTATTATTTCAAACCATGTGAACAATTTGGTAAAACGTGATAAAAGCTAGGCTGCGTCTGACGGTTACTAATGGCCCAGTGCCCATCAACTGCACAGCAGGCAGGACCGCTTACATACAGCAGCGTTTCTTCAGCTGACACTACAGTTAGAGCTAAGAAAAGACATGAAAATAGACCTGACGTTATACAGCAACCTCAGGTGCACCCTCAGGCCCTGGGGTGGGGCACAAAGGAATGGAAAGAAGTTTGACATTGCTTAGTGGAATCTTAGCCCTTAGGAACCTAATTCTGCGGCCAGGAAGAAACACGTTTTAATGCATGGGCACTGCCCCCTCATAAAAAGCTTGGCCTGGTCCACAGCAAAAATGGGAGAGAAGGGCTGGAAAACAGGGGAAGGAACCCACTGTATTCTATTCTAAACACAATGCACATTGAAGCAAACTAAAGAACAGATGTAAACATACAGACACCCTCAAGGCACAAATTTACTAGAGAAGATGAGCTCATACTGGGCAACTCAACCATTTACTACTAGACATTTTAAATACGGTTTTTTTTTTTAAAAGGGTTTCTTATAAAACAATAGACCAGCTTTTCCTGCACAAATTGACTCTTAAGGAATGTTTTTTTCTTTTTTTTTGCTGGTCTGTGCAAATTACAGAGGTAGGAGCTGAAAAACTTGCTCCATGGCAAGAGCTCCACTTGATGGAAGGTTAAAAAAACAAATGGACTGTAGATTGCTTTGGCAGGGCCAGACAGAAAGTTGCTTGGACAAAAATAAAGCCAAAGAAAAAACGAACACCCCGAAAACCCACCTTGTATCTTAAAAAAGAAGATAAAAAGCATGGCAAAACACATCCAAAGCCCTCTGACTTGCTACCATCTGAATTTCAGTTAAAGAAAGAGAAGAAAAGGGCATATATGGAAATGTTACAACTATGGCAAGTCACCAATCATTGGTACTTTAGTAAGGCTTTGTGGGCATAGGGAGAAGACAAACAGCCTGCAGGAGGCATCTAGACAGCACAGAGCAGGGGAAACAATGGGCCCTGTCCTTTGGCCAGGAAGAATTGCCAAAGTCTCATCATCAGGAATATTTAAAGGAATGGAACAAAACTTAAGAAGCAGAAGTTGTTAAATGATGCAGTCCTCCCTTCATCAACACCAGCCTCTTCCTCATATGGAACAGTTCAAGTATCCTGCAGTGGGAAGAGCAAAAGGAAGTTCATATACACATTTACAGAAGACACCGGAGTTACAAAACTCTGTATTTGGAGACAGAGCATTCTGGGGACTCCAGAAAAATCCATTTTGATTTGGGTTAAGCCAATCCAGTTGTTTATGACAAACTCAATATTCTCCTTAAAATAGGTTTTCCAGAAAAGGAAGTGATTCAACTACACTTGGAAACTTCTAAAAAATTTTTCCTAGAATAGCTAGGTAAGTTTGGAGGACTTCTTTTCTCCTGGAATACTTGGTTCCTAAAATGTAATGTTTTTCATATTCCTAAGAGCATTCAAACTAAGGTTCAGACCTGAAGTAGTCTGCTATATACTACTTGTCTAAGCAAGAGAACAGGATATCCGTAAGGTAAACGGTACACACAAAAACACATCAGTGCTCAATCTAGTATGGTATTCACTCTGCCCTGCATATATACTTTAGCCTCTGAAGTAAAAAATAGTTGCTAATGTAATTTGGAACCTTGAATCATTAACCCACCAATCTTGGGTATTTTAGTAAGGCTTTGTGGCTCATAGTGGTTTAGACAAATCCAAATTAACATAATCACTATACAGATCAGATTTACATTTTGACGGTGGACTTTGTCATATATGGAAACCCATCTTATATCCAGAAAGCCATGATCTCCACTGCATATTTGTATATTCAGTGAACATCAATGCAGTGGTTCTACCTCATCTTGGGAAATGGAAAATATTACTCCCCTACATCCAATTAGACTTGTATATTCCCTGAAATGAAACACTTCAGATAAGTGCATCCAATCTTGCTTTCAGGAAAGTGGCACAGATACCGGTGTTTTAAAAGTTTGCAAGTGTATCACAAGTAGCCTTAAACTGTCTCATTATTCTAACAATGCTTCACCTTTCTATGTTCCTCAGTAGATGCCATCTGAAGAGCTAAAAGAGCCCACAGTCCTTCAGGTTGTTTTTGATGATGACATCAGTGACAGCATCAAAGACAAACTGCACATTCTTGGTATCAGTGGCACAAGTGAAGTGGGTGTAGATCTCCTTGGTGTCCTTTCTCTTGTTCAACTCCTCAAACTTGTTCTGAATATAGCCTGCAGCTTCATCGTATTTGTTGGCCCCTGAGAAGGAAGGTGAGAAAGAACAATGATTAGAAAGATTATTATACCATAACTAGGTACACTGACTCAGTTTTCAGTTTGAAACCTTAAAGAAGCAGTGCGCTAGCTTAAAAAGTCAAGAACCATCCTCAATCCACATAAACAGTATCAGAGTTGCTATGAAAAGCTTAGCAAGACACTCCAGCCCTGAAAAGGCTGTTTTCCTCCTCTTTGAATTAGTGTGGTAAATGTGGAACAAAATTAATTTGTGGAAGGGATGAAGGAAGGGGGAAAGGGAGAAGGGAAATGAAAGGAAGGGAAAGGAAGAGAAGATGGCATTCTGCTGGCTCCTTTCTGTGTAACTCTGAGCAATAAGGCTTAGTCACATCAAGGAAACTGAACTTAAAATGATCCAATCTATCAGATCTGTAGTTAACATACAATCTTTCTGCACAGAAGGAAGTGGTTTCAAAAGAGAGATAATTTGCTACAATTTCTCTATATAGCTATCTATCCTCCATCTGAGATCTATAACAGAACTACTGAGGTAGTCTTCAACAATTGTTAACAGTTCATTTAGTGACGTTCAAAGTTACAACAGCACTGGAAAAAAATGACTTATGACCATTTTTCACACTGATGACAGTTACAGCATCCCAGCGATCATGTGATTTACATTTGGATACTTGATAACTGACTCATATTTATGAGGGTTGAAGCATCCCAAAGTCATGTGATCACTTTCTGACAAGCAAATTCAATGGAGAAGCCAGATTCCCCTAACAACTATGCTCCATACTGAACAACTGCAGTGATTCACTTAACAACTGTGCCAAGAAATGTCATAAAATGGGGCACTTAGCAACAGAATTTTTGGGATCAATTGTGGTCATAAGTCGAGGACTACCTGTAGTTACCTACTGAATTTCAGTTTCATAGTAAGCCTCCAAAAACCACGTTCTTCCCTCTCTACCACAACTTTCCCAAAATGCAGACTTCACATAGCCATTGAAATGATACACTCTAACTACGAGAAAAATCTTAATATCTCACAAATTTACCAAAAAGTAAACTTGTATCATTTAAAATACTTATTGCAGGGGTGGCGAACAAGTTTGACACAAAGAGCCACAATTTTAAACTGTGAGAGTCAGAGAGCCACACCACGCCGCTGGCCCGCAGTTGTTTCCGAGGGATGGGAGACGGGATGACGAGCCGGGCGGGACTACGCCGAAATCTCTCCTCAGAGATCCCTCCTCAGAAGCAGCATAACAAAATCGAAACTTGGCAAAGAGCCACAGTATACAAAATAATGATAAGAGGCAAAGAGCCGCATTCATTTTGGCGGAAGCGATGCGCTCGAGAGCCGCGTGTTCGCCACCCCTGACTTATTGTATTAAAGGTTTACATGCCTTAATCAGGTAAGTTTTACGGCAAAACTCTCTTCTCATTTTTGTATTTACAGAACTGTTTGCATGGCCACCTTTTAAGACATCTAACACAGTATGAACACAATCTCTACATATTCAACATATCCACACAAGGTTGTCCTCCAGCAAACAAAGATATTTCATTGAAGCTCAAAGCATATGCACAACTTGCACATGTAGATTACTATTGCTGCTATGCCATCAGTGATGACAATCACTGCATAAGGAGAACGCAGTTGAGATTTAGCAGAATAACACCTACTACTATATATACTTAGTATGTGTGTTATCTCGAATATACTAAAGTAACAGGGAGATTGTTTTAGAAGTCAGATTTTTTAAAATTAATTCAACAGCCTCATTCGGATCTTTCTGGGTGATTTCAAGAATAAATGAGAAATATTTTCACTGCTGAAATAGTATGGAAAAGCTTTTTCTGCTATTTCTTTCTTCTTCCATGAAAAGAAGAAATGGGTATTTTAGCTATACATGCCATAATTTGGTTTCCACTCAAATCATATGCCATTATGCACCATTTTGTTCTACTAAGTCTAGCTTTTGTAAGGAATAAGTTCATTTTAGGGTTCAGAGGAAATGCTTAAAAATTTTTCTTTGAATTCTTGTAATCTCATCCTCATGATTATCAGCAATACCACCTGGCCATCATATATTGTCTGGCTTTTATCTTCTACAGACGCTGATTTTTCCATTGTGGTTCTCCAAAAGCTTTTGCTTCTGGCATTATGTGCCCCAAATATTAATATTTACCTTTATTTTAGTATTTTCAATGAAGTATGAAAAAATAAAATAAAATAAATAAATCTGGTTTTCCTTCAACCCATATTGAATTATTATTTTTCTTGTTGCTCAAGGTACTCTCAACAATGTTCTCCAGCACAAATTAAAAATGCATTTAATTTTTATTCATTCAGCCTTTCTGATGGTTCAGTTTTCACAGTCATGTGTTGCAACTGGAGAGACCATAGCTTTGACGACATATATCCTTTGCTGGTACTGTGATGTCCCTGTACTTTTTCTTTTGGTCTATATTTGTCATAGGCTTTTTTTCTAAATATATTTATTTCATCACTACAATCTCCAACCTTATGGATTTTTGAGTCAAAGCAAATAAAGTCTATTATTACTTTCAGTCCATCTTTCACTCCCTTTTTGAATTGGGTTGGTGTTAGAAGTTGACATAACCGTGGTTTTTTTAATATTGACTATCAAACCAGATTTTGTATGCCTTTCATTTTCTGCAAAGGATTCCTACATCCTCAAGAAATTTTAATGGCAATTTCTGCTTTTGATATTCTGCATGTTGAACAAGTCTAGTATATAAGTAGTGGAATAACAGTATGATTGATAAGTGCTGTTTTTAATTGCATTGAAATTGATTCAGAGAGTTTAAGTTGGTGACGTAGAAACACCTGCAATAAATTCAAAAAAAAAAGATCTGAAGAAAGATACTAATGTGGGCAGGAAAAGTTTTATGTCCAAAAATGTACACACTAACAGAAAGGAAGTCGGCGTATTATGCAAGTTTGTTCTGAGGCTGAAACAGTCCTTCCTGAAATTGTTCCATGCCAAGTGTTTGAGCTATAATCTACAAGCATGACGGCTAAATGTCATGCATGGGTGGGGATTAAGGATATTAAAGACATTGAACTGTGCTGAATTCTGAAAGGATGATCTATATTGGATTGTTGCCACTGGTGGGAGGGTGAGAGTTTATTTAGAATTTGGCATTTGGGGTTTACTTCTGTAAAACACCATGGGTTAATTTTGGCTGGCCAAAATTAATAAATGAACAAAAATAAATATACAATATTCTTCCCATCTCCAGGTATTCCAATCAAAATTTACAGGTAAATAGTTCAATAACTTGTTAACACAAAAGAGCCTTGGTGGTGCAGGCTGTTAAACACCTAGCACTTAGCTCCAGCTGCCTGCAATTAGTGCAGGCTTGAATCCCACCAGGTTCAAGGTTGACTCAGCCTTCCATCCTCTCGGGTAGGTAAAGTGAGGACCCAAGATTGTTGGGGGCAATAAGCTGACTTTGTAAAAATGCCGCTGGGGGAAAGCCCTAGTAATAAGCAGGCATATACAATGGAATGAAGGCTATTGCTGAGCACATTGGGTCGTGCTCCAAAGATGGTAAGCCGCCCTGAGTCTCCGGAGAAGGGTGGCATATAAATGTGAATAAAAAAAAACACCATATTTCCCACAGTTATATATACCTATTATAAATCTGTAGATGGCCAATGATTATTCTGCTTTCATTTGATGTCAATTTATTCATATTTAGACTGATAACATTCCTTCCATGGGTTATTGCACTTTAGCAACATGCCATGCCCCACTGCACTTCAGTTGAATGATTTTTCACCAAATACCATCTTGAAGGCAATTCAGAATTTTGCTGGGTTAGTGTTCACTTAAATTGTAGAACATATAATCTTCTATACATATGCAAAGTCTGTACATACTTGAAGTTCTCACACCATTGCAAAATAATTGGCCTCCTTCTGCAAAAATTCTTTTTAGAGTAACAGTTGCTGTTTTCTTTTGCACTTGGAAATTTTGGAGGAAGTTTCACAATTATAATACCTCATGAATTGAGAGTAGATTCTACAGATAGTCTCCATACCTACCCTTTCAAGTAATGCTTTTTTTTAGCTACTTGCTCAGAATGAATTCATTAGTGCGCATAACAAATTCCTTATATTTCTCACTATCAGAATAAATTAAAATTTATTTGCAATTAAAAGTATGTGTATTTGCAAGCATAATTAACAACTTCTTGACTACTATTGATGAACGGTGCTGCTACTTGGCTTGGTTTGGTTTAGTTGAGGTCAATGCACTGTCATTCTGAACTGGTTTCTGGAAACATGTTTGCTCATTGTCTTCTCTCCATCAACTCCCTTCTCCCATTCCATCTTCCATTTCTGACATAATTTTCAGGAGAAGATCTAGAGGAATTATTCCATGAAATTCTTCTTTAGCTGCATGTAGCATCTTGGCTGTTGGACCATATGGCAAAGTATTGATGAATCGTCCCTTAATAATTTTCCTTTTTCTCAATATTATTGGATGCATACCCTATATCTGGATTAGAGTTTTTAGCAATATGTAAACTTTGCTAATGTTATGGTGGTGGCACAGTGGTTAGAATGCAGTACTGCGGGCTACTTCTGCTGGCTGCCTGCAATTTGGCAGATCGAATTTCACCAGGCTAAAGGTTGACTCAGTCTTCCATCCTTCCGTGGTAGGTAAAATGAGAACCCAGATTGTTGGGGACAATATGCTGACTCTGTAAACCGTTTAGAGAGGGATGTAAAAACCCTGGAAAGCGGTATTTAAGTCTAAGTGCTATTGCTACCCCCATTATCATTAACTGCGTGAGGCCCTGGGGATTTCGGATTTGTCTGAAGTGTACTTTAAGCATCTCTCTAGCCAAGAATTTTTTCTGCAGTTTTATTCTCAAAGATTATAGATATAAAGGAGAATGAAAGAACAGCAAGGAGAGGTTCCTGGGTTTATTTTTCCCCGCTTAAATGGTTTGCTTACTAACTGGTATTGTGGATGATTGGTGAATGCAGGTAGTCTTTGTTTAACAACCATTCATTCAGCAATTATTCAAAGTCATGATAGTCCTGAACCAGTGATACTTATGACCAGTCTTTGAAGTTCTGGCCATGCCAGTTTCCCACAAGCAAAGTAAATAAGGAAGCTGACAGGGAAGGTTACAATTTGCTCTGTGAATTGCTTCTCCTACCTCCTCCACATGGTAGCAACTGCTCCCAACCCCACTACACTCACTCCATGCCTTACCTGTCTGTCAGCAGCTTGTGAGCCATCTGGGACTTGCTTAAGGACCCATAATCCTTAATGATGACAAAGGGAAATGCCAGGATTGCCATCGCTAAACAATGTGGTCACATGACATTGCACTTTGACTGCATTGCTTAGTGCTGGAAAATCCAGTTCCCATTATTGTTCTTAACTGAGGACTATCTGTATAGAGAACATAGTGGTATTTTTAACACAGATCTTCAGTGAATCCAAGCACAATGATAGAGTGTAGGAGTTGACCTAAGGAGGCATTGATCGTAACGCAGCTGAAGGATAGAATCAGCTTTATCTTAAGCTAAATTAAGCCTATTAATTCCATATAGGATATGGAGATAATATAGCAAATTTGAAAGGGGAAAAATGAAATGTTTACCTGCGTACTCTGGGAAGCAGATAGTCAAAGGACTATGGATGATCTTCTCTTCAAAAAGATCCTTCTTGTTGAGGAAAAGAATGATGGAAGTATCTGTGAACCACTTATTGTTACAGATACTATCAAATAGCTTCATACTTTCATGCATCCGATTCTGCCAAGATAGAGAACATTCTCAGCCCAAAAGTGAACTTAGAGCAAGAATATTGTTTTTATAATGTTTAACTTAAATTAACAAAAGATCTTTTCCTTATATTTATTGAACACCTCAGAAAATGTTTCAGAGTGACTGATGTCAACTTCATTATGTTGAAAGCAAAGTTCGGCATATGGTAGAGGCTTCATCCACTATTCAACCAGTACCATAAAGAAATATTACACATTGCTATTTTATGATGTTATAATCCACAAAATGAAGTGTAAATACTGTGAACAACACTGAATAATTGCTCTACATGGTGCAGCCCTTGAAGATACATGGATATTACAGTGGGAACAGAATGAAGCAAGCAATGATAAGTAACATCAAAATATCCATATTGCAGTCCTGCTACATGAGCTGCCCCGGTTGCCAGTTAGTTTCTGGGTGCAATTCAAGGTGACACTTGACCCCTATATACTTTACATGGCACTAGGCCTAGTACCTAAAGACAACTATAATGTCTCTGATTGTGTCTAGCCATCCTATTCATTTCAACAGCTTGCTTTGTGTCTCAATTAAACAAATTCATCTAGCAAGACACAGGAAATTGTCCTTCTGTCATCACACCTGCCTTTTTTGAAACAACACCCTTCTGGAGATCCAAGTGATCTTACCTTACACACCCCTATACTGCCTCTAAACGCTTGTTTTCCTGAGGCCTTGCATTAAAATGTTTCAGGAATGCACATTTTAATTGTGGAGGGAGATGATGTTGCAATATGTTATGTTGTCCTTTAGATAATTATTGTGCTTTTATATAAAGTATATTTGTTTTATATATAATGTGGGTGACTTTTTTAAGTTGTGAAGCCACTCATAGTTTAGAGTTGGGCAGACTAGACATTTGACAAATGAATAGGTCAGATAACAGCATCACCCTTGCACGCAGACAATTGAATCTCTAGGTGACACAGGAAGAGCTAGTAAAAAAAATCTGCACAATAGACTAATGAGTAACTGCCAAATCAATGTAGAAAATACTAAGCTTGAGGGATTAGTGGTTTGACTTATTGTATGACAGCTTCATTTATTATGATTGTATCCTTACCATTTCTTCATCTTCTGCCAGAACTAAGTCATAGGCACTAAGAGCAACACAGAAGATGATGGCTGTAACTCCTTCAAAGCAATGGATCCACTTTTTTCTCTCAGATCTCTGGCCCCCCACATCAAACATCCTGCAAGCAAAATTACAGAGTTACTGATGTCAAATTCTGCAGTAACTGCAGAAGCACCACAATCACTGAAAATAAAAAGGCCATTTATAAACATGGAAACAAAATGGAACTTTGAAGAAATCAATGAATTTTCATTTACTAATGATACAACAAAAAAAACCTGAAAGATAAATCTATAGCTGGTACTGTTTTCATATCTAACCCCACAAGCATTTTAATAAAGGTAAAGTTCTCGTTGAGTCAAGCTTGTCTCCTACTGACTTCGTGGACTTGTCTATGGCTTTTCCATGGAAACCATACAGTATACAGAATTTTCTTTTTCTGCTTGCATAACTTTTCAGTTGAAAAATTTGGAAGTCATCCTTCCAGTTTTCAGCCCAGGTATTCTCAAGTAATTTCCCATCCAATTTACTAATTAGGCTTCAACTAGATTAGAGTCCAAAAAAATTATAAATCAGAGGTTATTATCTGAGGTAAATCATTCAGTAAGACAGTCTAAAATTCTTGCAGAAGGTCCACTATGCAGACTAGTTGTTTAAACTGGGATGAAATTCTAGGATTTTCTCTGTACTATGCAAGACATGAAAGAAAAAATGACATTTAGGAGTATTTGTTGATTTATTTAAAAGTGGAATGTTTTCTTCAGTTGTGAGGATAATATAGAATTCATATTCATATATTCATATTCATATGCTGGTGTTAACCTATAAAGCCCACCATGGCCAGGGTCCAGGATATTTGCAGGAGCGCCTCCTACCGCCATCGAGTTCCAATCGCCCAGTGCGCGCCCGCCGGCAGAGCCTCCACGGGGTGCCGTCAACCAGACAATGTTGGCTGGTGGTCCCCCAGGGGAGGGCCTTCTCTGTGGGGGTGCCCACCCTATGGAACCAACTGCCCTTGGGGTTGCGGCTCCTTCGCTCCTTCCGCTGCAATCTTAAAACTTGTCTGTTTGAACAGGCCAGCCTGGATTGAGGTTGGTTGGGGTTTTTCTTTTAATTAATTGATTTTATTACATTTTAGGGATTTATTTGGAAGCTTATATTTTAATTTCTTATGTTTATGTTTTCATTTCGACTTTTATGTGAGCCGCTCCGAGTCCCCTTGGAGATGGGGCTGCATATAAATCTAAATAAATAAATAAATAAATAAATAAATAAATAAATAAATATTTGGAAACTATACTTTGGCTGTTCAGTATATTGTCGTTAAAGTCAACGAAGTCCCCTATTCAGCAAAACAGAATACTAGCTAATGAACTTCAAATATAATAAATAATCTAATTGTTCCAACTCTATTTTGATGCCCTTTTAAACATCTTAAGGTGCATTGAAAAACTTATTTGGGGAGTAGGTGGGGGATGGGGGAAATAATACCCAAAAGGACAGATGCATGAAAATATGGATAAGCAACAAAGCTAAGCAGCAATTGAAGACTAATCTATCTACAAGGCTATCAAACCAATTTAACACAAGGTAATATTTTTCCAAGAAAGGGTACACTTCACCTGAAGCTGTTATACTTGATGATATCATGCATTTTATGAAACATGTAACTCAGCCTTGAAGCATATAAGAAAAATAAATGACTGTTGCTTCTTGAATGTACATAATTTTAAGAATTTATTTTTGAAAGGTAACTGCACAAAATGGTCTTTTCTTAAGAGTTTTGTATCAAATCAAAGGGATTGTTTAGGTATTTCTTAATGCACACATTTAAAATTGTATTTAAATGCCTGCCTTGTTTTATTTATCTTTGAAAACAGCCCAGACATCAACATAGAAAGTGTAACAAAAGATCAAAACGTAAATAAATCTAAACCAAATGTACACAGTAATCAGCCAGAGAAGTACATATTAAATACATTCAGGTTCAGCAGAATTCTTAGAAGAAAAATAAATAGTTTCTACAGAACATGAAAAATGACAAAGGCAACTAAGCTGAAACATCTGTTTAAGAGCCTGTCCTGGATCTGAAAGTCTCAAGTATTGGGGGCTTGGCAGCTTCCCTTGTATGTAATTCCATTCATTCCTGGAAAGAATCTGCTTTAAAATGTCACCATCTGAAACTCGGTCATGACTGCCTATTAACACCTGCAGACATCTGTAATTAGTTGATGTTTTTGTTTTAATATCAACAGTCTCAATTGGGAACCTAGGCTGCTCCTCTCAAATTTCATATGCATATTTATAGAAGCTAATTTGAACACAATGTTTACTCAGTTATGGCAGCAGACTATTTGCCAAAGCATTTCTGAATTCATGTTGCATCTTCCAACCTCGGTTTGTGGAAAAGAGGAAATTGTTTTGTGCTAAAACTGCAAAAAAGTATGTGGGCTGCAACACAGTGGATATGACTATAAATCAAGGAATTATCTTCAACATTTGTGTGGGGGGAAATCTTTAATCTCCCTAATGGATCCAGAAATCATATGATATTCCATGTTGCTTAATGAACAGTTAAGTTGTCTAGTAAGAATTTAAAAAGGTCCCTAATGGATTAGAAATTACCCTTTATAATGCTAGATGACTTCCCAATTAAGCTTTGCATGATAATATATCTTATCATGTTCCAAAGCTGAAATGTTAGGTCCAGAATTGCAATGACTGCAGGTAAAAAGCATGGCAACTTGCCCACTGATGCCACAAGAAAGCATATTCATGCTTTAAGATTCAAAAGAACAATAAGCTTTCAAAAATAACTCAAGTAAAATATTTAAACAATGGAAATGAGTTAGACAGACAGACAGATAAGATTCCCCCACACACACACACCCTTTTCATTCATTGAACATAAAGATAACCAGAGCAATGTTTTTAGGTTAAGCTACTTTGTGGTACAAAGAGGAAGAAAAGGAAAAGTAGCCATATGCACCTAGGAAGTTATAACCAAAGAAAAGAAGGAAGGAAGGAGCCAGCTTAGCCACTACTGAATAAGAGCATTGACCCAGCTATACTTGGAATCTTGCACAACTGGATGAAATTCTGATTTACTTCCCCACACTTGCAGTTGCTCAAAGGTCTGTAGCTGAAGGGAGTGGAACTGGTTAGAACATTTTATTTAAGTGCAGTAGTGTTTGTTGAAAATGGAGAGGAAAGATGGAAGAAACAGTTCACGTATGCATACTTATGCAATATTTACTTGAGGGTTAAAAAAGCAATGGCTGCCTCAAATGTCCTTAACTCCAGTAGATATTAACTTGACATAGTTAAGCAGAATACCAATCCAACTATATCTGAAGTGCCATAGGAGATTTTATCCTGACATATATGAAAATGGACTACGAGCTGTGAAAAGCAATTTATTTATGAAAGTATCCTCCGTTTTTGCAGAATAGTAACTATTTTCTCATGGTATTTAGTATGATTCGGTTTATATTACACTTTATGACACAGAGTATTTCATTTTGCAAGAAACATCTAATACTAGAAAGCAGAGAGAGAAGGAAGAGGGAGGGAGGGAGGGAGGGAGGAGGAGGGAGGAGAGAGAGAGAGAGAGAGAGAACACACTATACTAGATTTGACTGATTATGTGCCATCAAGTTGTTTTTTTATTCCTACCAACCACACTGATAGATCTTCCCCATGATGAATAGTATCCACAGAATTCTCACTATAATATTTTGTCTATGCGTGTGCAAAACCACATTCGCCTGACAGCCCTAACGTCCTGGAGAAAGACAAAAGTAAAAAAAAATGCATAGCAAAATAACCCTGAAGCATTATTAAACACACTCTGCCTAGAAATTTTCAGTAATGGGGTAGAATCAGAAAGGCCCTGAGAATTGGCAAGGACACTGCTGTGGGTGAGCTTCCTACCCTGCCAAAATTTTCTGTATGAATACTTGCCACTTGAAACAGTGTTCTCAGAATAGCTTCCTGCCAGCCTTAACATGGCTGTTGAGACAGGCCACCGACACTAAGGAGCAAGCCAACCATTCAGTTGAACAAAGAGAGGAAGCTGAGTGGGAATTCCATTTTAGGCAATCAACTGACATGTAAGCAAACACTACCTTCCTCCTGACAAAATGACACACAGCAGGATTTTAATAAAGCCATGTCAGATTGTCTACAGTTAAGTTTTTAACAGCTTTTCCATATGTCAGGGAGATGGGGAGGCAGAAGAATCTCTTCCACAACACTCTCTTTGTTACCATTATTACCCAAAAGTTTCTTTTCTCCGCAAATATTGTTCTGAATACTCTTCAATACTTCCTTGCCAGTGGAAAAAATATAGTAAAGCAGCTTAACCAATCTATAATTCTCAGGAAAAAAGTGTTTTCAGTATATATACAAAAGCGAAAGACCACTCAAGCAGCATCATGAAATCTCCAGAACCGTACAGCCTACAAACTTGAAATTTGCCATGTATGTTCCTCTTGGCTTCTAGGTGCTCGCTAAGAAAGGATTTTTCGAAATGATCATCAGATCATTAGTATTTCTTAATACAATAATTAACATGCTCTGATGCTAAGGAGTTCTACTCCCCCTCCCCACCTGAAAAGAACTCTGTTCCAACTGCCAGTTACCTCACATTCCGTTACCTTAGCAACTCCACAGCCATTTGCACTCCATGTTGCCTCAACAACTCTCTAAAAGGATGCAAACTACACTTCCAAACAGGAAGCTACTATGGCATCAAAGGTTGTAGTATTTTTATTACCCACCATCCAGTCAGAGTTGAAGAAGCTCCTTGGATGAGAAGCAAAACATCTTCAATGAAAAATCAGAAAGTCCAGTTGCCTCCTGAAAAAAAAACCACTTTTGGGACAACAGTTGGATGATTTTACAACACTTTTGCTGAATAGATAGATAGATAGATAGATAGATAGATAGATAGATAGATAGATAATGGATAGATAAATGATGGATAGATGGAAAGGAATGGAAAGGAAAAAGGAAAAAGGAAAGGGAAAGGAAAGGGAAAGGGAAAGGGAAAGGAAAGGAAAGGAGAAAGGAAAGGAAAGGAAAGGAAAGGAAAGGAAAGGAAAGGAAAGGAAAGGAAAGGAAAGGAAAGGAAAGGAAAGGAAAGGAAAGGAAAGGAAAGGAAAGGAAAGGAAAGGAGGAAGGGAAGAAGGGGAGCCGGGACTCCTGCATAGCCCGATCACATAGCTTCATCTCGAAGCACGGGTATTCATCTAGTTCATTATACATATGACAACTGATTACTCTTGGTTTTTGGATGGATAACCTTAAACTGACTCCCCTGAGAAGCATGATGTTTAAGAGTCTCCTAATAGCAACCTAGTAACCACACCTAGTCATAATTTAATTATATGATTTGGCAGTATGCGTGCTTCATATCACCAATTCTTGTGGGGGACAACTCTTCTGTTCCTAACCTGTATTCCTATGATGTCCTGTTTTTCTTCTGTCTACAAACTGTCTTGAATTTCTCTTGGCGTTTCTGAATTCAAAATCTTCAAGCTAGCAGATTGAGACATTAGCATAATTTATGAAGCACACAACCTTTCTTTGAACTCTCCAAGTCTTTGTTACTCTCTCTTTAAATTACTAGCCCTTAGCTCTGCCTCAGCTACTGGGGAAAGATTTACAACATGCTAATCAAAGCTCTCAGACATGTAAATTGCTTTACTTTCTCTTTGCACCAATCTGGGATACAACTTCAGGGGGAAAAACTATTCTGCTAGGTGACATGAATAGATAGACTGGAACAAGTTTACAAGAGTACAAAAAAAAGAAACTGGGCCAGTTAGAGACTCAACAATGAATAATGAATATCTGCTTAGAAAAAAAAGGTGTGTATTTCAAAATGCCTGAAGCAGAATTTTTTTTCATACATACCCACAAGAAAGAAATGAATACACATCTAAAGGCATTATTGATTTTATTTATAACATTTTAAACATTAATGGATATAAGGATAAAAGAGGTTCTGAATATGAATATAGCCTACTTTTTTTAATTGGAACCAGAGTACAACCTGGGAAAAAGAAACGGGCATGAAAGAAAAGGAAAGAAATTACTGTGAAAATACAGTGACTGCAACAATAGAAAGTATGAATCCTGTATGAGAAAGTTTTAAAAGACCCAATGAAAATAATAAAAACTAAGTGTAAAGAAAAAGGGTATGGAAATTTAGAAGAGAATGTCAAGAGAATTGCACTGCAGAGTGACACTAAAGTCTTGTAGTTATGGGAACATACTAAATGGGGGTGAGTGGAATAATGAAGGGAAAGAGGCCATGAATGAAAGCAGAAAATGTATCTCAGAAACCTGCAAAAAAGAAGAGATATTTTGATAATATATATAGCAATTAAAAAAGACAATTATGAAGAATTTTGTCAAAGAAAGCAGGTAACAATTAAGATAAAAAGAAATGCAGAATGATTCTGATAAGGAAGGAAAATGGCTTTAGAAATGGGTGAAGAGAATTAAACAACAACTCTCTAGCAAATTCATAGAAGTAAAAATAATTAGGATGAAGCTAAGGTAAGGAAACATTGGAGACCTGCAGGGGAATTACAATGTCAGAAAAGTGGAATTAAAACAAATGTTATAAGTACTAATGTCCAAGAAGAAAAAAATGATGAAAGGAAATCATAGATGTTGTAAAGTATTTAAAAATGATAAAGCTGCTGTTATAGATGATGTAGTTCAAGAAGTCTTCAAATATAAATGAAGTTTGCTTATGGAATGGCTGCATAACTCATTTACATGTATGTGAAAACTGAATCTATGAATGGTGAGTAAGTGTAATACTATGTGGGGAGGGGGAAGAATCATAAACTAGGCAACAATCAGGTAAGAGGCATGGTAAACGTTTCAGAAGGAATCCTTCCTAGTTTCTTGTATTGTAAAGGTAAGTGAGGAAGAGATGTACATTCAAAATTGCAAGATTCTGTTAATGTATTAATGTAATGTAATATACTAACTTTACAATAAAAATTCTGGGTGTGCTTCTTGTCTCAACTACCTGCAAAGCTAATAGTAAGGCTAGTATTCTTCTCCTAATGCAAACAGAAATATGCACAAGTGATTTCAAAACCTAAAGAGGCAATTAGCTCATTACATATAGTTGAGAAGATGGCAGAAATCTAACTTATAAGATTATTATAAGCAAAATTTCTGAAGAAATTTTCTTATTTCAGAGGAAGGATTTTCAGGCCACATTTTTGCTCTTCAGCAATTTTAAATGACACTTAAATCTAATATCATAGATTAGTTGCAGCACAATTTTAAATTGTATCATTTTGCACTTCATTATAGATTGAAACCCTTAATATTTTCCATCTATGACAAATTTAAATCCACCTGCAAGGAACTGTATCTGTTCCCAAGTCCAGATAAAGGAAGAGGCTTGGTTTCCTGTTTAGGAACCATAAAAACAGGCACAAAACTCTGGGAATGGGGGGATAAATGCCAGACTGAAAATAATGGTAACACATTCAGACCTTTAGCAGATGTATCAGCAGAGTCAGATGACTGAGGTCAGGATGATGATGAAATACATCCAACTGGCCAGACAAAATGCAAAATTATGAAATACTTTAAATTAAGAGCTTTGGTGGCTCAGGCTGTTAAATGCCTGCTCTTAAGATCCAGCTGTCTACAATTACTGTAGGCTCGAATCCCACCAGGCTCAAGGTTGACTCAGCCTTCCATCCTCTCAGGGTAGGTAAATTGAGGACCCAAGATTGTTGGGGGCAATTAGCTGACCTTGTAAAAATGCCGCTTAGTAATAAGCAGGCATATACAATGGAATGAAGGCTATTGCTGAGCGCATTGGGTTGTGCTCCAAAATTGTAAGCTGAGTCTGGAGAAGGGCATATAAATAATAAAAAAAATTGGCTATTAGAAATGTTTGAACTTGCCTCCAGATAATAATAGCTTGTGAACCATTTGGTATAAAATTTAAATTGTGGCATTATCAGAATTGTGACTTCCTGGATCTGGAAATTTCCACATGATTTTGTGCTACTCTGCAGGCTAGGATCTTGCAGTGTTGGCTTTGTTTGTAGACTGCGTAGTTTCCAAAAATACTGTGAGCTTTTAAACAATCTCGAGTTGACCAGCAGTTTTGTCCCTTTCAGTAACAATAAAATCATATACAATTACAACTTAGGCTTCTAGAGGAATATGCAGAGATAAGGCAAAAGAACAATTCTATACATAGTTATCCTGAATTCATTACTTAAAATAAATTAATCTTATTGCTGGTGACTGGAATGCTCACGCTGGCAGCAATCGAAAAGGCTGGGAATTACTGAGCAAATGACAATGGGCCTATGCTGCTTATCATTTGCTGCAGCGAAGGGGCTAATAATTGGAAACAACTTATTTCAGCACCCATTAAAATATCTATTAAGATAGAGGTCACTCAGTGGAAAAGATATATCAGACCTTGACTATTTTCTTAGCAACTGCTGGTTCTGAACATCATTCATGGAAGTCTGATCAATGAGAGACATTGATTATGATTCTAACTGTAATCTGTTATGTACAGTCCTACAACTGAAATGAACTGCTCCTAATACAGCCACTCCCAAACACTATGAGTGAGTGAAACTACAAGATCCTACTTCCAAACAATTGATCCAAATAATGCACCAACCAATCTGCATCCCTGAATGTCCCGAAGATGTAAGCAACTGAATGCTACAGTTCTCAGAAATAATTAACAAAAGCACCAAATAAATGTTTCTATATTATAACAGTAAATATGAACATGGATTTCAGTTGAATGCCTAACATGGTAGACAAATAAAAAAATGTATTGTAAATCCAATGATACAATATTGACAGCTTAATAAGGAACTCTACCCCTGCCTGAAAGCAGTATGGTCTACCTACTGGGATAGCATTGCAAAAGAATTTCAGGAAACTACAGGTTTCCATAAATATTGCACTTTTTAGACTATAGTAACCCGCACAGATACATTTCAAAGCATTCATGACAACATCCAAAACACAAACGACACTTTCTACTGTATATGGATAGAATTGAATTGATTGAGTCACTGGCATGAATACTCCCTGTTCTGGAAGAAACCACCACCACTTCTTAACTGTCCAGATGGAACCACTTAAGAACATGATCTCAGGATCTCTGAAATAAAAGCTGTCCCCTATCAATTTCAAAAGTTGGAAAACAACTGAAGCAGATGAAACCACTATAGAATCACTAAAGATTGGTGGTGATACACTAAATTGTCAACTTATTCCTCCAAATGAACTGACATACTGAGAAAACAAAGGCAATCTAAAAAATCACATTTTCAACAAAGAAGTCAATCAGATGTGCAAGAATTACCATGGGGTTACCCTGGTATTAATTACAAACAAGATATTTAAGAAAATAATACAACAAAGTTTTCAGAAATTGCCTCAGAAAAATAGGCTGGCTTCCAGTGGGAAGAGGATGCTGTGAACCAAATATTTGTATGTATCAGCAAATACTTGAGGAATGCATTAAGTGTGGAAAGAAATCATCCTGGGTTCATTGACTTTGCAGCAGCTGACAGCATGCATCAGCCAGTGCTATGAAAAGTACTCATAACACAAATTACACTGGCTAAAATAGTACATCTCCTGCAGCAGGTATAGGTAGTCCTCAGTTAACAATGGTAATTTGAATCAAAATTTTAGTTCAACAAGTGATGTGGTCATAAACTGTGACATCATGTGACCGCATGTTATGGCAATCCCAGCATTCCTTGTTGCCATCATTATGCAAGGTTCATGGGTCATTAAACAAGTCCCAGACAGGTACCAGCAAACCAACAGCAAGTAAGTTGTGGGCAAGGTAAGGGTGGTGAGGCTGCTGAGTTGGGGAAGGTGTGTGAGTGCCCCACGAGGCACGGTATGAACACGGCTGAACAGGCAAGCTGCTACCAGGTAGACAGGTATGAGTGACTTACTGGAGCAACTAGCAATCTTCCCTGCCAGCTTTTCTAATGACTTTGTGACTTTGCTTATGTGAGATGTAATTCCAAGGTGTGAATGACTATGTGGGAGAATAAATTAAACTTATCGACAAATGGATTTACTTATTTCAGCAGTTGGATTTCATGATTTGAGAGACAAATGTATTTTCTTCATGGTAAGATTTCTTTTAGGGAACCATGCCACTGATATAGAAAGAAATCCTCCTGATTACACAATTTAGAAAGTGCCTCAATAGTTATGTGGTTGGATTTTAAATGCTAATTTGGGTTTCATATTTTAATTTTGTTTTTACATATTTTATTGTATATTTGTAAGCCACCCAAAGCCATCAAGAAAATGAATGGCTCATAGATCTTTTAAATAATTAATAACTGTAATATGATTTGTCACAGAGTTTCCATAAATAGGAATCTAATCTGAGTGTCACTATTTAATGGGTGGCTCACCTCAAATTTATAGTTTTTCAACTTCAAAAACAGTTATCCATCCATCTTGCTGTCAGCTGATAATATAGTTAAGAACATGTATATATCTTTAGATAATATGAAAATATGTATGTGCAACTATAGTAAATGTGACTTTTAATAAGTGCTATAATGATACAAGTATCCTGCAAAGAAATGAAACTACTATGACAAGCCTGTTTTCAAAAGCCTGGTAATATCTATCAAAAGCAACTCCACAAAAAAGGCAGGTTACTGACAAGAGAAAGATAAAACACTCATCAGAAGTTGTTTTTGGAATAATAAGGACCTATCCTTCTTGAAACAAGGAATATTAATGCAGAGAAACCAGCCAAATATTGGTGGAAAATATAAATGTTACTTTTTTAATGAAAATATTTCATAGTGCTCATTGCTTTTTATTGAAGAATTTCATTTCTATATTTCAGTGATTGCAAATTTAAATGTAGCTAAGGGCAAAAGACCAGAATAATTTCAAAATAATTTCCTTTCCTTGGCCTGTCTCACACAAAGCACCAAGTCAAATGAAGATAAGAGCTATTTGCTTACATCTTCTTAACATCAACTAATTTTCTTCACTAAAATTACTTATTTATTTCCATTCTAGTGAGATATGGGAAAGAAGTTTTTTAAATAACTTTTAAAATACTTCTTGTAATAATGATTTAATACATTCTCTAATGAAATTTTTACCTGTTCTTCCTTCAGCATACTCATTTAAAACGATGCTGCAACACTCAACTCTTCTAAATTATTCGTGTAATATAGTTAAAAGGCAGTGTTAGATAGTAAGGGCTCTGCGTTTTGTGTTGTTTTGTACTAAAGTGGTAGCAACAATTCTATTTCCCTGTTCTTTAGAGGGGAAGCAAACTGAGGATGTGGGGTGTTCTTGTGTTCTTGAGTGCTCTGAGCTGTGGTTGGATTTTCATTACCCAACTAGGTAATATCATCAGTGCTAGTTAAGGATAAGGCAAAATTTTGGAACAGATTTTTTGCTTTGGCATCTTTATCTGGGGAATATTTTTCCACTACATTGTCTTCCCCAGAGCGATTTTAATTCTCACAAATTCAATTGCTTTGCTATGGATGTTACTCATATATACTGGTACTCCATCTGAACTATCACAACTGTTCTTTCTACATGCACACACACTTTTTAAAGTTCTTCCTAAAGCCTGCTCTGGTAATTTTTAAAAAAAGGCCATTTACTTTTCCTTCCTTTTTGCTGAATGGAGATAAATGTACTGAGTATTAACTTCTTGAGAGAAGACTGCAGCTAATTCTGTCAATGATCAAACTGGATTATGTCAGATGTGCTAGCAAAGATGAGATCAGCCTAAAATCTGCTATTGCAGAGGAAAATACTGCACAGGTTTTGGGACGCATTTTGCCTTCATCTGCATATCAAACTATGCCAACTGTTCCATATCAAAAGAGCCTGAGTTCTGATCTTTTCATTACCAAGTATCATTCATAAAGGGTAAAGTCTGAACAACAATCTTCTTTTTCATCCTTTCCAGAAATCTTCATCCTTACCAAACAGCTAAGATTGTCAAGGATATCTCAATTCGTAGCAGCCCGTTTAAAGCTCAAAGCAGGTGAGGAATGACATTTCCATATACATTATTCATTCACATGCAAATATACCTAATGGTTTCAGCATAATTGCTGGGACACAAAAGTTATCTTTCCTGCTTTTGCACTCACGCCCTCACAAGCCTGTCTCCTCCTAGTAGGTTTAAGTGACAATGTCCAGCAGTTTAAATATTATATAGATCTCATAAATTACAACATTCCCTACAAGATGCATATAACATGGTACTTCTGCATTACATGCACAGTGAGCCAAAATCCAACTTTATCCTTTGGCTGTAATGAGTTCTTTTTGCCAAAGAAAATAAAAAGTACAATTTTATGAACTTACTTGAAATGCCTGTAGTCTTCACTCTGGTTCTCAGCACATCTTGCTGGGTTGGAATATAATCCATTTTGGCTATCCTCTCCAAATCATTCAGGTAGCTGCAGAAAAAAAAATTGAGAGGTTAACAAACTATGTTACCTGATGTCCTCAAGATGTACTAAACCTTATACCAGCAGTAAGCGCTATCATTCGTAGCCAGCATAGCTATTATCTCATACCCTGAGGAAGGCTGCTTTTAGAAAAATGAAAGCTCAAAAACCCACAATGAACAGATAAGACATATCCACTGGAGGCAACAGAATAATTATCCTTATTCCATGTGTCTTAATTTTCACAGAGTATCTCTTCCTAATCAGTTTTCCGAAAGTTGTTTTTCCAAAGGCAATTGGATTTTCTTGGTTTTTTCTTTGAAAACATTTCACACCTCATCCAAGAAACTTCCTCAGTTCTAACCTAAGAACTAAAAATTCTAGCTCCCTAATCAGTTATTTCCATATGAATGCAGACTAGCATGCTCACTGTGTATAAAAATCAAAGATGAAAACCACAAAGGGACATTTTACCATGCATGGTGAACTTGCGAAAAAGCCAAGAAATTCTGAATACAAATATATACGTATATGTATACATACATACATACATACATACATACACACACACACACATACATACATACATACATACATAGAATGTTAAAGCTTATCACTGCAAAGAAACCAGTTTTTTAAAAAATTGGGACTAATGGATATTTAATTAGAAAATACTAATGGAAAATTAATTTTGTATATGGTAATGGCAGAAGATTATCACATGCACAAAGATGGAAGAGATTTACTTTGTCCTGTCCCAGTTTATGGAACTCTTCCCCTCCCCCATCCTCAAGCCCGGAGGTATGAATGATCCCAATTTTATTTGTTAATATTCTATAAGGCAGCTAAGGCAATTGAGAGGCCCTCTGGCCCCTAATAGCTCTAAATCACAACAGTCATCTATATTTAATTTTGGGGTTTGCTGTAGGCTACCTAGATTCTTCCAGGATTGGACTGACTATCAGTATTGAAATAGGAGAGAGGAAAATAGAATCCTACATTACCACCTAAGATATATAACTCTCTCCAAAATCCTTCTAAAATGTTCCTACCTCAAACCCACACAAGAAATCAGTTCCCCGCCTCTCACTTGTAACCTCCGATAGTATTTTTAGAATGAGACAAAAGCAAGTACAAGAGATGCAATTACTTTAATACAAGAAAGCTATTACATGAAGTTTGACAAATGTTAACTGATGTTCAGGCCACCATTTTGATACAGGTTCCATGTTGATAAAAATCTTAAAAAGTTGTTTCTGAATCGTAAAATGGCTAACCTTGTATCACTGCACATGTTATAGTTCAGACTTCGTAATTTTATAAAAACAGTAGAGGAAGAAAAAGTCACTAAAGGGGAAGTTCAATTCTGGCAAAACTGAAGTAGTGTTACAGTGAAGAAGCTGTTTTGCACATGGTTGTATTTCATTATTCTGAGCTGTGCAACACTTGGAACTAGCAGGTGCCTAACATTCTTGACAAATATACCCGGGTCTGCAGTCCACTCACCCACCATCATTATTTTAAGTCAATTATGGCTGCATAATAACATACATTTGATAGAATTTTCTGGAAAGAGGAAAATATTCATCACTATGGCAACAAATCAGAGAAAATGTGCGAATGCAGAAACAATTTACGGCTACGTGCCATTTAAAGTCAAAACACCACAGCTCTCCTTCCTAATAACAAAAGGGAAGTCTTTAGGGAAAAGAGAGGGGACAGTTAGTGGAGTGTTTCAGACAGAAAACATCAGAATAAGGGAAAAAAGAAAACCTCTCTCAAAGGCCAGGGGGGAAAAATTCCAATTTGCCAGTGTTCACTGTTTCACTTGCAAAGCAGGAAGAAAAACAAGGTAGTCACCCGATCAGAAACCCTGAATATACTAGTTCATTAAAGTTTTATTTTGCTGTTTCATTTTTATATTTCACAGAAATATTGATTGTAATCAATGCACCTCTGAAATATGAAGTGCAGCATGAAAATAAGATCGGGGAGCCTTGTCAAACAGAAAAAAATTTGATTTCTTTAACCAGTGGTGTTACCCTTAAACGGAAACAGGACCGTTAAATGAGGATCTCTGTGGGCTGCACAATGACTTCGAAAACTACACTTGTTTACATGTTTCTGTTTTAATACATCAATACACTAAACCAGATAGGAAGTAGATAGAATACATTGTTTCCAATATATGTGTAGGTGTGTATTTATTTATTTATTTATTATTTATTATTTGAACTTATATGTGCCCATCTCAAGACTCTGCTTACAACCAAAACAAGAACAATAAATACTTAAAAAACGATTAAATTAAATTATAAGTTCAAACATTATAAAAACCATAAAACCATCCTCCCCAGGTCACAGCCCGGTTGGTCAAACAACCAGGTCTTTAACTCACGGCTAGATCGGGGCCAGGCTTTTCCAAGGTCAGTACAGAAAATTGTCAAACCGCCATTACGCCGACGGGACCCCGAGGAGTCTTGTTTATGGCTCGCACAGGGTTACGGTATTTGATATTGGAAGAAGACGCTCCCTTAAGTATTGAGGACCCATGTCATGAAGGACTTTGTATGTTAACACCAGAACCTTGAATTCACCCGAGCGAACCGGCAACCAATGAAGGTGCAGGAGGGGGTCAGATAGAACCGGTAACTCCCATCTGTATCTGTATTCTCTCTCTCTCTCTCTCTCACTCACACACACACACACACCATCTACTCTACAGCTTCGTCCCCTATATCATCCGTCTGGTAAACTCTCAAGATTTGTTTCTCTCGCCATGTACATGTATACATCCGAACTAGACTGTTTGTTTCTCCGTGTCATATAATATATGCATAATTTTGTATTTATTTATTTAGTCATCTTTATGTAATGTATATTAGAGGTGGCGACTCTTTGAGAGCTGTAAGCAATGATTTCATTTTAATGTATGCCAATTAGTGTACATTCAAAATGACAATAAAGTTACAGTCTATGTATAGCAGTTCTTGACTTACAACTGTGATTATGAATTACAGTCATAAATTGTGGCTGGGTTAAGTTGAGGCATCATGTGATTGACCATCTTTTCTCATTGTTAAGTGAACACCATGGTTAAATGATTCCATTTTCCCCAATTGGCATTTTTCTTTTACCAAAACCTAGAAGTAAATGACGTAAATTGGCAAAAAAAACCAATGATGTGACTGCAGGATGTGGCAAACAACCATAAAGATGATAATACAAACTAATTTGTCACTAGTAACTGCAATCAGTATTCTGTAAGAATTTAAATGCCTGTTCTCCCTTCCTCTCTTTCTGATATTGTAATGACAGAAAAAGAAAAGAAAAAAAGTATTATACACAAAGGCATTTAGATCACCACCTCTCCTTCATTTTGCTCCCATGATTCTATTTTAATTTGTTGCATTTTGAACAAATTTAGCTTATTAATTTATAATTGAAAGTTTTATAAAGTTAAAAAAGATAGACCTTGTGCAGCCTGAAACTCAACCAATATTTTTTAAAAATCGGGGGGAGGGGGGAGACTAATTCAATCTGCTTTGGAGGGAGGAGAGAAATTAAATCTTTTGGGGAGGGACCTTGTTTTGAAATAAGTCGAGAGAACCTGTTTTGGAGAAAAGTGCTCCCTCATGTGCTGAAGGGTCTGGGATCCAGACCAGGTTGGCTATCCGTGCAAGGCTGACTTCCCAAGGATTTAGGATAGGCAGATGTTGCTTGCTTTATTTTATTTATTTTATTTTAAATTACATTTATATGCCGCCCTTCTCTGGAGACTCAGGGCGGCTTACAATTTTTGGGATACAACCCAGTGTGCTCAGCAATAGCCTTCATTCCATTGTATATGCCTGCTTATTACTAAGCGGCATTTTTACAAGGTCAGCTAATTGCCCCCAACAATCTTGGGTCCTCAATTTACCTACCCCGAGAGGATGGAAGGCTGAGTCAACCTTGAGCCTGGTGGGATTCGAGCCTACAGCAGTTGTAGGCAGCTGGAACTTAAGTGCAGGCAATTAACAGCCTGAGCCACCAAGGCTCTTGATGGTGGTTAAAGGTATCATTGCAGGATGTAAACTGTTCCATGTAAAGCTGTCTTTTGCAATTGATCGATGGTGATTTTGTCAATCCAAAGGTGTTCAAGTGAGGCTCCAGATGTTTTGGGATTGGGATTGCACTGAAGATGCCTAATACTATTGGTACTATCTTTGTTTTCTTTTGCTATAGTCGTTCTATTTTTATTTGTAGGTCTCTCTATTTTCGTGTTTTTCTCCAGTTCTGCAGTATCACTCCAGTACTGCAATGTCCACTATCAAGACTTTTTTGTCTTTCTAATCAACAACTGTTAAATCTGGGGTGTTGTGTTTGTCTGTTTGAATTCTGAAGTCACGGAGCATTTTAGCTTCTTCATTTTCTTCATGTTTTATTACTTTGTCTGTTTTGTTCACCAGTTTTTGTTTGCAGGCGTATACTATTTCTTGCAGATATTCCAATGCGCTATTATTACTACTTTGCCCCTAGTTAGCAATTTGAAAATTGTTGGTAGGCAGGTAATTTATCTGTAGTTGCTCCTTTTCTTGGCTCTTTCATCATCAGGTAGGTTTCGCCATATGTTAATCAATCTTCATTTTCATCTCTTTGCAGCATGTGGCTACAATTAATGCTTGGCAATAAATGGGTGTAGACTAGTCAGATGTTTCAACCAAAAGCCATGCAGTTCATCTTCTCCTGGTGCCGTCCAAGTTTTGGTTTTCCTTGCTCTTTTTCCCACCATTTCTGCAGTTGTTACAAATGCTTATTTTTATACTAATCCACCTCCTTTATCCAAACTGTGTTCTTATTGTATTTCTTTGTTCCATACATGCACCCAGAACTGCACTGTTTTTTCTTTGTCAAGTGCTAACTGATTCACCGCAGTCTCTCCATTGATGGGATTGATAGAAATGTTTTTGGTATTATCCCAATTTATTTCCATTGCCTCAAAATCGAACACAAATTAAGCAATTTTAATGCTTTCCAGTTCTCATTCTATCATTGCCCAAATTATTTTATTATATATTATCATTTTATAACAGAAGATTTCTGGCCAGCTCACATGACGCATAATATGATGGTCCCAAGTCATTTTTGGTTAAAAGAAGATGGAAGAGTTGCAATACAAAAGATTTGACAGAAGAAAAATGAAACACTCTACCAAGTCTGTCGTCCAAATTCTTCCTCTAACAAAAAGCAGATAATAACAATGTATTTGAAGATACATTTGTATTTAATTAATTCTTTCTCGACCGTCCATCAGAAATTTTCAGTTTTCAGCAGATATACCAATGATCAACTTTTGAGACATTAATTACATTTTTGGTTGTTGTTATTCTAGTTTATATAGATATATAAGATGTGTTTGTTACATTAGTCTCTCCTATGCTAATGCTGAGAATTATGGGAGCAGAAAGCCAGAAGTTGCAATACATCTATATGGTACCACATTGAAGAACGTTATCTTGTATAATGGAGAAGTAAGCCTTTAATAAAACATAAAAACATATTTTTTATTTTTTCAGTTTATTAATGCATTTGATCAAGAGCTTTTGGGTCAGGAATATAGATAAAAATCTATTAAATGTAGTAGGCATTTAAAGCATTATAGTCTTTCATAACTATTATTGAGTACAATTATACCATCCATATTAAATAATCTTCTCTAATTACAGATGTTCTGTTTTCCTCAGCATGCTCTAAAAGCTTTGTATGTTTGTACACTCTGCACCATACTGTCCAAATTGGCTTTCTCTGGCAGGATCACTGTTGTACTCTGCAGTGAGTCATCTGCATACACAGCAGTACAGAAACCTAACATTCTTGGCTTGTAAATGTTGGCATTCTATTCTCTTTTTGAGACCTCTTCAGTTCTAGCTTTTTCCCTAATTTTGAAAGCCTAGGCAACAATGGGTTTAACAATCCAAACAAAACTCTCTATAAAAAAACAGAACTGATCACTTACAACAGAAATCAACAAGTCTTAGCATGAACAATGCCAATACTATGTTATTAATATATGCTGTAGCTCATTAATTGATATATTATTAGCAATTATATTTTAAGCAGGTTGCAACATGGCTAAAATCCCGAAGAAACTATAGCATCTTTCTTATATTGTTATTTAACATGGAAAGGACAAGAGACAATGGATGAAAAATTCTATTTGCTTATTTATGGTTACTACTACAATTAAAATTATTAATATGGCCATTCATGTTAAAAGAAAGGAGAGGAACTTCTATTAACTCAAAGCATTTGATAGTCTTCCATGAGATTCTACTAGAAAAGCTGACAAAATATGAACTGAACTATACTATTACAGAAATGCACTGCCGGTTGAACTACATACCCAATGAGATGGAGGGAAATGTCAAAAGGTATACCACAGACTCAGTCCTAGGTCTTACATTGCGCAAAGTATTTATGATTTGAATCTCAGTTAGAAAGTATGAGTATCATTTTTTTAAATTACCCAGTGATAAGAGATAGAGCAAATAGCTTAGCAGACAATATCAAGGGTTCAGAAAGATCTTGACAAAATGTAATACTGGGCAAAACCCAGCAATATGAATTTGGTCTAATGGTCAAATGTAAAGTCCTATACTGAGGTAGGAGAAATCCGTGTTGTATCCAGTTAGTGACCATTTCACTATATGACTTTGTGACTGGAATGGAATGCAGCCGCTGAACAAGGAGAGGGCATGTAGGATTTGTGGAAGCATCATCCGGAGCCTTGGTGGATCACAAACTGAACGTATTAGTTGCAAAAAAAATTATAAATGTATTTGTGGGCTGCAACAATAGCATATAGTGTTAAGATCAAATTACCATTCTTCATTTTGCATTGGTCAGACTAGAATATTGTCATCTAGTCTTCTAGAATATTGCATCTGATTCTGGGCATGGTATTTTAAGAAGAAAATCATCAAACCGGAAGACATCCAGAATATAGCAACCAAAATGATAAGGGGCCAGAAGACATGAGGAACATGGTATAAAATTAGACTAGATGAAGACTAGACAACACTAGAAGGCATGTTCCAACACATTCTATTAGTTACATTTTATTAGTTCTTCATGACTAATAGCATACACTGAACATTTGTTAAGAGTCACAAGACGGCTTGTATTAAATATTGCTTCATGTTACTTCGCAAATCAAAAAATGCAAATCAAAAAATGTTTCAAACC